>CM076579.1:615446738-615536738 GCA_034641835.2 Pinus albicaulis
TTATTAGAAAATCATTATGTGGTTTCTGTCCCAGAGTGGGTTTCCACCTGTTACACAGTAATTTGTCACCGTCCCTACCATTCCCCGTCCCGCACAATGGAGGACCCATTATGTGACCTGTGAGCAATGTCAAGCCTTGAAAATACCTTCATTGCATCCCTTTCCATGAGGACAACATTTCTCCTGTTTATCATTTCCTGAACAGACCCCTAAAAACACATGTTTTTGCATCGGCGCTGGTAGCCCGTTATGTACTCGCGCCAATGGGGGAAAATTAACACTGAGCCCGCGCCAATTGGCGCTCTGTCCCAGTGTTGTACCCGCGCCACTCTATTTATGGAAAGTTTTTTAAAAAAGAGGCGAAGTTTCGATTACAACAACTTCGTGGATGAGTCATCAGGAGTGGTTTCGCCTGAATAACCACGGCCTTCCTCCTTTGGCCTCTTGTTTCCACCATATGGGGAACCTCCCAAAGGACAAGGCCTCCCTTCCACTATTGTAGGGATCCCAACCTCCTCCTCTCCTCTATAAATATAGCCTTCATCCATTGATGAAGGGGCCTAAACTCATCCAATCTATTTAATTGAAACAACCTCTCTTGTTGGGAATTTGATATATCTAGGTCTAACTCAACTGCCATCCTTAAGGTGTTGAACTCAAATTCAATTGAAAGCAGAGCTTTCTTGCCATAGACCAAATCATAAGGAGTGAACCTTGTTGTTGTTTTCCAAGTAGTTTTGTAGGCCCAAGTAGCTTCTACCAATTTTTCTGCCTAATATTTTCTGCTTCTGCTCACAACCTTGGTGAGGATATTCTCTAAGGCTATGTTGGTCACTTCCACTTGGCGATTTTCTTGAAGGTGGTAGGTAGTGGAAGTATTATGCTTTATCTTGTGCCTCCTCAAAATACTCTCAATGAGATGAGATGTGATATGTGGCCCCTGATCAGTGAATACCTCTCTGGGGTATCCAAATTTGTAAAACACATTCTCTCTCAGAAATTTTTCTACTTTCTCCTCGATTGCTACCTTCACATATTTTTTTTCAGCCCAATTTGTCAGGTAGTCACTGCAGACTATGATATAATTTTTCTAGCCATATGGTGGATCAATAGGTCCAATTAAGTCCATGCACCACTTTTCAAATGGATCAAGAGCCACCTAAGGGTGCAAAGGCATCTCATCCCTCTGTGTAGGTTTCCCCATCCTTTGGCACTGGTCACACCTGCTAGTGTATCTTCTGGCATCCTGGTGAAGGGTAGGCCAATAGTAACCTCCTTGCAAAAATTTGAAGGCAGACCTATTTGTAAAAAAGTGGCCTCCACAAGGGCTATCATTACATGTAGAGAGGATATCAAAAAATTCTTCCTCCCTCACACATCTTATGAGAATTTGGTTAGGGCATAGCTTGAAGAGATTTTCTCCAATCCATGTGAAAGGGGTGTTTTTTCAGATGATCTTTCTTTTCTTCTTAAATGAGAGGTTATGAGGGAAATTTTCAGCAACCAATTAGTTAGCTATGTCAATAAGCCATGGTGAGAGCGCTGAGATAGCGAAGAGATGTTCATCTGGAAACTGGTCATCCACCATTACTTCTTCATCTACAGATAGAGCTAAACAGGATAAAAAATCTGCAACAACATTCTCCTTTCCAGGTTTATCAACAGTGGTTAGGTCAAAATTTTGTAATAGTAAAAACCATCTAATTATTCTAGCATTAACATCTGGTTTGTTCATTAAATATTTGATGGCTACATGGTTATTGTGTAAAAAGGTCTGATAACCTGTGACATAATGTCTAAATTTGTTTAAATCATGGAAAATGGCTAACATCTCCTTCTCTTTGACAATTTAATTGTGTTTGGCATTGGACAAGTTCTTACTGATGAAACATATTGCATAAGGTAAGTTGTTTTCTAACTAGCCCAATGCTACCCCCACAGCTTTGTCTTATGCATCGATGTGGATGTGGAAAGGCAGAGTCCAATTTGGATCTCAGAGAATGGGGGTAGTAGTCAACTTTCCCTTAATGAGCTCAAAATCTTCTTGACAAATACCATTCCAAGTAAACTCAGAATATTTTGCCAACAAAACAAATAGTGGAGAAGCCAACTTGCTGAAATAATTGATGAACCTTCTATAATATCCAGGTAACCCCAAGAAACTACTGACATCTCTCTTCTTTTGAGGAGCAGGTACCCTTTTGATGATGATGATTTTTTTTTTCGGATCCACCTATATTCCTACTTGGGAGTTTGAGTGCCCCAATACAACACCTGCGCTTTTCAGGAATTCACACTTTTCTGGGCATAGGGAGAGATGCATCTCAATGCATCTTCTCAGTAATTTTCCAAAATTGGATAGAGCTTCCTGGAAGTCACCCCCATAGGGTGTGAAATCATCCATGTAGATTTCAACTGAGTCATGGAATAGCTCAGAGAAAATGCTCAAGACAACTCTTTGGAAGGTAGTTGGGGCATTGCACAACCCAAAGGGTAGGACTCTGTAAGCGAAGGTACCCCAAGGGCATGTGAAAGTATTCTTGTCCTAGTCTTCAGGGCTGATTTGGATCTGGTTATACCCATTGAAACCATCTAAGAAGGAAAATAATTTATTTCCTGCAAGGCCATCCAAGACTTGGCCTATAAAGGGCAAAGGAAAATGGTCCTTCTTGGTGGCTATGTTGAGTTCCCGATAATAAACACAGATTCCCCATTTTCCATTCTTCTTCAGGACCAGGACAAGAGGAGATACCCACTCTTTTTCTGATATAGGATAAATGAAACCTGCATCCAACAAGTTCTGCAATTCTTCCTTGACTATGTCTTTTAGTGTTGGGTTCATCTGCCTTTTGGGTTGGCACACAGGTTTGCATCCTTCCTTAATGTAAATATGACGTATGCATACTGAGGGATGCACCCCTTTCATGTCCTTGTAATCCCAAGAAAATGCATCTAGGTTTTCTTTCAAAATATGGCATAACTGCTTTTCTTCTTTATCTGAGAGGTTTGAGTTAATTTTCAGAGATTTGGATGGGCCAAAATCCACAACCTTGGTGTTTTCAGAGGTTGAATCAATTGAGTGCAGTTCCATCCAAGGGTGGATTTCAGATTCTTTGACTATGTTTTCAAGCGGGCTGTTAGTGGGGGGCTGGTTTTGAATGACATGGTCGATGAGTGCATCTTCATCAAGCCACCCCCCTCTAAGAACAACATCTATGGTACAAATGGGGGTAGTGTTGTATACCTCATCTTCTTCATCCTCCAACCATATAGGTAGATCGTGTTCAATGGAGGGTTGGGATGGAGGACATAATACCAGTTGTTTAGACAAGGGCCCATTCTTAATAGTAATGTTTCCAGCCCGACAATTGATATAAGCATCGACAGTGGCTAAACAAGGTCTCCCTAAGATTGGAGGATATCCATTGAACTTGGTTTTTGGTTGCAAAACCAGGAAATCTATAGGATACTCCCAAGAGTCAATTGAAACCACAACATCGTCAAAAATTCCTTCCAGAGTTATTGTGGGTCGATCTGCAAGTTGTAGAAATATTGTGGTTTTCCTCAAATTCACTTGGAGGCTGACTTTCAAAATATTTTCCTTGTTCATAACATTAATGGAAGTCCCAAGATCAATCAGAGTATTGGGGACTATGACACCATCTATTTTCACATCTACAACTTGACTGCTAGGGTCTAGGTACTTTGGAAAGATCACCCTTCCCAACATTAAATCGGACAACTGTCCTACTACATTGATGGTGGGGTTATCTTTCTTATTTCTCCCAGGTTTCTTCAAGCACTTTTCCTTGATGAGCCTATTATAAATAGGGACATCCTTAATGGCCTGGAGAAGGGGTATTTTTACACACAAATTTTTCAGTTCTCCTAGAAGTTCGACCTCCTATGGGGTGTGCTAACTGGAATGGATAAAGCACTCAGGAAAAGGAGGTTGTTGGATCTAGGTGTTACTTTATTCCTTTTACTCCTCAACCTCTATAGGTGGTGATGGAGGGTGGTTGTCTCAGAGTACTCTTCCCGACCTGAGATTAATCTCCTATATCTCCACAACATAAGCTGGATCAGATGTCTCTCCACTATAAACATGTTGTGTATGTCTGTTGGTCAGGTTTGGATTGAAGTGTGTAGGCATTTGAGGCAGCTTGGGTGGAGCAACATGAGTAAGATGAGGTTGAGGTTGGGGTGGAGGAATTATAGCAGGTGGTTGATTATGCTGAGGCCTCCACCCTTGGGATGGGTTGTTTCATTGAGGTTGTTGAGGAACATATTGCTGAAATGGTTGGTTCATAGGATGAGGATGATATGGAGGGTTGTAAGGCCAAGTAGGAGGTGTAGGAAAGGATGGAGGAGTGGAGGTGTACCAAGATTGCATGGGTGCATTCTTATTATTGTGATATTAAGAAAAAGGTGCACCTTGCATACCCTGTTGATATGACCTAGTGTTGGGGCCCTTTTTTTGAAATAATACAATTTTGAGTTGCAGATAACAGGTGGTAGAGCGCAACCACGATAGACAGAGAGTTGTCACGGTTGCGAAGAGCTAAAGAGCAGATGACACGACTATTGTGGAAAAAGGCACATATGGCGAAAGGAAGCGACAAAGAACAAACAGAGGAACTTCCAGTGATTAGGGAGATGTAGCAAATAGAAAAGAGGAAAGGAAGGGAGAACTGACAGTCACATTGGAAAAGGAACAAATAGGCAGTCGGCCAGTGTAGATAGGAGGTTGGGATAGTAGGGATCAGAGGAAGGGAGCCGTAGGAGAGATCTATTCGCTCTATTCATTTTTTTCTCTCTGTTCATTTTGTTCTATCATATGTGATAATCTTGTGCCAGGATCGCTCTGAGGAGAAATGTAACTATCCCTTGTTGTTAATGCAATATAATATGATTTGGGTTTGATGTCCTGAGTTCCGTAATGTGTTTCTAGTTTAGTTGAATGTGTGAGTTACTTTAAATTTTGTTTTTTCGTCTTGAATACGTTCATGAGTATTATCAATTGAAGAGTATTTACACCTATTCAGAGCACTCAGTTCTGTTTGTTTTATTCTATACATTATGCTTGATTGATACCTTATCTGATCCTAATCTTACTAAGGTCACGACATGCCTTGGGTGAGACTCTCTGCTCTTTAGAGTAGAGTGAAAATGCCGGCGTTGTGCTAGACTACTGTGGAAAACCTTGCTGGACTCCATCCTGAACTTGGGTCTTGCCCAAGAGACCTTCTTCCTCGCCAACAAATGGTTCCATTGTCGGGAACTGAAATTCCATTTTGGAACTAGATCATGGTATCGCGGATCTTCGAGAGAGAAATACGAAGGTAGTGGGATAACCACCTAGATCAGTTCATAGCACAGCAAGCTGAGTTGAGACAACAAAGGGAGAAAGCTATTAAGAATCGGGTATATGAGTTAAGAAGCTGTTAAGTATCAGCGTAAAAATAAGGGAAGAGGAAACATCATGCAACATCATGCACATATATGGTTAAGGAATCAATATGTAAATCAACAAGTAAAAAAACAATGTCCTTACCATAGCTTTTGCTCATGCAAAAGGAGCAGCTCATAGATGAGTCTCCTTCCATCCTCAAGGAGAAAAGAGGTGACTGAGTTAACACTTCCAAAGAGTTAGGTGCATAGACAGCTCCCATGCCAAATGTATAAGTGGGAAGGTTGCTACCATTCCCTTGCTTCTCCTGCCACAACGCAAAAACTGAAATGAGAGTGGGTGTGGATGATGTTGAGAGACTGCTTCTCTCCTCCTTGAGTCTACCCCAGACTCTCAACACTGTGTCAAGACCTTCCAAGGTCTCGAATCTTCTGAAATCAATGATTTGTGCCTCAATAGGTGAAGCACTCATCCTCCTTTGCTGATCCAGTGGTCTCCTTGGTGCAATGTCTCTATGAAATGAGACATCATCAACAAGAGGTGACTGAACATATGAATGGAGAAAACCCTCCATGCTTCCACTACACAATCCAATCACCTTCTTAGGTGCATCAACCTTCTGTAATGGATAGGAATGAGATTGGCTCTCTTCCCTATCTTCACCTTGTATCTCCATGGCTCTACACCTTATCATCGATGGAACATGTAGATCATGAATTGTGCCTCGATCTCCATACATGAGATCTTGGGGATTTTCTTGCCATGCCACAAGAATCTCTCTTGTTGGAGAAAAATCTCCTTCTTCCTCTGCATGAGGCACTAGATCATATCTAGATCTAATAGCGTTGTTTCCCTTTATCTCTACAACAAAATGGGGCAACCTCCCAATGGAATGATCCACCTTTGAAGAAGAGATATCTTTGTTCTTTTGTTCAAAGGTGTGGGAAGGTAGTCTTGCCTCTAGCAAGGCATGATGCAAGTTTTCAGTCCTTTCCATGTGTTTTTGAAATGGATCTGTGTTTTTATGCAGGGCTTCCATTTGAGTTCTCTGGCTTGACTTCACCATATGTTCTTCATGAACTGTCTTATCAAACCTTTCCACTAATGATTTAGTGAAACTTATGTATGATGAAGTTTTTACATTTCTGCAAAAAAGAAACTCAAATTTCAACCAAGCATAGGCCTTACCTCCCAAATGTAAGGCTGCAATTCTGATGGCTTGTTCTTCAGGAATTTGGTGCAGTTGTAGGAAAGTGTCTAGCTCTTTCACCCATTCTTTGGCTAAACATGTAGGTGACCCTTCAAAGGTAGATAGAGTGAATCTATCACTCTTCTTTCTAATCTTCACCTTGGCCTTGCAATGCTCTGAAAAATAGAACTGTTTTCTGAGTTTCAGGGCTTGAGACTCATCTTTCTTGAAGAAATCACTAAGAGTTTCCCCCTTAGTCACTTCTTCTTCTTCTTCTATCTGTCTCAGGGTAGATATGAGCTTAAGATTGTGCTATACATCACAGTGTGTGGCTGCATGCTAAGACCCACTGTGTGAAGATCTAGAGTTTGACTGAGGTTGAAACCCTTTTGGAGATTCTTCAGACATCTCCCTTCTGAGTTGCTTGAGATCTTCATGAATGCTCTGAATAGATTTAGGAAGAAGCTTTGTGAGCTTATCTTCCTTATTTCCTCCAAAATTTGGAGTCTTCCTCCTGCTTCTATTTCTGTCTTCTTGATTAGAATAGGAAGTGCAGGGTACTTCCTCTTCTGTTTTCTCATCCTCCCTGGGAAGGTTCTTCATGGATTTGAAAACAGATGAGAGTAATCTAACCCTCTCCATAATTATGTCCTATTTTATTCTCTTATAACTTGATCTGAAAAATTTATCTCACAGGATGAGCAAGATATCAAGCTCTGATACCACTGTAATATTCCCTTTTAGGAACAGCTCATGAATCATGCACTGAAAAACGCATTTCCAGAAAATATACTTTGGAACAGAAAAATAAATCTTGGATCCTTTATATCAGACAATATACAATCTGAATCCAATATTTGAGTTGAAACAAATAAGACTAGGTGGGTTAAACATATATCCCACACCTAGTTACCTTCAAGAAAATGCCCAATGAGGGGCTTCAGCAAAGTAAAACGACCTGATGAAAGTGAAGAGAGCTAATACTGCATAAAATATGCCGATAGATACTCATATACCAATTAGAAACACAACAGCAAGAGGTGGGTTCAATCCCTTCATCCGATAGTGGGGAAAAGTGAGGATTTATGAACTAAAATGAATGTGTTCAAGTATCAGCGTAAAAATAAGGGAAGAGGATGGCTGGATCTGATAGCTTAGGTTAAGAGGGACCTACATACCGAATTTTAGCTCAAAAAAAGGCGTTTTACTATGTTAAACAGAACCTCCATTCTCGACTAGGCTAGAAAACCCTGATTCCCCATGGCTTAAAATATGCAGATTGGAATGAAGCTTCAACAACGTGATTTTCTGAAGGGTTATATGTATTTATACAGGAATAAAAGTATGGAAATTTTAGAATATGATCCAATAGTTTTACATGAGAAAATACAACTCTATATATGAAGAAATGCCTCAAAACCCAGCGTTATAACACAAGGAGTTGCAGGATGAACTAGAAAACGTAATTTACAGGAACCTAAAATAGTGTTATATTATGTTTCAGATATATAACAGATCAGAGTACAAAAATATAGATCTAAGTGGGATATATATGCAAAAATGACCTTTAAGTACATTCCCCTTGGGGATCTCAGCAGAACATGAAGAACACTGAATAGATCTGAGATCTACACCATGGATCTGTAGTAAACTTCAAAAATTTCTGAAGAATATTTTACACATCAGATCAGATCTGAAATAGAACATGGATTGGTTGGCCAATCCACGGATCACCTGAGTGAAGGAAAGGAGTCCTTTCATTAGAGATCTCTCCTCCAAACTGCTACCAAATGGACACTGCAAATCTGCCTGCAAAATAACGCAGTTTCTGAAGCTAACTGCGCAAATGAAGTATATCACACTTTGGCCTCATGCCAATATGGGATTCTGAAGCTCTAAGCAGCTATTGCACTCCTGCCAATGGTTTAGCTGACTTCCCCACTGGAAAGATGCAATAGAACTCTTCAGATATGAATAGATCTGATTCCACTTACTGTAGCTCTCTAAACAGTGAAGAACTAATCAGGATTTACGCTATCAAGGGAGGTGAAGCTTGGACAAAATGCCAGATAGTGGATCAATGCAGCACAATCTCCTCCAAGAGACCCTCAAGGAAGGAAGAGGAATTCCTAAATAGGAAATTCCTCTCTCTTAGCTGAATAGCCAAGAGAGTTTGAGTTGCTCAATAAATCTCAAAATATAATTAACATAAAGAACCTTTTCTTGAGTCTTTCCCTTCCTTATATAAGATTAGGGTTTTCAAAACCCTAAACCATCTTCATTCATTTTTCCCCTTTCACATGGAGGACTTCCTCATAAGACTGCGCTGAACATATAGGACATTCATTGTATCTGGAATGCCTTATGATTTGGTCCTATTGACCCGGTCAAATATCTTGAACCTGTTTCACATACAAGAGGATTTTATTGAGAAAGCCCTGATTTGAATCTGTTCACATTGGGCATTGATTTATTCCCATGTTTAGGAGTTTTTATTTGTTCTCCTTTACATTTTATTCATAAAACATAAAAATAAAATGACATTGAATATTCTTACTAGCTTGGTCTATTTAGGAACATTACATTCAAGGATGCAATTGGAAAACTGAGTTATCTAATCGATCTGAACCATCAGAGAGATTGTGTAATATCCCAAATGGGAACATGCAACACTACTAAACAGTTAAGCATTAAAATAACGCATATCATCAAGATATTTGCAGAAGGCCAATATGGAGACCCTTCTTTAACATTTTAATCAGCAAATGAGATGTACAATGAAGCCCATACAATGTAGAACAGGAAAAAGAAGTCTCCAATGAAGAAATAACCTCAAAGTTGATGCAACAACCATACAAATGAGCAGAAAATGCCTTGACAACGTTATTTTTATTAGGCTACAATAGTTGTTGATTACAACTTAGATCTAGATCAAATTAATGCATGAACAGTTAGATCAGTGATAGATCCATACACTATAGAGTCTCTACTTCAAATACCCCTTGGGGTTTTCAGCAATACATGAAGCACATGGAGTAGATTTGAGATCTTATGCAGCAGATCTACAAAATGATTCAAAAATTCTGAAGCAGATATAAAGTATTCATATCTGATCTGATCTATACAATAAGATGATCCCAATCAATGGATCTCCAATGTGAAGGGTAGATCCCTGACACATGAGAAAGACTCCTCGAAAATTTTACGCCAAAAGCCCCTGCAACAACACCTACAGAAAAACGCAGATCTGGAAGATAAACTGCAATGTAGGGTTTAAGATTAGTTTGGCTTGATGCCAAGATGTGTATTTGAAGCTCCAATTATCCAATACTCTCTTTCCAATGGAATAGAAGACTTTCCCACTTAAAATAAGCACTAGATTGGCCTATATCTGAGTAGATCTAGCCTCAACTTGCTGCATCTTACAAAGACAAACAAACCCTCAACAGGATTTGCGTTGTAGTTGGAAGTAGAAGCTTGGCCTTCAGCCTGATATTGGACAAGAAATGCAAAGATCTTCCTAGAGGCCTCTCAAGGAAAGAGATGGGATTCCTAAATAGGATATCCTTATGCTAAAAAACGCTAGGAGAATGAGATATGTCTAAACAGACAATAAACTCTGAAAAATGTAATCACATCAACAACCTTCTCATGCTGTCCTCTTCCTTTTACAAGATTGAGAGCTTGCAAAACCCTAAACCATCTCAATGGAATAGCTCTTTTCACATGAACATCCTCCAACTAAAACTGTGTTGTGCCTTAATGAAGATCATTCCTTCAAGACAATGTTGTTGATTCGGTCATGGTTGACCCAGTCAAATGTCTCATCCCTTTTCACACACAGGGGTGTTTATTTGAAATGGACCAGATTTAGCTTTGTTCACATTTGGAATTGATTTATTTGTTGTTTTAGGAGTTTTTATAATTCTCCTTTGCACATTTATTCATGGGACAGAAAAGTAAAACAAAATTGAAGATTCCCATTAGCTTGGGTTAATTAGGAATATTATAGTCCTCCCTCCAAAATGTTGCTTGTCCTCAAGCAACTGATAAGATGAGTGCTGCAACTCATCTCCTCCTCCATTGGTGACACAAACATGAGTTAAGCTTCCTCCATAAGCCAAGTGTTCACCAAACCATCCATCCATGACTTGTTCCTCCAAAGTTCTCATGAGATGCAAATAGCTCATCCCATAAGGAGACAATAGATCATATGAAACAAACATGGTTTGCCCAATGCTCTCCCTAAAATATGAAACATAAATTACAGGGGGGGTAACCATCCCACAGGGCACATGCATACCTTCCCTCCTTCCTCCATACATCCCCATAAAAAGTACAAGTACATCATCAATATAGGGGATCAAAACAATGTACATACAAACATAAATTTGTGCATATGGAGGTGGGTCATAGTCCCACGTGTGGAACCAACGCATTGCATCTCCTGCCTGCATCAGATCTAGATTTGGTAAGTAGTTTTCCCACCACTTACTTGCTGTTCATACCATCTCACCATAGCTGAAAGTGTGAGATATTTTTGGAGCCTTAGGGAAGCACCCATCATGTTTCAAAATCTCCCTTTTTCTTCCAAGGGAGTGGCCAAATTCAGAAATTTTTGTGGCCCAATATTGGCCATGAGGATTACAAGATATAATACTCCTCCTTGGAGTCATGGCCTGTAGAAACATGGTGGAAGAATAAATGAAATTAGAATATAAAACATGTGTAACACGAGCATGTTCTTCACCAACAATCCTCCTCCTATCAATGGAGTGGTGCATAGATCTTTTCTTTCCCTCAAGAAGAGAAAGAGTGGGCTGATTTAACTCTCTCATAGAGTCATGTTTCTGATCCATCTCCACAAGGTTCATGCATATTTGAAAATGCTGATATAGTTCTCTTTCAAAACCCTCCCAATAGTAGCTCCTCAAGATGATGTTGTTGAGCTTCTTAGAGCATGTGTGGCTGAAATAGAACTCTTCATAAGCCCTTTTTAGTAACTTCTCCTTGAGCTTGGAGGCTCTAGACAAGAAGATCCTACCATGATTATTTATGACTCCATCTAGGATTGAATAGCTCTCATCATGTAGAAAGTCATCAAGAACCATGCAAGTGTGAAGATCCTTGGAATATTCCACCAGCAGTTGGGATTTCCAATATGGATCCAATTTTCCCAACAATGATAACGCTGATAATGTGTCATCTGAAACATCTTCCATGTTGCTGCTCTTCTCCTTGAAATTTCCCATGCCAAAGGTGTATGTTGGAAAGTCATGCCTCCCATTTGTCTCCTCCTTGACATCTCCTATGCCAAAGGTATAAGGTGGAAGGTTGCCATTCCTTCCTTGCTGCCCTCCTTGCACATGCACATGCTCAAGAGAAAATGGAAGTTCTTGGAAGTTAGTTTCCCATGGAAGGCTATCATCTATCCAAAACCTCTTTGGTTTTGCAAAAGTATGCATGTGTGACCACCATCTCTCTTCATGTATGGAAGAGTGCTCTCCAAACAAGTTTGTCTCCTGATTCAAGGATTGCCTTCCTTGCTCCATGATTGTGCCATTCTTCATCCTTGCAGCATATTTTCTCAGTGCAGTATGAGATGAGAGAATAGATAATAGTGTTAAGGGAAAAATAGTTTCCCTCTCCTTGGGCCTTCCCCATACTCTCAGCGCTGTAGTATGGTATTCTAGTGCTCCCTTCCTCCTTGGATCTATGAAAGGAGCATCAATGCATGAAACATCTTTCACCAAATCTGAATCTGGTGGTCTCCTAGGTGGCATACCACAAGATAATGATGTCTCATCACTCATTCCCATGTGAATAATATATGGGAACCTCTTATGAATGCTTCCACTATGCAATTCCATCTTTGATTTTGTGTGGAAGTCTCATGATAATGGGGCATCACTCTTATAGATGTAAGAGTTCTTTTGAGTGGAGCAAATTCGCTATCTTCTTCTTCATGTAATAAAGGATCACCTCCCATCATATAATTGTTGTGATCCTTCATCTTCTCTCCTTCACCCACCTTCTGCAAGATCTCACAATCTAAGGTTCTCTCTTTAGATGTAGTTAACTCATGAAAACCCAACATCTCCTTGGTGTCAAGAGTCTTGATCACAAAGGACTGATTTTTCATAGTGTGTGTTCCCAAAACTGAATGCAATGTTGGAACACATTCCCTCCATTGTTTTATCTCATTGTCTATCATCATAGACACATGCTGCTCATTCTCTTCTTGTGTAAGATCCTTGGGGCCTTCTTGCAAAGATACAAGAGCCCTCTTAGTGGAATAAATGGCTCCATCTCCATTTCCCAATAGAAATAAATCTCCTCCTGCTATCACAGTGCTGGAGGAACCTTTTAGCTCTTCTTCTTTCTCCTCCTCATCAATGGAGCATGCCTCATCAATAGGAGATTATTTCTCTTGATCTCTTCTTGAAAAAGGAACACTCATATCTTCCTCTTTAGAAGAATGTTCTTGCTGAAGTGGGGCCTTTTCCCTTGGAAATTTATATAGCAGATCTTTAACACCCTCAACAATGTTATGGAATGGAGTTATCTTCATGGATCTTCCCATCTCATGTGAAGGTTCTGAATTCTTGGGCTTAATTTTCTCACCCAAAGAAATTTTAGATGGCTTAAAATCAAATCTTTTCACTAACCTCCTAGTGAACTTTGCATAAGTAGAGATGTTTAGATTTCTCAATGAAGAAGATTCAAATAACCACCAGGCATAAGCCTTACCTTGGAGGTGCAACGGTGCTACTCTTATGGCTTATTATTTTTAAACTTGATGCAGCTGGACATATGTGTCTAGCTTCTTTACCCAAGACCTGGTTGAGCTCTCAGGTGATCCATCAAATGTAGGTAGAAAAGTCCTACCCAAAGTGTGCTGCATGCACCCTCTTCTTCTCATGTCTCTGCTGGATCTTCTCTCTTCTTTAAGTTGACAAAAATCTAGGAAGCTTAGATGCTCTTTGAATATTTTAGACAGAGATTCATATTCTTGGAGATAGTCACCAAGAGTCTCCTCTTTTGGTGTCCCTCCTTCTGCTTCTTCTCTTGCTAGGAATGTAGGCATGCTACAATGTTGGAGATCTGGTTGTGTGGCTGAATGCTCACACACATAATATGAAGAACTAGGGCCTTTATTCATGTGCAAATATCTGCAAAGGATCTGCAATTATTTCATTCCTCATTCCCTTGATTTCACCTTTTCGACTCATGCATAGTTTGGGAGCATGAGTTTTTTGAGAACCCTTTCCCTTTCATTCTTCTAGATAAAGGGGTTTTACCCTTGTCTTCTTTGTCTTCTGTGTAATCAATCTTATTATTTGTATTTTATCTTCTATAAAAGACATATTGGCTTCTTAGAATGCATAGTCTGTGCCAAGATGATGCTCTAATACCACCGTAATATCCCAAATGGGAACATGCAGCACTACTAAACAGTTAAGCATTAGAATAACGTAGATCATCAAGATATTTGCAGGAGGCCAATATGGAGACCCTTATTTAACATTTTAATCAGAAAATCAGATGTACAATGAAGCCTATACAATATAGAATAGGAAAAAGAAGTCTCCAATGAAGAAATATCCTCAAAGGTGATGCAACAACCATACAAATGAGCGTAGCTTCGCATATACGACAACATTATTTTTATTAGGCCGCAATAGGCTGTTGATTACAACTTAGATCTAGAGAAAAATAATGCATGAAAAATTAGATATATGACAGATCCATACACTATAGAGTCTCTACTTCAAATACCCCTTGGGGTTTTATGAAATACATGAAGCACATGGAGTAGATCTGAGATCTTATGCAATAGATCTATAGAATGATTCATAAATTCTGAAGTAGATACAAAGTATTCAGATCTGATATGATCTATACAATAAGATGATCCCAATCAATGGATCTCCAATGTGAAGGGAATATCACCAACACATGAAAATGACTCCTCCAAAATGTTATGCCAAAAGTCCCTGCAACAACACCTACAAAAAAATGCAGATCTGGAAGATAAAATGTGCTGTAGGGTTTAAGATCAATTTGGCCTGATGCCAAGATTTGGATACGCAGCTCCAATGATCCAATACTCTCTCTCGCCAACTGGAATCAGAAGACTTTTTCCATGGAAAAAGAAGCACTAGATTGGCTTAGATGCGAGTAGATCTAGCCTCCACTCTGCCGTAGCTTAAAAATACAACCAACCCCTCAACAGGATTTGCGTTAGTAGTTGGAAGTAGAAGCTTGGCCTTGACACGATAGTGGACAAGAAATGCAAAGCTCTTCCTAGAGGCCTCTCAAGGAAAGAGATGGGATTCCTAAATAGGGAGATCCTTGTCGTTTGAACAACACTATTCTCAAATCAAATAGCAAGGAGAATGAGATATGTCTAAACAGATAATGAAATCTGAAAAATGTAATCACATCAAAAACCTTCTCATGTTCTCCTCCTCTTCCTTTTATAAGATTGAGAGCTTGAAAAACCCTAAACCATCTCAATGGAATACCTCTTTTCACATGAACATCCTCCAGAACTAAAGCTACATTTGTGCCTTAATGAAGATCATTCCTTCTAGACAATGCTGTTGATTTGTTCATGGTTGACCCAGCCAAATGTCTCAGCCCCTTTCACACACAAGGGTGTTTATTTGAAATAGCCCAGATTTAGCTTTGTTCACATGTGGTATTGATTTATTTGTTGTTTTAGGAGTTTTTATAATCCTCCTTTACACATTTATTCATGGGACAGAAAATTAAAAGAAAATTGAAGATTCCCATTAGCTTGGCCTAGTTGGGAATATTACAGATTGGTTCATCAAGGCTCTTCTTCCATTAACAAGAACTTCGTTAACACAACAGAAGATCGACATGTTACAAGACGCATTGGAGCAAGCCATGAAGATAGAGGCCATGGCGGGATATCCAAAAGAATTTAAAGGAGGAGCATATGCGCAAGACCCTTCCATACTGGGGTTACAACATCAGATAGCTAGCCTAACCAAAAAATTGAAGGAGATTCAACCAATGCGGCCAACAAGACCAAATGTATGGTTTATGCACTGTCTAATGGAGGGACACGTGGTAACCAAATGTACAAGGTTGCGGGGCTAGAATGTGGGGACATCGGAAAAACAGGGGGCACGTGGGAGCTTCGCGGTAGGGGAGGAGTTGTGCGGATAAACACTCCCGGGTATTATATTCGCCGCAACACTAGTACACGGGGTTCCCACGTTACGAAAACGAATCAACTGCCGCAACTAAATATTGTGAGATATGAAAAAGCATGGGTCATCCACTCCACTCGTGACAATATAGTATGTCTAAGACCTTGTAGATCATCTCATCATCCATCTCGTTGTTTATCTTTTTGCAGATGCTACAGGTGCGTTTGATGCCTTTCGTTTTGGGAGCGATTCTTGTTCCTCCTCTTGAATCTCTCCGGGAAGAACAATACCCTTTTAATCGGCCTACAATGCTTGGGTGAATGGTTCTATTTTTTTTCAAATGAAAAGGATTGTGTAAATTTATACGCAATTGCTTGCCCAGAGTATTGGTCTCCTCTTTTCCTCTCTTGAGTTAGGTACCAAGCCCATGGAATCAAATCCGCTGAATGTATAAACTTGTGTACCCATAGCTCTTCTAGGTATCTTGCATTCTTCCATTGGTCCTCAAAATATTTCAAATGTTTTCAGTTGGTCTGAGTCCCTTGTTATTTTTTTAGTGAAGTGTGGTCCTTCTTCTTCCTTGAACCTGGCTTTCAATCTGCCGTAAATTTTTCCCATCGCGACAGGGGAGTTGTGGTGGTTGCTCCACATCGACAAGGTGGTGGAGCAACCACCGCAACTCCCTATCAGCGATGGATGAGCAAGGTCAAAGTAGACATTGAAAGCGAGGTTCAAGGAAGAAGAAGGACCACATTTCACTCAGAAAAATAATAAGACTCGTAATCTCGTAAAAAATTTGAAATATTTTGAGGACCAATGGAAGAATGCAGATACTCCCGGAAGAGCTATGGAAAGTACACAAGTGCTTTACAGTCTCAGCTAGATTTGATTCCACGCCGCTTAGTAAATCTAAGCAGAGAGAGGAAGAGAGAACAATACTTGGCAGAGTAATTGTGGATAAATTTTACACAATGCTTCTCGTTTAAAAAAAAAGCAGAACTGGGACCACCCAAGCGATTGCGAGTGCCATTAAAGAGTATTGTCTTCTTCCCGAAGATTCAAGAGGGGAGGAAGAGCAACCGCTCCCGAAACCAAGAGCATCGAGCGCACTCTAGCATGAAAAAAGATAGATATTTCAGGATGGATAATGTAGATGATCTGCAAGGTCTTAGACATACATATTTTGAGGAAAAGGAGAGGAGAACGGGATATTAAAGAAGACCCGACAAACGTATGGCAATTCATCTGCTACCACTAAAGACCAAGAAAATGAACATTGGAACAAAGGAAAAGCCCAAACTTGCGTCAATTAGTGATTATTGGGATGTCGAGACGACTAAAGAGATATTCAATCTACTACAAAAATATGAAGACTTGTTCCCATCCTTAGTAGCGGAGTTGAAAGGAATAAAAGGAGACATGGGGGAGATGCGTATAATTTTGAAGCCTGATGCAAGACCAGTCAAGAAAAAACCATATCGTCTAAATCCAAGAGTGAAAGAAAAAGTCAAGGCAGAGATTGATAATATGCTAAAGGCAGGGTTGATATTCCCGGTGGAAGAAGAAGAATGGGTAAGTCCTATAGTCATACAAAGTAAAATGGATAAGTCTAAATTCGAGTCTGTGTTGACTATAGGAGCTTGAATAATGCGTGCATACATGACCAATTCCCTACTTCTTTCAGTGACGAATTTCTCGACAACGTTGCGGGGAATGAGTCTTATTCATTTATAGATGGATTTTCAGGATACTATCAGGTAAGGATAACCAAAGAAGATAAGAAGAAGACAACTTTCGCCACCAAATGGGGTTCATTTGCATATCATGTAATTCCATTTGAGTTGAAAAATGCGCCAACAGTATTTTCACGAATTGTGATATTAGCATTTCAGGAATACATCCACAAATTCCTGGAAGTCTATATGGATGACTGGACTATCTACAACCTATTAAAGGACCATGAAATGTTATTGAGGATAATGTTCGACAGATGTAGGCAACTCTAGATTTCATTAAACCTCAAGAAGTGCATCTTTGTCGTGCATTTTGGAACAATGCTATGACATGTTGTATGCAAACAAGGGGTTTGCGTTGATCCAGAAAAAGTGGTAGTTATAATTAAAATGGAGGTGCCAGAAACTGTGAAGCAGTTAAGCTCACTATTAGGCACAAAGGATACTATAGGCGATTCATCCACAACTATGCGAAGATAACAACACCATTAGAGAAGTCAAGTTATGACTGAAAATTTAGCAGGAGTTCAATTGAATGAGGATCGACATCAAACGACCCTGAATACCTTGAAAGAAAATTTGGCGAGTGCACCAATATTTGTTCACCCTAACTGGGACAAGAAATTTCATGTCCACATCGATGCTTCCAACATTGCACTTGGAGTAGTTCTGGTTCAACCAGGAGATACTTCAGTTGATCATCCACTTTATTTTGCAAGTTGCAAGTTATAAAAAAAGGAAAGGAACTAAACCACAACAGAGCGATAAGCGTTGGAAATGGTGTATTCCCTTCAAAAGTTCCGCCACTACCTACTAGGAGGTATGTTTAATTTTTTCACAGACCATTCAGCTTTAAAATAGACCGGTTAACATACTTCCAGATTCTTGGAGGGAAGAATCTGCAGATGGCTCCTACTCTTTCAGGAGTTCACCTTTGAGGTGATAGTGAAACTCGGGAGACTTAATGTGGGGCCTAACCACCTATCAAGGCTAGAAAACGTAGAAAAAGGAGGGTATATTGATGATCAACTGCCGAATGTTGATATTTTTAGAGTAGAAGCCATCCCAGACTACTTAAACCAGATAGAAACCTAGCTGACAACAGGACAGTGCCCAAATGAATATACAACAGCCCAGAAAATACATTTAGTAGTCCAAGTAGCGGAGTATCAACTAATAGAAGGACACCTGTATAAGATGGGGTTAGACCAAATCTTATGAAGATGTGTCCTGGATCATGAGAGGAAGAGGCATGTTTGTGGGAATGCCACTTTCGTGGAGTTGTGGGAGGCGTGCATGTCGAGCAAAACCGAGTGGTGAGGAAAATACTCTGTGGCGAGGTTTATGGTGGTCGAGCTTAAGACACATGGACAATAAGACATTTGTAAAAAATACGATGTATGTTAGAGGATAGGATGTCCATCACATAGATATGAGCTACCACTTCACTCGGTAAAAAGCTTAACTGCAACGACCACATTTGAGAAATGGGCAGTTGATTTTATATAGGACCAATTGCACCTATCGCAAGGCACTCATAGGCTAGGTACATCATAAGCACCGCAGATGCATTATTTGACAAGGTGGGCAAGAGGCGATACTAGTGAAAGGATTGCACAGCAGAAACAACAACTCGATTCATATTTGAAAATATCATCGTGAGGTTCTAGTGTGCCAGAAAGTATAAAAAGCAATCAAGGTACGCATTTCATCAATGCAACCATTAGATCTCTTCTAGAAAACTTCATGGTACAACATCATAAAAGTAGTCTGTACCATCCACAAGCTAATGGCACCATAGAAGCATTTAATAAGATACTGGAAATTTTTTTAACAAATATTTGCAACATCGAATGAGACGACTGGGATGAGCGTATACTAGAAACATTGTGGGCGTATAGAACAACTGCCAAAAGACTAAACAAGCAGACCCCATTCCAACTGGTGTACGGGAGGGAAGCAGTAGTACTGGCTGCGTTTGTCATACCGAGCCTCCTAATTGAAATGTCACTTCAGTGTCATCGGAGGAAGACTTTACGAAAGAAGCGATTACAAGAACTAAAAGAAAGTTCGAAAGAAGATAGGTTTCTAAAGCAGAATTCCACCAAACTATCCGTGAAAGAGAGACAAAAATCTTGGCACAAGTTGCCACGGATCAAATGCAAAATGTTCATGAGTCGGGTGGAAAAGTTTTACTTTATGACAACAAGTTCTAGAAGTTCCCAGGTAAACTGAGAATGCATTGGCTAGGACCGTACCATGTAATAGAAATGAAACATTCAGGAGCAGTTCGGTTAGCACAACTAGACGACCATATACTACCAGGATGGGTGAATGGCGCACACTTGAAGCCCTATCATGATTAGGTTCTACATTTCAATTTTCAATAATTCTCACAACCGAGAGGAGTCAGTAGGGTATATTAGAATAGATATAGTTTTAGAAATTATATAACATAAGCATGCATATATCCGGATTCTCCTGATCTAACAATATTTATCTTCTTGCTAAATACAGAATCCTTCCATTGTTAATCTTTTGCAGAAATTTGAACTCAATTGCAAACACATGAAGCAATAAAAACAATCACACATAACACAGTTGTTTAACGGGAAATCCTGAAGCTAAAAACCCCAACAATCATATATTATGTATCATGGAGATCATGTAACAATCTCATACAAAGCTTAGTACATCAAACTCTCAGTACAATACAATCATCACACACTATCTGAAGAAATCTGCAAATCCATGCACTGATTTCTGCCCCCTGATAGCCTTGCCTCCACTGCGTAATCCCTACTGAAGAAGACCCCTGAATGAATTTTAATTGGCCTTGCCTTGACTGCGCAATCCTCATTGGCAACTCCAATGTGTGTGTGATGCAATAAATGCATCATTATAGTCACAACAGATAGTCCATCTCACCCTTTCACCTATCTCCACTGGGTCTCCATTGGAATTGACATGCACTATTATAGCTAACTGTTGTATTTGTTTAGTTGATAAGTGAGTTATTATTTGTGAATTAATTAACTAATTAATTCACTCCACTCTCACTAGTGTATCATTCAGTTAGACTAGATACAACTAGCTCAACTAAGTTTAACTCTAATAACTGAGTTAAACTGAATAACAACTCCATGAACTACTCTTCCAACTCTGTCATAACTTTGCCACTTCAGTTCTAACTGAATCCTCCATGCATGAACCACCAGTCAACCCTAGGAATTGCGTAATTCCTTCAGCCCACGAATTTTCCAAATCTGTACATTGAAATAAAGTGCTCCAAGAGAATAAGTTGTTGTTTATTGTCGGATTATTATTAAGAAATAATAATAATCGACATGCATCTATTTTTAGATTGACAATCTATAAATAGACTTTGCCCAATATTCTAAAAATATAATTTCATCTATTTTTCCAACTTGACCAACCATCCACAAATAGCATCCTGCAACTTCTGAAATATGATCAGCATATCTAAAAATAGACATAGTCTAAAAATAGACTTACACCTAAAAATAGCCTGCGGGCCCACTTAGTGAAGGTGAATGATTTTCACTAAGCTTCATCATCTTGTTGAATCTCAACACTCCCTCTCAACAAGATAGGGTTTATCCTTCACCCCGATCCTGCCTCTATGGTATTCGAATTTTCTCCTGTCGAGCGCCTTCGTCAGAATGTCTGCATCCTGATCTTCCGTAGGAATGTACTGAAGCAACATGATCTTCTGTTGCACACAATCTCTGATATGATGATACCAGATATCAATATTTTTAGATCTATCATGAAACACATGATTAATCGAGAGTTTAATGCAACTCTGATTATCACAATGTATCACTGTAGGATCTAAATGTGAACCTAACAAACCGACCAGGATCTTCCTCATCCAGATAGCCTCACATGCAGCTTGAATTGCTGCCATGTATTCTGCTTCCGCTGAACTGAGTGCCATGGATATTTGTTTCCTGCTGTACCAAGAAACTGCTGCAGATCTGATACTGAAAATCCCTCCTGATGTGCTATTTTTGTCTATTGGGCTACCTGCCTAATCTGCATCAGTGAAGCCATGCAACTTCACCTCATCTGTCTGTCTATACCATAAGCCATACTTAGATGTGCCCCTGAGATACCTTAGGAAATGCTTTCCTGCCTTCCAAAAGAGCTTGTTAGGCTTAACCATCATTTGTGAAAGTGGTTCACCACATAGTATATGTCTAGTCTTGTAATAACTAAATACATGAGCGGACCCACCAACTGTCGATAAACAGTGGCTTCTACTACCTCTGCCGATGTGGCATCCTATTTCCTCCAATTTCCTGGAAGAGGAGTGTCGATAGGCTTGCAGCCTTGCATGTGAAACTTATCCAATATCTCCCGGGCATACTTGACTTGAGACAAAAACAGTTCACCTTCCCGCTGCCATATTTCCAATCCAAGGAAATAAGGAAAAAGGCCCAAATCCTTCATCTCAAACTCCTTTGCAAGAACTGCCTTGCATGAGTGTATCAACTGCTCATCACCCGTTAGTATTAAATCATCAACATAAAGAACAATGATTAAAAGCTTACCCTCCACCACAATTTGGTACAGGTTTGCATCCGCCTCACTCTTGGTGAAACCAAGTCCGGTGAAATAGCTTTCGATCTGAGTGTACCAAGCACAAGGTGCTTGTTTCAGCCCATACAATGCTCTTTTGATCCTACACACATGCGACTCACTGCTGAAGATTTTGAATCCTTCAGGATGATCAATGTACACCTCTTCCTCAATGATCCCATTAAGGAACACAGTCTTCACATCCATCTGATGAATGTGCCAACCCATCTGTGCTGAGAGATCAAGGATGGTCCTTATGGAAGAATACTGTGCGACAGGTGAAAAGGTTTCTTCATAATCAATCCCCTCGATCTGTGAGAAGCCTCGGGAAAAAAATCTTGCCTTATACTTCTCGACGCTCCCATCAGCAGCTTGCTTTACCTTGTAGATCCATCTTGATCCTACAACTGATTTACCCACCGGCCTTGGAACAATCTCCAAGCACTGTTTTTGACAATGGAGTCATACTCCTCCACCATGGCATCTACCCATGTGGGCTCATGCACTTCTTCTTCGAAAGAAGATGGCTCTGTCATGAAACACTTGCTCATAAGAGCCATGTATCTAGTAAATCGGTCAGGTGACTGTGTCTGTCTGCGCTGTGATGTAGGGACTCCTACATTCTGTGCTACATCAAGCTTTAGTCTCTCAGCTTTTGTGGTACGCTTTCTACTAGTTCTGATGTTTGGTTCTGCATGAGTGGACTCCTCTGTTAGTATTAATCTTAATTCCAAGCGTACGAAAAAGACCACTTTAGCTGTGCATAAAAAACAACCCTAACAACAAAGATGGCTGCCAATATCCTCAATTCTGCAGTTAGGTGATCAAGATAAATGCTGCAAAAATCTAGATCTATGCACCAAAAGTCATTAAGCAGTAGAAAAAACAATATTTACTCCATGCATCCAATAGACAAGACAAGAATTTGTTGAATGAATTTTGTATTAATGGAACCTAGGAGGAAAAAAAAGAAGGGTGTTACCAGTTCTCCTCAATGGGATGGGTTCTTGTAAGTCCTCAGCACTTTAGATCTAAAATTCCTCTCTCTTGATGGTGTAGAAAACCTAGACAAAAATGGTAGCAGAATATGACTATGATGGTGGATCAAAGTTAGACCAAAAGTATAGATCCATAGTGATATTTAGGCAACAAAAGGTGGTAAATGAATGGGAAAACCCTTATATTTATAACAAAATACTGAGTTAGTCTAGATATTGGTGCATAATTAAAATATTATTAACCAAATCAAGATCCAACTTTTATGGAATATTTTATTATATTTGTTGGAGGGAAAAGGAATTTGACTTGGGTCAAATCCCTTTATTTGTAAATAATATATAAATAAAGGATTTATTTATCATTTTAAGGATGTGGTTGACTAATAATCAAATAAATAATGATTTATTTAATTATTTATGGGTGATTTAGTCATATTTAACAAAGAATATTATTTAAATAAGGTTTAAATACTTATTCTTTAGAAAATAATAAGATAAATAATGATTTATCTAATTAATTTCCTTGTTTTGGGTTAAATATAACCAAGAATATTAATTAAACTTCTATTTAACTAATTATTCCTTGAGGAAAATCAAACAAATGTAGATTTATTTAATATTTCCTCATGGGGTTTCCTATTTAGACTATAAACAACTTAATAAAGGTGGTTTACTAAGTTATTTTCATAGTGAAAGCAATTTTACTTAGGGTAAAATTGGTCTTACATGGTGTACTTGGGTCCATCTAATAATAATAGGTTAGATGACCAAAAAAATGGTGTAACAGATTTCCCCCCAGCGTGCGAGCGTTAGGAGCTAATCGTATGACCAAATTACGTTGTAAGAACTCAATCAATAGACACCGAACGGGAAGTCAGAGAGAGAAATATAAGGTATGCTAAAGTGTTGAGAGGACTAGACCCTGAGGAGGCGAGACTTATAGGTGCGAAAAGTCTCTTTTATGACTGAGTACCTGTGCTACAAGTTGCGGGGGAGGAATACTTATGCCCGCTGAGACAAAGTACAAAGAATAATGCGTCTAGTAAACAAGGGACTGAACAAAATAATACATGTTGGCATAAACATGAGCCAGATAAACAACACGATAATGAATCCCACATACATACTGTGCCTAGGATAACAGTCGGGACTTGTACAATAATATATGAGTTCATGAGATACAAATACAACCCAGATGCCCTTGTAAACAAGAAAGGGCTCTGAAAATCTGACTGATACATGCAATAAAAAAGGCGCTGCAAGCTGCTGAGGCCGAAATCATCAAATCTATGAGCTGCAGTGAAGGCTGAGATGAAGAGGTCATCCGAGCATGTGGGGGGATACCTGTAGGGCCACTCCCTCATGAGTGCTGATACATATCACACACATCTGGGAATCACTGGTCCAATCTGCTGCATCACTGAACCATCGACTATACAGATCTTGATCATGCTGAAAGGAGCTAGAGCTGAGAAACAATCAAGTCAAAGGGTTATAAGGAGTCCCTTTGCCTGATCTGAGGCACCGAACAAGAGTGGAAGCTGGAACCAAGGTACACCACCTTCTAGACCTATCTTATGGAATAAATGATCTGATGTCGACAGAAGGAGGTTCGCCATAGGTGAGGCAATAAGGGGTCCTCAACTACATCACGAGAGGAAATAGTAGAGCGAAAAATAGACAGACACCAAGGGTGATGATGAAATGGGGGGGACTGAGTAGCGGACATATGACTTCCCTTGTTAAATCGTAAAGGGCATAGATGACCTAGCAGCGACTGATACAATATCATGAGGGATAGGGGATAGTGGGACTGGAGGCCATAATGTGCGACACGAGAGAGGGACCAAGAAATGAAAGATGGAGGACTATAGTGGGATACAAAGGGCCTTGGGATAGACTCCATGAATGCGATGATGACTCAACTCGGATGCTCTAAACAAGGGAAACTCAATGGTGTTGCCACACAGTAAAGGCCCAATGGGGAACCATAAAAACATGAGTACAAGATGTTAACTCATGACAAAAATTGACACGAGCGTGGACAAGTATTTAGGCAAAGTGGTGCCCCTAGTACGAGTGTTGCAAGTGAAGAAGTTCAATTTTTATGAGGGGTGAAGTGACACTTCCTGGATAAAATGTGTCTCGGTGAAGTATCAAATCACTAAAAACTAACAGATACCCATTTGAGGGCTTGGTGAGAGATTTTTCAACGATACAGACAATTCGTCAAACTGAGCTACAATTTGGCCACAACAAGCGAAAGAAAAATCAGGGGTTTCTCTTTTAATAAGGTGTTTTCCCTCCAAATTAACTCATTTTCATGTGGAGCTGTGGTGAATCTAGAGAGGAGAGAAGGCCCTAATCTTGCTGCAATCGTAGCGGACAAACCGACCATTAGAATCGAGATCTGTCAGTTGCAGGTAAGAGGCCTAACCCTACTCTTTCATTTCAGTGGATTGAAAGTTCAGTTTAGGTCCCCAGGGCTCAGAAACATACCCTTGCTCCTCTTCATGGTCGGGTCACACTTTTGGGGCAAAAAGTGCGACCTAGGTAGCAGGTTTTAGGCAGAAAACTGCGACCTGTCCCAGGTTTGGGCCTGAAAAGTGTGACCTGTGAGGGAGGGGTTTTTATGTGATGTTTTTTGGCTGAGCACTGGGTTTTTATGTTGAGATATAGTATTTCCGAAATGTGCACTGAAAAATATGATGGTTTTGTGCAGATATGGTAGAATTATGGATCAACTGGAGAGAGAGAGAGACCTGGGCACATTACGATCGGAGATTCGGGAGGATCAGGGTGTCCGCAGTGCATTGGCAAGGTTTGGGGTTCTGAAGTTTGTGGAGAACCCTCTAATGAGAGCTGGAGAGCCCTTATTGGCCCGGATTGTCAACTATCAGGATCCAGACCATGAGGTATTTATAGTGTAGGGGCACCAGATCGAGTTGATGGTCTAGGATATATATTTCCTGACTGGTCTCCCACCACTTGGGATGGTTAGGAATACTCAGCTAGTGTTACCGCAGTGGTGGAACATCTTGGAGTTTGTAGAGTGCCATTTTTGACTAGGTCTCCAAGTCAAGGGGAATCAGATACCCATCGGGGATCTAGAGAGGTTAGAGACTCGTGTTGTGGCTGCAGTGGTAGTATGGATCCTAGGCAACCAGGCACTCCACCACATCATTGGAGGGTGGATGATGCTTTTGGAGAGTGTGTTGAGTGGGACCTACTATGGGTGGGCCCAAATGATGCTGTCGTCTTTGAAACGATAGTTGTCACTATGCAAGCGGCAAGTGAACCATGACTATGCATATGGTACAGTTTTGTGCTCGCTCTTTGTTGAGAAGATCCCGACACTTCGACCTCGCATACAGCTCCAAGATGGGGGCCCGAGAGAGCCCAGGATGTGCTGGTGGGGGCAAATACTGTGCAAAGGAGGAGGTGAGGTGGTCAGGCGGGTGTTCCGACCTGGGTTATTTGCTCATTGGGATCAGATGCCACTGTATATAGATGGCTATCCCTATAGGGGGATGAGTTATCATGGGGACCTGGATCTTCCACTGCTGCCTGGTCGAGTATGGGGCCCCGATGGTAAATGAAAAATTGTTAATGTTTTATGTGCATTGTAAAGTTTCAGAATAATGTATATGGTACTGATTCTTTCACTTTTGGTATGTAGATACAGCACCTGTAAAACTGGCCGGGTATATGGGACAGCCTGTGGTATCAGGGACCGTAGGACCTAGTGGATTGAGAGTGCCACAGAATGAGGATGCAGTAGCCGTCCTAGAGGAAATTCGTCATAGATGTGAGAGGCTTCAGACCGGTGTTTCAGAGTGTAGATGGCAAGACTTGGATGACCAGTACATAGAGCCATGTATTGGTCTACCCTCGGAGTGGCGAGGGGTCATACGGCGCATGGCAATGGATGGACAGGGTATGCGCGATCTACAAGCTGCAAGAGCAGAGCCATTGGCTCAGGATCCTCTAGATAGTGATTAGGTGTAGGGGCAGGTGGTGCCCCCTATTTTTGAGTTTTGTAACATGCTATGGGCATGTCATATGTATCAGAGTTGATGGACTCTAAAACATATTATGTGACACATATTATGGATATGCATCGTTTTGATGGTTTATGTTATGTTATTGTCTTGTGTTAAATGCATGTGCTAAATTCCAATCTATAATATTGTTTGAAATGCTATCTACATAGTGATTTTGTGCTCTAGGTACATGAATGAATGTAATGATTTCAAATTCACGCATCAAAAGCTTCACTCGTAAATATCTTCTAAAAAGGATAGGATTATGCACATGATAGAAACCATTCAATTGCATGACAAGAAGAAAGGAATCTAAATGAACATGAAGGTGGGAATGGGATGGGAAAGGGCATCAGCTAATAAACCTCACACTGCGTCATATTCGGCCTGGTTATTAGTAGCAGTACCAATGCATACACTGTTCAAGAGAATAAGCGAATGCAAGGGGGTAAAAATGGCCCAACCTGCCGAGGCTAGATTCTGGGAGTAGTGACTTGCACCTTTGGCATAACTGATATAGGGTGTGGATGGGAGGTCCATCTAAAAAGTGCCACAAGACAACAAATGGGAGGATGATGAATAATGCTGGAAACCTGAATGCAAAGTAGAGACCGAATAAACACTGCGAGAGGGAGTGATTTGGGTATGATATCTACTACTCACCTGTTGACGGGTAGGTGGGGTGTGAGAGCTACTGGAGGTGTTGCTTGTGCTCAGGCGGCGAAAGTCACCATAGATGAAGTTAGGGGTGGACAAGGCTTCCATGATGTCATCATCACAATAGAAGATGGAGTGACGGAAGGAAGGGAGACCACATTACGTGGTGAAGCTACCTGACTCATCATCATGAGAAGATAGGTTCACATGTGCATCATCATAGAGGATGACAGAAGAATAAGCAGATAAGGGATTTACTGATGTTGAGCCCAAGGTGATCGCTGAAGGGAGGTCAAGCGAAACAATAGGGAAAGGTTCAGAGGGAGCTTCCACCGAGGGTCTCATGGATGATGATAGGTAGAGGATAGTGGCCATAGGCTCCGTCATATTGACATGGACAGGGGGAATGTCAATGGGAGCAGGTAAATCCTCAAGTTGGCCCGCAACATACTGCACAAGTATAGGAGAGGCGGATTGATTCTGTTCAACCTCGTACTCCTGAACTACCTCTAAAGAGGCGCGGTAATGCGTAGGGCAGGGGCAATGGTGAGAGTAATGGCCATGGAGATCACACAAAGCACAAGGTTGGTTGGTGTGAATAGTATTGGTGTTCTTGACTGCAGTCGAGGAAGAAACAGAGGCTTCAAGAACCAGAGACTCAGGGAACACGACTTTAACCATGGGCTTGATGCGGGGCAACTCGAGACAGGTATGGGTGGCGTGACCGATGACATCACACAAAGCATAGGGCTTTGGGGCGGAGGAGGTGCAGGGTCAGTTGGGGCAGCCTTCTCCTTTGAGGCCCTATTGCAAGCTTTTCCCTTCTTACCCGAAGCGGTCGCAACAGGAGGTGGTTCCTGTTGAGGTGGCTGAAGCACTGTAACAATGGGATAAGTCATACGGACCAGTTGAACCGGGGTCAAAGCAAGATAAGGTTTAGGTTGACCAGGCAGGGTAGCGGCTGGGGGATAAAGGCACCAGACGGGAATCCCCAGGGTCAAGTTAGGAAGAGAGAGGGTAGCCATAACAGGTGCTATGTAGACTCTAGGGGGAGGAGCTAGGAACAGTATCTGACCGGAGGGGTAATGGCCAGGCAGGACGGCTCCAAGATGGTTAAGGCTTAGAGGAGCCATTCCAAGAGGATAAAGAGGCTCATGAATACCAACTGAAGGTAAAGGGCCAGGATGAGGAGGTCTAGAAGGCTGACTTGAAGGTCTAGGAGCAGGCTGCGAAGGGTTAGGAGGCTGCAAACTAGTCGAAGCGGGCCACTTGATGGTAGCCCGAGACAATTGCATCATGCAAAAATTTGATAAGGTAGGACCAGAGACAGGAGGAGGGAGACCAGGGAATGTACCAAGCAAAGAGGAGTCTTTGTAGACTCCGGGTAAGACACTGGTCAAAGGATCGACGATTTGATTATTGGCCACCAAAGAGATGATGGACTCAGGGGAGGTCTGACACTTCGGTTCGTAATATGTCAATTGGTTAATGGTGACTATCTTTCCGTTATGAGGGAAGGACATCTTGCAGTGAACTGCAGATGGGATAGAAGACATCGCATAGGTGTAGCTACGACCCAATAGAATTTTGTAATCTAAGGGGGAATCAATGACTTCTACGTCAACGCAAACAGTCTTGCCCACAAGAGTAATAGGACAATTGTGGAACAGGCCAATGGGATGAGAGGCATGTCCATCCCACGCCCAGAGAGTGATCATGGAAGGAGCCAACTCAGGTGATCTGATTTTCTTCCAAACCGAAGTGGACATCACACAGGAAGATGCCCCCTCATCAATGATACACCAAGAGACATTGGCATTTCGGATTTTGACTGGGATTTGGAAGGCGACAGAAGCAGGAAAAGGAGGATGTTTTGATCGGTTAGCATCAAAGACAATCAAGCGATAATCGAAAAGATATAAAACACCCATGGAAGATAGTATAGCTTTTTGTTGTGAAGGGCACAATTGGAGGAGTTCCAACATTGAGATGGCGACAAGAGATTGCACCAAATCATCTACTATACTATATGAATGGGCAGCTTTGCCAGAAGTAGCATTTCAGCGTAGTGGTCCGTTAGGGATCTTGGTATGAACCTTCGCCTTAGCATGAGGGATCTTCAAGGGACCATTACGTGTGGAAAGAGGTTCTGTAGAAACCGTAGGAGGTGGCTCAGGGACATACGTAGTGAGAGGATTGGCGTACTGATGGAATCGAGTTTGAACGTTGAGGTCAACAATAAGAGGTTGGTTAGAGTTCATCATGAGGATCTGGTAATCGGGGGTACTAGATGGAAGAGGTTGAGTGGCCGCCTGACCTTTAGGTGGTTGGGTAGCCACAAATCCTTGCTGAGGGAAAGGATTAGTAAGCACAGTCGGCTGACTAGGCGCAGCATTGGGAGGGACGAAAGGGGAGGCTTGCTGTCCTCGCAATGTTTCTTGAGACTCCCACATCTATCGCATTTGTGGAAAAAGAGGACAATCATGCGTGTAATGACCAAAAACACCACAACAAGAACAAGGCTTGTTCATGTGAACAGGCCTGTCCTGCTTGGGCTGAGTAACCTGTTGCTGGTTAGCAGTTTTAGGGGCATTATTTTGCGGGTTATGTCCAGAATTACTGAAGGTAGATTGACTTTGAGTGACTTTCCTATTCTTTTTGGAATGAGGAGTATTAGTTGTGCCCTACTGTGCATACACCTGCCCCTGAGGGGGTGGTTGTTGTTGTTGCAGGGGTTGAGAAGGAAAGGGAGGCGGAGGTGCTAATGCTTGGTGAGCTGGAGCACCAAGCTGTGGATACGGATAATAAGGAGGTTGGGTAACAGTGTGGTAAATAGGAGGATGGGAAAAAATAGGAGGCATGCCATATCCTGGATACGTGCTATCAGGAGGGGGAAAAGTGCAGGAGGTGCTGGCCCCCCCTGAAGAAAACCATAGCCCATGGGAGGCTGAGCGTATGGATTAGAGAGAGCTCTAATGATACCTTCTGCGGTGTGAGGTTCCCCCGGTGCATTGGCACCACTGGGTCTGGGAAGATAAGGTAGAATAGTATAAACATAACCCAACTGAGCATAGATCAGGTCATATTTTAATGCAATTTGGAGAGCGGCTTCTTCAGTTTGAGGAAAATGTGATGCGACATATTTCCTGATAGGGGGCAAGAGAGATCTAAGGAACCAGTGCATGTAGACACGGTCCAGAGATCTAATAATGTTTCACTCTTCTTCTACATGAAGAAGGTCCAACATCTATGAGAATGTTCATAAAAAAAAATAACATAATACCTGTGTTTTGTTGTTGAAGCAACTGAGAAAGGTCCACACACGTCTATAAGAATTATCTCAAGGATCACCAAAGCACAGTTCTCCTTCTCATGAAAGGTGGTATTCACAAACTTACCCATATTACATCCCTTGCACTGATCTGACTGTGCAAGAGTACCCTTGGGAAGTCCAGTAGAAATCTGCTGCAAAATATTCAAAGGGCCATGGTGAAGATGGCCCAATATCTTGTGCCATACTTCGCCCTCATCCTGGCTCACCACTTCTTCTTCTTTTCCCGTCATTGCAGTGAAGCCATATACCTCCAGATTGTAGATATTCTTAACTCGAATCCTGTTGATGGGAAAATCTATCCGGTCAACAGCAGGGGATCTCCTCGGTAAAAGGTCCCAATTAGACCTTGAACCGTTTGGACTAGGGATCCCGTCCGGGGTGTGGGTCTAGCTACCACTCATTTCTCCTTTGCTTTGGGTCTCACTTAAACTCTATAAAACAGTGGATAAACACCTAATCAATTGATACAAGACATATGATTGATGCATTAAATGTACATACGACACTATGAGTAGCAAGAGGAAATAATAAAGCGTGAAGACCGAAGGGAGTGTTGTTAACAGCACTTCATTAGGGTCACGCTTGTAAACTGTTCTGACCACGAAGGAAACAATTCCTCATGGAAAGAACGCCTTTCACTTCCTAAAAGTTTTAAATGGTAGCACAAATGCTAATAAACAAAGCCAATCAGCATTCGTTAAGAAAGTGAAATGAACTCAACCACTATTAACATACTCAGCAAACTGTCATGCAATGTGATCTGAATTAAAGATACAGTTCCCTTAATCTAAATATGTTCAGAAACTAAAAATATAATACTCAATAGCGCTCATACATAAGACAACACTAGATCCACAAAGGGATTTTTGAAAATGCTTGTATTCATGCTTAAATGTATAATCCAGATAATACAGTGTACTCAGCTTGAGTCCCAAACCAAAGACCCCATCCAAGTTCCCGAAGGAAGCATTTATAGAGAAAATCTTGCCCTTTGGGCTCCCTGACTTTCCGCTTTCCCGATTGTTGGGCTGCCTTGCGACCCAGTCTGTTCTGCGACTTGCAACCTGAGCCACTATTGCGACCTGCGACCTGACTGGGTTTTGCGACCTTGCGACCTAGTCACTAGGTCGCTGGGTTGCATCGTCGGGCATTTGATAGGGGATGCAGCTCAGTGACCTGGCAACCTCTGTGACTTGCAACCTTTGGGAATCTGCGACCTGCGACCTCGGACCATTCGCGACCCGCAACCTGAAGAAATCTGCGACCTGCGACCTCAAGCAGATGTGCGACCTGCGACCTTAGCAAATATGCGACCTGCGACCTCGAAAAATTTGCAACCTGCGACCTCAGCAGATGTGCGACCTGCGAACTCAGTAAATTTGCAACCTGCGACCTCAGCAGATTTGTGACTTGCGACCTCGAAAAATTTGCGACCTGCGACCTCGACAAATTTGCGACCTGCGACCTCAGAAAATTTGCGACCTGAGACCTCAGCAGATGTGCGACCTTGGGCAGATATGCGACTTGTGGCCTTCTTTGGGTTTCATAGCAATATTTCTTATCCTGCCTAGTTTTCTTTGAGAAAGGGTACCCTTGCTTGCTGGGAAAAACTTGGGCTCAATGCGCAGACTGACAGCTTCCACCTGCAGTCACATAGCTAGGTTACATGTTTTTATTGACAAATAAGAATGTTAGGGGCATAGTTAATTAATTTCCAGAAATGAAAATAACAACTTAGACCCCTGTGTGGTCAGGTATTGTGCCGCGGCGAGGTTTTCACTAAGCTCTGAATGTTTGCAGCATAAACTATTGATAAGATCAAAGATTTTATGTTTGTGATCCTAGCAGGTTGGGCAAATGGCAACAGCCTGCAATGCATTTTCAGAGCCACTTTAATCAGACTAGTATTTGTCCACTACAATACACTCATAAGATGCTCATACAACCACTTTCGTACAGTCCAAATGATCAACGGATTTGCTGCTCCTAACGTGGATCTTTATTGCAAGATCATCTTCGTGGCCGCAACAACTTTTACGATTGCCCCTCAGAACCTTCAGGTAAATATCAAAAAGGCACCACGTACTTGTCGAAGTTACAATCGTTGCACAAAATCTGGATCTTATTGTTCTCATAAGACTGACTTAAAACACGCTGGACAAAGACCTGTAGGTGTCATTGCATTTCGTTGAAATAGTCCATATGAGTAGCACGCCCATAAGGTAGTATTACTCCCTCGTGGGTTTAAATGAAACTAAAAAACAAACGGGACAGCTGTGGTGTATTACTCCTTCCACAATAGGATGACAATCCTTTACTATAATCAAATAGCGATAGCTATATTTAGCCAGTGGAAGAAATTATACCTGCCCCAGCTCCATGTATATTTCATTGATCACAATGGCTGTGATGTTTTGAAATGTTATCAGCAAAACTTGCAAGTTTCATAAAGGCGTGCGAGTTTTATAAACGTACTCCCTCATGCAGACCTACACCAAAAACATAACATAAGACAGACCCCACAGATAGATTGTCGCCATTGATCTTGATCCGCCGTGAAGGCCTTGCGAGATACACCGGCTTTAATGTCGAGGTCATGGTATAGAGAAATATAATCATAGATTTGGATTTTATTTGCACAGTGCTAAGGTCTCCAAGAAGATTGTTGGTTAGATGGAATGGAGTGTGGTTATGGAAATTAGAATGATGGCGTACAAAGTGTAATTTGGTCAGCAATGACGGCAGATCGAGGCAGTCCGAGGTTTTACGAGGTGATTGGCATTTTTGTGTAATTTTCCAAAGGTAACACCTATATTAGGGGCATGCCGCTATATCCTCATGCTGCTTTCTAGAAGTTGCCGAAGGTAACACATACCTCACACTGCTTTCACAGAGTTACCAAAATTAACATGTACATCGGGGGCATGTAACTTGGTTTTGCAATGTATTTGGACTAATATAGCCATGCTTTTTCTAAAACAATTTATTACACTTGGTCGAAAAGTCGCGCCCGGTACTGGATTTTCTGGTGACCAACCTTGTGACTTGGCAACCACAGGATCGCATAGTCGCAGATCCAACGAGGTCGCATTTTGTGTTCATGCCCCAGACTTGCGACTCAGCGACTAGTGAGAAACTGCGACCCACTACAAGGTCGCGTAGTCGGGTGGTAGAATAGATTGCTTGTTTTGGAACGTTGCGACTCAGCAACTGGTTGCAATGAGCCAGGGGTCGTGCTCTTTATTGCTGCACGAAGTGTGACTTGGTGATTCATCTATGATTTCCCTATGCGCACGTTGAAAAAATGATAAGTGCAATGTTTATCTGAGGCCTCTGGGTGCCAACGCTCAGTTAAACAGAGTTTCTGTGATGGGATTTCACGCAACATCGCACCATAAAGTTTCCTCTTCCAGCGACCTGTTACAAACAACAACGATTCCTTTCACCTTTACCGCATGCAGCAACATACATGTTCTCTTGGTATGTCAGGTTTGTCATTTTCACTGTGTTTTGTCTGATGCTGAACGCGACGCACGATCGATTTTGAAAGCGGGATCATGCATATTGATTGCGCTGAAACCCTTCTCCATGAAATGTGTTAAGGGAGGTGCGATATAGCCACCAACGCTACTCTCTTCTCGTCAAACAGCTGTATACGGTGTTTCAATCCTTTTGGAGTGCACATTCTTTTTCAGGGTGGCAACCAACATGGATCACTGGGTTTTTTAGTTGTGCTGTGGTGATTCTCACCATACGTTAAATATCGCCGCATATTTGAAAGCCAAACCTTGCGTTGCACTCCAAACTCCTGTAAAGTAAAAAACAACATGCAACAACACCTTCATGCAACAACGACATAGCCCATGTGAAATGGTTATGGCACCTTCGCACATTTCAACACATGATCCTTTTGTTATCTACATCTTCACTCTTACCTTCCAAGTGCGCTGGCCGCCAATGGTCTTCACTGGGCAAATATAGAAACACGCAGACGCAAAACACCGTAGATCTGCCACACGTGGAGGCCAAGCTTAAAACGACGCCCTTTGGAGAATTCTGATTATTTTGGTAGCCCATACGAAATAGATAAAGCCTGAAATATTAACAATCAGATGAATGCCTCCACAAGATCAGTCTCGGCCGATATGGTTTTGAACCAGAACTTTTCGCCGTTTAAAACAGTGGTTATGGATTAACATGACTTTATGACTGTGTCTTTGGTTGGGTTTTATTGCCATCGTGGCCTTGTTATACCCTCCTGCTCGTATTTCAAACATCGTTTGACCACTAAATATATGCTCCAGATTTTTTATTATTAAATGCGACCACCATGCATAGAAGCCTTCGCTCCCATATGTAGTTCTGCTCCATATTTTAATGGTGAGGTTTGACCGATATATATATATATATATATATATATATATATATATATATATATATATACGTCTGCTCCAAACATTTACCATAGGTAGAAAACATGCCATCGAACATTTGCGCCCATTTGTAACACACCATAGTTATTATAACACAGTTCTATAGGTTTTTCATACACTCTGCCCCTTGTTTTAAACATAAGATTTGATCACTATATCCGCCATAGAAAAATTTAAGCTCACTTGTAATGTTTTTCATATAGTCTTGATCCACCATTTTATATGGTTCGGAAACTACATTGTCTTGCGCCTTGGTTTAATTGCATAATATTTAAAATCATAACCTTGGTCCATTGATTTTCACCCACCGTGTAGCTTAGGTCTAACAAACATTGCTTCCCTTCCCCAATTTTCCAGAGTTGTCAACACAACTCAAAATTATGGTCGGTTCAGAAGAATGGCCTTTATAGGATTTGTACAATCTCCAGCGACAAAATGTAATTTGTCATTATCTGACTTTGGTACAACACTCAGAATCTTAGATGTACCTTGAAAAGCTAAATACTTATAACCAAGAGCTTCCTTCTATGTTGTCATGATGGGTCGAATTTGTACAAGCCATAAATTATTATTGACCTCAATTCATCACCTGCTGTACTGTCTGATCTATGTGCTTTTGGATCGACATCATCATGGCCAATAACATTGTGACTAAGCTGCAACTTTCCGTGGGCCCTTTGCATAATCACCTCCTCAACTGTGTTTTCTGTTACAATGCTTATTATCAGCATCAATGGCTCAAGTAGATATTAAAATACAAATGCTTCACGAGTATCATCATTGGCCTTTCTGATGTCACTCGACTCTGGCAGTGTTGATGCTTTGCCACCAAAGCTTTGCACAGCTGCAAGATGCTCTTCTGCTCTTACCGATCCATCAAGACACTCATAAGAATACCTTCACAGCTCTAATTAATCCTAAAGAATTTCTATTGTCTGCGTCGTTTGAGAGGAAATCAAGACACGATGTCCTTGACTATGCAGCTTCTCAAGAAAAATGTCCAAGATGATGAGCTTTCCACTTGCCTGAACTAAGTGTTCACCTTCTTCAAATGGCTCTGGCTCCACACCATTGAAAAGATAAGAATGGCTACACGTCTTTCGCAGCTGTACCAAAATATTTTATAATGATTGATGCTGATTACCTCCACCACTTGTTTGAAGCTGGGCAACTCTTGATGCAATAAAGATACATAAATTTTATTCTGAAGTGGGACCAATGGAGCCAGTACTGTAACCCCAGAAAGCGGTGGTAATGTAAGAGTTCCATTCTTGGCAAGTAAAGCTTTTATACACCGAAGCATGAATGCATGCACAATATATCTTAGCATCTTGTACTGTTTGCTACATCTAGAGGTATTGTCACCTTTAGTCAAGGTCGCAACTTTAATGGACACAACACCAAAAAGGGCCATGGGAATTTTCATTGATCTTTCAAGTAAGCCAACAAACTTATAGCCTGCAATGTTTTCCCAAGTCCCATTGTGACTGCAATTCCCCTTGACTGGCGCGGTCTTATTTCCTACGTACATGTGATAGATGTCCTCTACTTCTCATGTTTTAGCTCGCACTACTCTTATCCTTCTCATTAGTGTGGTGATGACATTTCGGGTGTATCATCCGTTGGATTGACCTGTATGAAATATCATAACATTAATTAGTTTACTCTTTGATAGTGGTGTCCTTAGATAAAACATATGAGACTAACGAGCTTAAGAGAGGTATTCAAACTACATGCTTAATGACCCATGGTGAGAGGGCCTTTAATTGTCAATACACAACAAGGTTTCCATTCAAATGTATGCATGGAAATCTCATTACACATGGCGCGACTGCGGTAAGAGTGCTCGAGCGTATGCTGGATGATCCCTCCTGCATATGGCGTGATTGTAGCAACAACATCTGATCATGATGGTGAGAAAGCTCATGAGGGGTTGGGGATAGGTCGGTGGGATGTTACTGACTGCAGGTTGGGTGAAAGACTTTAAGGCCTAAGCGAGTAGAGGGGGAACCCGAAATTTTTAATATACCCCAAAATTTTGGGTGCTGTTGTAGTGGCTACAACAAATGGCGAACTACTGGTAGAATCCAGCATCTCTTTCAATATCACAACAATAGTCTGAGTTCGGATAGTGATGCAAGGGAATATTTTGCAAGTTCCACTAGTACCCTTTGTATTACTTTGGCCCTTTACAGGCATGTCCAATCCTTGTGCCTTACCTAGGTCTCACTAATTAGAAACACATCCAAGAGAAAGCTCACAGACACCAATAGCCTGTTGATGATGTGAAGGGCAAGGCAACAGGTTTATTATTTTCAGGATTTTTTAAAGTAAGTTTCTAGTGTTGCTCTACTGCCAACAAACTTGGACAATACCCCGGCGGAGTCACTTCAAGAAATCACAAACGTTGCTCCGCTGCTAGCGAGCCTGGTCAGTACCCCGACGGAGTCATTGCATTACCTCTCTGCGCAGGAAGCCTTTCTCGATCCTTTACCCTTATTTGTTTCATGTGCTTGTAGCACTTATTATCATGTGCTTGTGGCACTTATTTTTCATGGGCAGATGAGGGATCCCGACTTATTTTATGAGCAAGAGAGGTTGTTTCTTGTTTTACAGAAACTGAAAGATATCCTGATTTGGGTTTGCCCTTGTGCCAAACCTTCACATCCCATCTACCACAATAGGTGAAGTGCGCAAAACAGATCATTAGGATGTCCGAGACTATGTTGGACACAAGGCTTAGGCTTACGGGTATTGGGCCATTCAAACTCATTAGGTCTCCCACAAAAAACTGGCTCTTATCTCCCTGGATAATAAGTTTAGACTCATAGCGTCTTGTTGAGAATGTCACTTCAATGACTCGTCCTAAGAGAAAGCTGCCTCTTGAGATAGCCACCGCAACCTCACACAAAAAATGGGGTTACTATTTCAGCAATCGAGGCAAAATAAGACCGCAAGGCGGTAGGGTTTCAACGAGGGTTTATGTAGTGGTAAGTGATATGTGGAATATTTTCAATGCTACATCAAGAACCTGTGGAAATGATGAGGGGAAGAAAGTGCACGACACAATGTAATAGGTGAGGCTCAAGATGTAATGCAACGCCATGTGTGAGAATGACCAACCAGTTGTAGGTGGAAAAGAGGTGCAATACAAGCAGTGATTATCTATGCAGCATCCAGCAACTGAAAAAGAAATGAGTGGAAAATACTTGTAACATGACGATGCCTAAGATATTAATCATAAAAAAAAATAGCAAACACACTTTTTTAAATTATGAAGTAAAAATTTGGCAAGTAAATCTAATTAAAACTTTGAACTAACAAATTTTATTAACAGGTCCTAGCTAGCCTACACCTAAAACCCTAGTTTAACTAATGATGCAATCAGGTTATGTGAAATCAGCTTTCCAGTGCAGCCACCGCATTAGCTCCTGACTTGCAAGAACGACAATGTTCGTGATCAGAGCCAGCATACGAAATCGTGCACCAATAGCAAGACTTACCTGAAGAGCATGTGCAATGGAAAGAAGATCATGGATATATACCAAAGAACACGCCTGAATAGATTGTGTAATCTGAATCCCACTCTTATCTTGATGCACAACAATATGTTCTTGAAACTCAACATTATTGATAAATGACACAAATCCATTCATGCATGATCCTGGATCTGAGGGGTGATGGGTAAGCCAATTCCTATTTGCAAGCACATTCACCGGATAGGGTTGGTTGAACGAACCAGCATGCTCATTATGGTAGTGAGGGTGATCCATTTTACGGGGTGGAAACAACAAGCATGTGCCAGGCGAATTATAGATACTTACGAATCCGAGAGCAGAAACCCTAATTTTGAAAACCCTAGTTCAGAGTTGTTCTTGGAATCTGTTAAGGATATGAGGATCTGAATCCACTTTCGGTGGAGGCTGCAATTCCTCACCATCTTGAACAAACTCCAGACCTTCGAGCGGGGGGTTTCCCAACTCTAAAAATTGGGCGAGATCAACAAGCGACTGGATGTGATCATGGATTGTGGTGAGTTGCAAAATGTCAGTGGGATTTGTATCAATTCGGTCAAATGTTGGTGCACTGATAGATTGATAATCCAAAGTATCAGATTCTCTAGATTTTCCAGGGTGGGTTGAATTCGATGCGGTTATGCTGGGAGGAGCAAGGTACTTGGGGATCGTCATTTGAGAAACGGTCAGTAGAAGCTGAGGCCCTTCGATTTTCTGATGGGTACTTGAATCTTTCCAAAGCGAATCATCGAATTCTGGTGTCTCCATATGGTCGACAAAGAGATGCGAGTGATAGTCCTCTGCGGTATGATGAAATATGTTTTCAGATAAGCAGGGATCACTGTAACCATTGATTTGATCAAGTTGGGTACCTGGCAAGTTAGGCTCCCCGGGGGTTACCAACTGGGATGGGTCAATAAAGAGGATATCTTGAGGTTGTCCAGACAGGAAATTGCTCCTATGGTTATCTAAAGGTTCCGAGTGAGAAAGATCAGATCTAAAAGATTCATCGATTTTGAACTGTGATTGTGAAACACCATCTCCGTGCTTATGATTGTCGCCAATACCAGTATAAGTAAATTTTGAATGTCTCGAAGAAATTACTGGTGTGGCAGGATCGTGAAATAAATTGTGGAATAATGAACGAATAGATTGGGTCGCAGGGGCGTTAACCATACAAGGCTTTTCAACACGTACATCCATGTCATTTAGAGAAAATAATGATCTGGCAGGCCTTGTAAGGGAATCAACTTTATGCGGGGTGGGAGTCCATTCATAATTAGTATGCGAATCAGATTTAGGTTTGTGTCTAGGGAGACACCGAGTGGGCTCGAGGTATGTTTCATGAACCGGGAGAAGTAGTGAGCCACTGTGATTTTCAAACTCTGATTTGACATGGTGCATGAAAGATCCAAAGTCTGAAAAGCTGCTGACTTGCGGGTTGTCATAGGGAACACTAGGCTTAGGCTGGGTTGCTAACTGAAATTGTTCAAGGGAAACGAGAATCACATAGATGAACTATTCACTTAACAACTCCCAATCGACATCCTTTTCAGGGAACTCAAAAAAATAATGAACAAATTTGATAGAAAATTCATCAAGAGGTTCCTGAGGTTCCATTCTGATGTCATTTAGCTTTATCAATACACTTTGAAAATCGTACCTATGAAAAGCTCGTTGTAATTCACTGGCGAGTTGTTCAAACGAATGGATGGAAGCTTCCGGCAATGTGCGGCACCATTGCTTAGCGCGACTTTCGAGGGTGAGGAAGAAAAGAAAACATATCAACCCTTCATTTTCAATTTCTTAGTGCTCACCAAAGTCATAGAAATCTAAAAGGTGTTGGGTTATGGACACTCCGTTTTCACCATCGAATTGTAACTGGGACAATTGATACATAAGTTCATCGGGGATGAGACATCGAGGCTCATAAAACTTCGACAAACATCTTGGGAGAATGATTTCGGAACGAGCCATTACAGATATGAGATTAACTGCAGGATCTCAAGGCTTAGCTTGTCATCTGGCCCTCCTTCTAGTGCCAATTCTGTTGACGGGAAAATCTGTCCAGCCAACAGCAGGGGATCTCCCCGGTAAAAGGTCCCAATTAGACCTTGAACCGTTTGGACTAGGGATCCCATCCGAGGTGTGGGTCCGGCTACCACTGCTTTCTCCTTTGCTTTGGGTCTCGCTTAAACTCTATAAAACAGTGGATACACACCTAATCAACTGATACAAGACATATGATTGATGCATTAGATGTACATACAACACTATCAATAGCAAGAGGAAATAATAAAGCATGAAGACCAAAGGAAGTGTTGTTAACAACACTTCATTAGGGTCACGCTTGTAAACTGTTATGACCACGAAGGAAAAAATTCCTCATGGCAAGAATGCCTTTCACTTCCTAAAAGTTTTAAATGGTAGCACAAATGCTAATAAACAAAGCCAATCAACGTTCGTTAAGAAAGTGAAATGAACTCAACCACTATTAACATACTCAGAAAACTGTCATGCAATGTGATCTGAATTAAAGATACAGTTCCCTTAATCTAAAGATGTTTAGAAACTGAAAATATAATACTCAATAGCGGTCATACATAGGACAACACCAGATCCACAAAGGGATTTTTCAAAATTCTTGTATTCATGCTTAAATGTATAATCCAGATAATACAGTGTACTCAACTTGAGTCCCAAACCAAAGACCCCATACAAGTTCCCGAAAGGAAGCATTTATAGAGCAAAGCTTTCCCTTTAGGCTCCTTGACTTTCCGCTTTCCCGACTGTTGGGCTGCCTTGCGACCCGTTTGTTCTGCAACTTGCGACTTGAGCCACTATTGCGACCTGTGACCTGACTGGGTTTTGAGACCTTGCGACCTAGTCGCTAGGTCGCTGGGTCACGCCGTCGGGAATTTGATAGGGGATGCGACTCAGTGACCTGGTGACCTTTGCGACTTGCGACCTTTGGGAATTTGCGACCTGCAACCTCGGACCATCCGCGACCCGCGACCTGAAGAAATCTGTGACCTGCGACCTCAAGTAGATCTGCGATCTGCGACCTCAGGAAATATGCGACCTGCGACCTCGGAAAATTTGCGACCTGCGACCTTGGAAAATTTGCGACCTGCGACCTCAGCAGAATTGTGACTTGCAACTTGCGACCTCAGCAGATTTGTGACTTGCGACCTCAGAAAATTTTTGACCTGCGAGCTTGGCAAATTTGCGATCTGCGACCTCAGCAAATTTGTGACCTGCGACCTCAGCAGATGTGTGACCTTGGGCAGATATGCGACTTGTGGCCTTCTTTGGGTTTCATAGCAATATTGATTATCCCACCTCCTTTGCTTTGATAAAGGGTCCCCTTTCTTGCTGGGAAAAACTTCGGCTCAATGCGCAGACCGACAACTTCCACCTGCAGTCACATAGCTAGGTTACATATTTTTATTGACAAATAATAATGTTAGGGGCATAGTTAATTAATTTCTAGAAATGAAAATAAAAACTTAGACCCCTGTGTGGTCAGGTATTGTGCCGCGGCGAGGTCTTCACTAAGCTCTGAATGTTTGCAGCAGAAACTATTGATAAGATCAAAGATTTTCTGTTTGTGATCCTAGCAGGTCGGGCAAATGGCAACAACCTGCAACGCATTTTCAGAGCCACTTTAACCAAAATGGTATTTTTCCACTGCAATACACTCATAAGATGCTCATACAACCAATTTCATACAGTCCAAATGATCAGCGAATTTGCTGCTCCTAACGTGGATCTTTATTGCAAGATCATCTTCGTGGCCGCAACAACTTTTATGGTTGCCCCTCAGAACCTTCAGGTAAATATCACAAAGGCACCACGCACTTGTTGACATTACAATCGTTGCAAAAAATATGGATCTTATTGTTCTGGTAAGACTGACTTAAAACACGCTAGACAAAGACCTATAGGTGTCATTGCATTTCGTTGAAATAGTCCATATGAGTAGCACACCCATAAGGTAGTATTACTCCCTCGTGGGTTTAAATGAAACTAAAAAAAAAATGGGACAGTTGTGGTGTATTGCTCCTTCCACACAAGGATGACAATTCTTTACTATAATCGAATAGCGAGAACTGTATTTAGCTAGTGGAAGAAATTATCCCCGCCCCAGCTCCATGTATACTGCATTGATCACGATGGCCGTGATGTTTCGAAATGTTATCAGCAAAACTTGCAAGTTTCAGAAAGGCGTGCGAGTTTTATAAACGTGCTCCCTCATGCAGACCTACACCAAAAACATAACATAAGACAGAACCCACAGATAGATTCTCGCCGTTGATCTTGATCCGCCATGAAGGCCTCACGAGATACACCGGCTTTAATGTTGAGGTCATGGTATAGAGAAATATAATCATAGATTTGGATTGTATTTGCACAGTGCTAAGGTCTCCAAGAATATTGTTGGTTAGATAGAATGGAGTGTGATTATGGAAATTAGAATGACGACGTACATAGTGTAATTTGGTCAGAAATGACGGCGGATTGAGGCAGTCCGGGGTTTTACGAGGCGATTGGCATTTTTGTGGAATTTTCCAAAGGTAACGCCTATATTAGGGGCATGCCGATATATCCTCATGCTGCTTTCTGGAAGTTTCCGAAGGTAACGCATACCTCATACTGCTTTCACGGAGTTACCAAAATTAACATGTACATCGGGGGCATGTAACTCGGTTTTGCAATGTATTTGGACTAATATAGCCATGCTCTTTCTAAAAAAAATTATTACACTTGGTCGAAAAGTCGCGCCCGGTCCCAGATTTGCTGGTGTCCAACCTTGCGACTTGGCAACCACAGGATCGCATAGTCACAGATCCAACTAAGTCGCATTTTGCGTTCATGCCCCAGACTTGCGACTCAGCGACTAGTGAGCAACTGTGACACACTACGAGGTCGCGTAGTCGGGTGGTCGCATAGATTGCTTGTTTTGGAACGCTGCGACTCAGCGACTGGTTGCAATGAGCCAGGGGTCACGGTCTTTATTGCTGTACGAAGTGCGACTTGGTGATTCATCTATGATTTCCATGTGCACACGTTGAACAAATGATAAGTGCAATGTTTATCTGAGGCCTCTGGGTGCTAGCGCTCAGTTAAATGGAGTCGCTGTGATGGGATTTCACACAACATCGCACCATAACGTTTCCTCTTCCAGCGACCTGTTACAAACAACAACGATTCCTTTCACCTTTACCGCATGCAGCAACATACATGTTCTCTTGGTATGTCAGGTTTGTCAGTTTCACTGTGTTTTGTCCGATGCTAAACGCGATGCACGATCAATTTTGAAAGCGGGATCATGCATATTGATTGCGCTGAAACCCTTCTCCATGAAATGTGTTAAGGGAGGTGCGATATAGCCACCAACGCTGCTCTCTTCTCTTCAAACAACTGTATGCGGTGTTTCAATCCTTTTGGAGTGCGCATTCTTTTTCAGGGCGACAACCAACATGGATCACTGGGTTTTTTAGTTGTGCTGTGGTGATTCTCACCATATGTTAAATATTGCCGCATATTTGAAAGCCAAACCTTGTATTGCACTCCAAACTCCTGTAAAGTCAAAAACAGCATGCAATAACACCTTCATGCAACAACGACATAGCCCATGTGTAATGGTTATGGCACCTTCGCGCATTTCAACACATGATCCTTTTGTTATCTACATCTTCACTCTTACCTTCCAAGTGCGCTGGTCGCCAATGGTCTTCACTGGGAAAATATAGAAACACGCGGACGCACAACACCGTAGATCTGCCACACGTGGAGGCCAAGCTTAAAAAGATTCCCTTTGGATAATTCTGATTATTTTGGTGGCCCATGCGAAATAGATAAAGCCTGAAATATTAACAATCAAACGAATGCCTCCACAAGATCAGTCTCGGCCGATATGGTTTTGAACCAAAACTTTTCGACGTTTAAAACAGTGGGTATGGATTAACATGACTTTATGAATGTGTCTTTGGTTGGGCTGTTATTGCCATCGTGGCCTTGTTATACCCTCCCGCTCATATTTCAAACATCGTTTGACCACTAAATATATTCTCCAGATTTTTTATTATTAAATGCGACCACCATGCATAGAAGCCTTCGCGCCCATATGTAGTTCTGCTCCATATTTTAATGGTGAGGTTTGACCGATATATATATATATATATATATACGTCTGCTCCAAACATTTACCATAGGTAGAAAACCTACCATCGAACATTTGCGCCCATTTTTAACGCACCATAGTTATTATAACACGCTTCTATAGGTTTGTCATACACTCCGTCCCATGTTTTAAACATAAGCTTTGATCACTATATCCGCCATAGAAAAATTTAGGCTCACTTGTAATGTTTTTCATATAGTCTTGATCCACCATTTTATATGGTTCGGAAACTACATTGTCTTGCGCCTTGGTTTAATTGCATAATATTTAAAATCATAACCTTGGTCCATCGATTTGCACCCACCGTGTAGCTTAGGTCTAACAAACATTGCTTCCCTTCCCCAATTTTCCAGAGTTGTTAACACAACTCAAAATTATGGTCGGTTCAGAAGAATGGCCTTTATAGGATTTGTACAATCTCCAGCGACAAAATGTACTTCGTCATTACTTGACTTTGGTACAACACTCAAACTCTCAGATTTACCTTGAAAAGCTAAAGACTTATAACCAAGAACTTCCTTCTATGTTGTCATGATGGGTCGAATTTGTACAGGCCATAAATTATTATGGACCTCAATTAATCACCTGCTGTACTATCTGATCTATGTGCTTCTGGATCGACATCATCATGGAGAATAACATTGTGACTAAGCTGCAATTTTCTGTGGGCCCTTTGCATAATCACCTCCTCAACTGTGTTTTCTGTTACAATGCTTATTGTCAACACCACTAGCTTGAGTAGATATTAAAATACAAATGCTTCATGAGTATCATCATTGGCCTTTCTGATGTCACTCGACTCTGGCAGTGTTGATGCTTTGCCACCAAAGCTTTGCACAGCCGCGAGATGCTCTTCTGCTCTTACTGATCCATAAAGACACTCATAAGAATACCTTCGCAGCTCTAAGTAATCCTAAATAATGTCTATTGTCTGCGTCATTTGAGAGGAAATCAAGACACGATGTCCTTGACTATGCAGCTTCTCAAGAAAAATGTCCAAGATGATGAGCTTTCCACTTGCCTGAACTAAGTGTTCACCTTCTTCAAATGGCTCCGGCTCCACACCATTGAAAAGATAAGAATGGCTACACGTCTTTTGCAGTTGTACCACAATATTTTGTAATGATTGATGCTGAGTGCCTGCACCACTTGTTTGAAGCTGGGCAACTCTTGATGCAATATAGATATATAAATTTTCTTCTGAAGTGGGACCAATGGAGCCAACACTGTAACCCCAGACAGTGGTGGCAATGTAAGAGTTCCATTCTTGGCAAGTGAAGATTTTGTACGCCGAAGCATGAATGCATGCAAAATATATCTTAGCAGCTTGTACTGTTTGCTACCTCCAGAGGTATTGTCACCTGGAGTCAAGGTCGCAACTTTAATGGACACAACACCAAAAAGGGCCATGGGCATTTTCGTTGATCTTTCAAGTAAGCCAACAAAATTATAGCCTGCAATGTTTTCCCAAGTCCCATTGTGACTGCAATTCCCCTTGAATGGCACGGTCTTATTTCCTGCGTACATGCGATAGATGTCCTCTACTTCTCATGTTTCAGTTCGCACTACTCTTATCCTTCTCATCGGTGTGGTGATGACATTTCAGGTGTATCATCCGTTGGATTGACCTATATGAAATACCATAACATTAATTATTTTACTCTTTGATAATGGTGTCCCTAGATAAAACATATGAGACTAACGAGCTTAAGAGAGGTATTCAAACTACATGCTTAATGACCCACGGCGAGAGGGCCTTTAATTGTCAATACACAACAAGGTTTCCATTCAAATGTATGCATGGAAATCTCATTACACATGGCGCGACTACGGTGAGAGTGTTCGAGCGTATGCTGGATGAGCCCTCCCGCATATGGCGTGATTGCAGTAACAACATGTGATCATGATGGTGAGAAAGCTCATGAGGGGTTGGGGATAGGTTGGTGGGATGTTACTGATTGCAGGTCGGGTGAAAGACTTTAACGCCTAAGAAAGCAGAGGGGGAACCCGAAATTTTAAATATACCCCAAAATTTTGGGTGCTGTTGTAGCGGCTACAACAAATCCCTATCTTCTTGGTTTGACCCATTGGTTTATGTCGAAGGAAGGCTTTTCCCTTATTGAAAACAACATCATAACCTTTGTCTTCCAACATTGCGACAGAGACCAAGTTCTTCTTCAAACCTGGAACATGCATAACATCGTTCAACAGAAATGGTTTACCTGACTCCCTCTCAAAGGTAATGGTCCCAATGCTGGTCGCCCTGTATCGACCATTGTCGCCCATCTCTATATGCCTTTGGAGGTCCTTCTCCTCCAAGTCACTAAACAACTCCTTGTCTCCCGTCATATGGAAAGATGCGCCACTATCAAGATACCACACCGATCCCATTATGCTTGAAACCAAGCATGTGATCAAAGAGAAATCAAGTTAAAATTGCAAGGCTAAGGCCTCACCCGCTGCAGCTCCAACAACCTTCTTCTTCTTCTTCTTCTCTGGAAAATTAGTGGCGAAATGCCCATGTTCGTGACAGTGAAAACACTTCACCTTGGACAAATCCTGCTTCTTTCCTTTAGCCTAAGATTTTAAGGGAATTTATTCCCCTTCCCTTTCCTTTATTTGGCAGCCAAAGAAAAATTCTCTTCATCTTCATTCTTCAATGAAGAGCCATCCCTGGTACTTCGCCTTATCTCCTCCTGTAAAAGATCCGACCAAATTCGCTCCCAACCCGATAGTTTCTCCCGTCCATTGACAGAGTCTTCGTAGCTATGCCAACTCTTTGGAAGCCCAAGGAGAGCCAAGCTCAACAAGTCGTCATCATCAACAGTAATCCCCACACTTCCCATTTCATCCCTATAGTGGACAAACTTCATGAGATATTTTGGAATACTGTCGCCCTTCTCCATTTTTATTTTTCCGAGCTTATCTTTCAGTGCCAACTTCCTCTGGTTGCTGCTGCTTTGGAATAAATCTGTCAAAGCCTTACACATTGAAAATGGAGTGGCTTTCCCATGAAGGCTTGACACAATATGGTCCTTCACACCTTCCAACATAATTATTATTGTCTTTTATACCTTCTATTTCCATGCGTCAAGTAATGCAGCATCACTAGAACCCGGCTTAGGAACATCACTATCGATGAACTCCTTCAGTCCATTATCCTCTAGCACCGCCTCCATCCTATCCTTCCAGGATATGTAATTCGAGCTTCCCTCAAGGGAATAATCCAATCGCAACCCATTGAAAGACATTTCAATGAATACTCAACTGTCGCACCAAGAATTTTCTATAGCAAATTCGAATTGTCCACTAGCAAAAACTCAACAATTCTTCACAATTGCAATCTTCAAGAATTAACACTGCTCCAATACCATGTAGAAATTATATAACATAAGCATGCATATATCTACATTCTCCTCATCTAACATATTTATCTTCTTGATAAATACATAATCCTTCCACTGTTAATCTTTTGTGGAAATTTAAATTTAATTGCAAACACATGAAGCAATAAAAACAATCGCACGTAACACAGTTTTTTAACGGGAAATCCTGAAGCTAAAAACCCCAAATATCATATATTATGTATCATGGAGATCATGTAACAATCTCATACAAATCTTAATACATCAAGCTCTCAGTACAATACAATCGTCACACACTATCTGAAGAAATCTGCAAGTCCATGCACTGATTTCTACCCCTTGATAGTGTTGCCTCCACTGCGCAATCCCTACTGAAGAAGGCCCCTGAATGAATTCGAATTGGTCTTGCCTTGACTGTGAAATCCTCATTAGCAACTCCAATGTGTGTGTGATGCAATCAATGCATCACTATAGTCACAACAAATAGTCAATCTCACCCTTTCACCTATCTCTCCACTAGGTCTCCACTGGAACTGACATGAACTGTAGTTAACTATTATATTTGTTCAGTTGATTAGTGAGTTATTATTTGTGAACTAATTAACTAATTAATTCACTCCCCTCTCACTAGTGTGTCATTCTGTTATACTAGATACAACTAGTTCAAATGAGTTTAACTCCAATAACTGAGTTAAACAGAATAACAATTCCATGAACTACTCTTCCAACTCTGTCATAACTTTGCCACTTCAGTTCTAACTGAGTCCTCCATGCATGAGCCACCATTCAACCCTAGGAATTGCATAATTCCTTCAGCCCACTTATTTTCCAAATATGTACACTGAAATAAAGTGCTCCAAGAGAATAAGTTGTTGTTTATTGTCAGATTATTATTAAGAGCTAATAATAATCGACATGCATCTATTTTTAGATTGACGATCTATAAATAGACTTCGCCCAATATTCTAAAAATACAATTTCATCTATTTTTCCAACTTGACCAACCATCCACAAATAACATCCTGCAACTTCTAAAATATGATCACCATGTCTAAAAATAGACTTACACCTAAAATAGCTTGTGGGCCCACTTAGTGAAGGTGACTGATTTTCACTAAGCTTCATCATCTTGTTGAATCTTAGCAAGAGTCAATAACTCTCTCGCACTCGAGAAGAGCTTAGATAGAAATCCCAATAAAGAAAATTCCAAGCACAGAAAAAACTCAGAGTTGCGATGCGGAGACCGCAATGCAACCGATTGTGGTTGGGGGGAGGATAGTGTCCATCGTGTCATCCATGTTAGAGAACAAGCGTGTCGAATATCATTCCATCATCATGACCCATAGTACCCATGTCAGTCCGTAGGATTACCGAGATTTGAGAAGTAATTTCCATAATTAGCATTGTCCATACCACAATAAATTTTCCATAATAGGCCATAATCATTACCCATCATGTCTGCCCAATTCCCGAAGTCATAGTCAGCTTTTTTAGAACCCACCTCATCCCAATAACTAATCACACGATTATAGCCATAGGGGAAGGAAGGGAAAATTAATTAGTTATGGGGTCTTATCAACCTCATGCGTGCTAGTTACTTACATAACTTGAATGAAAGAAAGCACGAGAATGCTGGAGAATTCCAAGTTAGAACTAGAAACAACAACAACAGCAAGAGAACATCATCAGAAGAAGTCTAGAGGGAGTATCTAGAGGCGGGAATTTACAAGGAAAGAGAAGGAGTAGCATTGTGAGTATACTAGAGAAGAGAAAAAATGACCAAGGTAGTGCCAGCAGTCATTGAGCAAGAGCTCGACGAAAGAATCCAGAAGATGAAGTCGCTGGTGGGAAAATATGATAGCGCGTCGTTGATCGACATAGACCTAACAGATTCTTTCCAATTCCCAGTGATGAAGAAACAAGTCTATATGGAAAATTATTCCACTGAAGCAGGACAAGAAGCAGCAAGAGTACTCCTAGACTTCAGAGGTGTCCAACAATCAACCATACTAAACCTTAGAAATCTTCTAGTATTCGGAACTATAGGGGCTATGATGCAGTGCACAAAGTTCCTGCTGAGCAGGATCCACAATGGATCACTGTGGCTAGGAAAAGAAATACCAATTCACACGGAAGATATTCACAGGCTGACAGGGCTATCAAAAGAAGGTAGACATGTCTCCATGGCATTCCAAAATGTGTCAAAGAGGGAAAAGAAGGCAGGAGATGTCGATTACTACAAGAAGTATGCCACCAAGAGAGGAGGAAAAGGGGAAAAGATAAACCTTATAAACAAGCCAACAGTCAAATTTTCCTATTATCTGATTGCGAGTAAAACCATGAGGCATTACCTAAAGGGTGATTGTATGCTTGATACCATCTCAGTTGCGGAGCACTATATCCAGGGGGAACAATTATATTGGTGTTCATTTTTACTTAATGAGATATTTGAAGCTTTCAAGGATAACTACAAGAGAGTCACTGGGTTCATCTATGGTTACCTTATCATGGTGTTGGCGATGTGGAAATGGACATTCCTGGGAATTATACAGCCTGTGGAACTCATAACAGGTCAACCGTTAGCAATGAAATTCACACCTTGGAAGTCGTCAGGGGACCCCAGCACCAAGGAGGTGAACGAAGAAGCATTCAAGTTCTGGTACATCCAGATGGTCGACGTAGTGGTGACACAACAAAGAATCCCAAAGAGCTTGCTGGACAATTAATCTGCGTAGATATGGTTTGGAGTCAGCCATAGGAAAACCTACATTAGACCAACATGTGAGTCAGAATCGACCTTCAAAATGAGACCGTTGAATTTTCAAATTGATGAGAGAGATTTCCACACTGAATTTTGTTCCTGGCCAAGAGTGGGAATGGATGTCAGAAGTGGGGTCTATCACTATTCATTTAATGGCATGTTGCTAGATCCATTGATAGGGGAAAAGCAGGATGAAATAATGGCCAAAGTGTCACGACTGCAGCTGACACCCATCATTGAGGAGCTGAACACAAAGGTAAAAAGCTTTAACCGGGTAATGAAAACTCTAACTTGTGATACTCAATCATTTCCAACTTTTACAGAGTTTCAGGCCTCCAATTCCGCCTCTTCTTCCATCACAGCCCCCATAGTCATGACCATACCGTTTAGCTTGTTTAATTCACCATCGGCAAAAACCACAGTTCCTATCAAAAAGAGTAAAGCCTCCAAGCCACCTGTAGCTACATCAAAGGCCAAGAAGGCAAAAATTATAGTGTCTAGAGAGGTCGTTGATCTCACTGGGGAGGATCAAACACAACCAATGGACACGGGAGCCCCAATCTAGGAAGAGCCAGTGATGGAACCCCAGGTAACTCAGGAGCTACCTATGTTCAAACCCCACTCATTTTTAAACATTCATATATCTCCACCTCGCACTCACCATTCATCCACCCACACATCATTCACTTCCAAAGACCATTCAACCCAAACTCCATCCACATCAGCCACCATCTCAGACCCAGTTAGAGAAAAGGGTAAAACAAATGGAGACAATGAGGTAGAAGTTAACTCCAGTACAACATTGGTACCTGAGGTTAACCAACCCCTGGTTGAACATGTCACTTTTCAGCACCTTTTAAGTCGAGGGGGATCCTTTACTGCAGATACAACAACCTCGCCTAAAGAGCTGAACCCATTTCAGCAAGAAAACTTGATCCTCCACCAGATGCAGCCTACTTCAAGCATGGGTAACCTTGATATTCCACCATCGCAATTGACACAACCGCAATCACCTCAAGAACACTCAACTAAGTCCATTTCAAGTGGTCAACCACTCCAAGAGAGACTGCCAAATCAAGATACGTCTGGGGCTCAGAGCATGCAGACCTGGGGAACGACGCAGTTGTACAATTTTATTTAGTGGGTAGCATAGCAGGATGAAGGTCTCCACACTAAACTCCAGCAAAAGTTTGAGCAGCAACAGATACAAATCATTGTGCTTACTAAAGAGTGTGAAAAGTTAAATATAGAGAAAGACAACTTGTAGAACCAACTGGAAACGGTGACACATATTTTCAGGGATCTGTGGCCCACAGTAATGGTTCACAACGATTAGATACCAGTCGACATATCAGCTAGAGACCCAGTCAAGAAATTCATTCACGTTAGGATAGCATGTTCGAATCTTAGCTAAGAAAATAAGGAACTGAAAGCAGCGCTAGCGACCAGGCTCGTGCTACCAGATCCAACAGTCATCTACATAGAGAAAATCACAAAGAAACAGAACCAAGTAACCGGGATGTAGGAAACTCTGAGCACCACAGTGAAGGAAGCATATGAACTTTTGAAAAATCTACATGAGTGTTCAACCTCACTGAATATTAAGTCACAGCTGATTTCAGCACAACTGCAACATGCGTCGAAGGAAATTCAAGAGGCGACAAACCCCGATGGACTTGACCAGTTGTACAACCAAGCGAAAGAGCTGGAGATCAAGATACAAAAAATTGAGGAACATTCAGCAACAACCAAATAGTCCCTCCCAGAGCTAAGGCATCCTGTCAATATTACTGCCCAAACAATGCAAAAAATGGCCGCTAAGGCCAAAATTAAAATTAAGGACGTATTCAGTAATCTACCGACCATCTCAGGGGAAAAAAGAAGCAGAACAAATAACCACAGAGACAAATATTCTCATGTAGGGCTAGAAATAGGCCATTCCCGACTTCAAAGAACTCAAAGCATCAGCGTTGGCAAGGGTTCCCGAGTTGGGGCCCTTGTTTGGACAAGGAGAGGAAAAGGAGAAGACAAGACCGACCACGGAGGTAGGCAGACTGATGGAGACCGAGGCAGTAGAAAACAATTGACTCGGGACGAGTCAATAATATGTGGTCAGGGCATGTTGGGCCCCTTGTTTTGAAATAAAATGGTTTTGAGTTGCGGATAATAGGTGGCAGAGCGCAACCACGGTAGACAGAGAGTTGTCACGGTTACGAAGAGCTGAAGAGCAGGTGGCGCGACTATTGTGGAAAAAGAAACAGATGGCAAAATGAAGTGACAAATAAAAAACAGTGGAACTTCCAGTGACCAGGGAGATGCAGCAAACAACAGAGAAAAAAGGAAGGGAGAAATCACAGTCGCATTGGAAAAGGAACAAATAGGCAATCAACCAGCATAGAGAGGAGGTTAGGATAGTAGGGATCAGATCAAGGGAGCCGTAGGAGAGCTCTGTTCACTCTTTTCGTTCTGTTCTCTCTGTTCATTCTATTCTATCATATGTGATAATTTGTAATCAATTCTGCTAGGATCATTCTGAGGAGAAATGTAACTGTCCCTTGTTGTTAATGCAATATACTATGATCTGGGTTTGATGTCTTGAGTTCTATAATGTGTTTCTGGTTCAGTTGAATGTGTGGGTTACTTTAAATTTTGTTTTTCATCTTGAATACGTTCATGAGCATTATTATTTGCAGAGTATTTACACCTATTCGGAGCACTCATTTCTGACTATTTTATTTTATACGTTATGCTTGATTGATATCTGATCTGATCCTAATCTTACTAAGGTCACGACACGCCTCTGTGAGACTCTCTGCACTTCGGAGTAGAGTGAAAATGCTAGCGTTGTGCTAGACCACTACGGAAAACCTTGTTGGCCTCCATCCTGAACCTGGGTCTTGCCCAAGAGACCTTCTTCCTCGCCAACACCTAGGGCCTTGAGGCCTTCTCTGGTTGATGAAACAGAGTTTCTTGGGTCCTACTTCCCCACATTGATATACAACTTTGAGTCCAGATAAGGAGGGACACTTATCTGTGGCATGATTCTCCTCATAGACTAAGAAAACCTATATGACATTTAATGGACATTAATGTAATATTCCAAAATTTTCACATCACATTTGGAATATTAGAGTCCTTGATTTTCTTAATGAATTAAGTAAATAAAAGGGTGGAGGGACCCACAATCCTCAATAAGAATAAATATCCACTTTGTGTGTGTGAATGCGGATTAATTTAGTCTAGATCTACAAAAAGAGGTAGTTGAGCAACTACTAATGTGAATGAGATTGGAGATCATGTCTCATTTAATGAGAGAGATCATGGAGGGTTGATTCATTCAACTAAGATATTGAAGATGTCAAACCAAGGGGTCATTGAGCATTAATGATCAAGTGGTGGAGGAATGGAGCACACATGATGGAGGGGGTGTACATTGCACCTAGACTGTTTGGTTGATTTGGTCAAACGTAGTCCCACTTGGAGGATCTTATCCACCTAAGACAACACTATTGAGATTAAGGCCAAGGCTTGAGGGGGTTCAATCATTATAAAGGAGATGAAGGCAAAGGTGAAAGGCATCTTGGATTATTTTGATGTATGATCTTTTAGATCTAGAATTGTCAAGTGACATTCCACTACAATCTTGGGATGTTTAGCAGAGATTGCAGGTGCTGTTTAGTACAGGGTGTTCCCGGGTGGGTATCCCTCCTCTTTCTTTGAGTGATCTCTAAGGAAGAGGTTTGTACTTCATTATACATCAGGATTTAAGTGCCATTTCTATTTCCTACTTTCTGCAGAACATTCATATTCAGAAAACTACATTTTTCTGAAGATCATTTTGGAAGGTGGTATTTGTCTTTGGTACTTCAGCTGGAGAACAAGGTGAGGGATTATTCCCATCACTTGGGCTTATTTTGCAGCACTCCCAGAGCCATATTGCAAATCTGGCATCAGGAAAAAAGTTATTAACCTCCTAGCAGCAGTATTCTCTCCAAGAATAACATTGCCCATATTGTAGATCTGAAAGGAGGAAGGAAGTTGCTAGTATTTTAGCTAGAAATATTATTGCAGAATTTTTTAGCAGGCAGAAGGCCTCTCTTTCCCTCACAGCGCCGTTTTCTGAGCAGTTGTGTTGTAGCAGCTGCAATCAACTTTTAGAGGATTGAGAAGCTATATCTAGAGCTCCTAGCTCATATATTTGAGGAAGGGATCAACCCTTCAAGCATAGATCTGATCTGAGCACATATTTCAGCCATATATTATTCAGATCTAGCTTCAGATATGCATTTCCTAGTAGATCAAGGATCAAACCCTGGGGAGGTGATTTTTCCAAAGTTGCAGATCTGGAAAATCCTTTCTGGGGTATCTTGGGAATCCATCACAGTGGCCAGACCTTGAATCTTGGCATCATCAGAGCTCCAGTTTTGAGTAGATCTACATTTTTCTTTTTAGCCTGCAACTCCATGTTTATATTCTGCTGAAGAGACAACACGATATTTGCTGTAGATCCTCAACAGTTACGTTGCACCTGCTTCACACATGTTTTCTAGGTGATCTTAGCTCATCTTTTTGGCTAGATCTACCTATATATTGTACTTGTGTAATTGATTAATCTCCAATATATTAAAATGGCTCAGCTCTTTCTACATATTCTAATTTGTACTTAGATTTATTGTCTATCTTGCTGTAAGTTTTTATATTGTGTGAAGTATTGCTGCATGTTCCCATTTTGGGTTATTACAGTGGTATCAGAGCATGATCTTTGGCTCAGCTTGTGGACACTTCATATTTTTACATTGAAAGAAGAAAAGATAGATGAGATCTGTCATGGAGGATGTGAGATCTGTCACTCCTTTCTTTAGATCCATGCAAGATATATCCAAGGAAGTCAATCAAATGAATGAGGAAGAACAGGGAGAAGATCCAAGAATAATATCTGATGAGGAAAGCACTTCCTATTAGTATCAAAGAAGACTAGAGAATCCCAGATCTCCTCATAGATCCACTATGCCCACTTTCTTTGAAGAAGGTGAGAGGTATAGAAGTGAAGAAAGGCATGAACCTAAGACTCATGAGACTCTCAGCCTATATCTTGAAGAGTACAAAGCACATTCTAGAGCTTTCAAGGAGAAAATAACTCTCCAACAATTCTTCCCTATTAGAGAAGAAAGAGCATCCTATAGCATCAATAGAAGGAAGAGGAATAATAGATTCTATGTGTATCCATTTGATGGATCTTCCTCAAGAAATGTCAAGGCTTGGAGGAGGGAGTTAGATTCATTTTTCAAGCTACATCCTGTGGCTGAAGAGGAGGCTATTTAGATTGCAACACTTCATCTCTTAGGTGAAGCAGAAGATTGGTGGTTTGGGCACATAGAGCATGCAAAGGTGACCAAGTATTTATATTTATTTCACAAGTTCAGGAAGAGGTTTGATGTGGAGAATGTCAACCTTTTCACTCTAGACAAGAGGTCACTACTTCCACTACCTGTTGCAGAAGTACTTGTATCTGGAGAAGAGACACTTGCATCTTTGCAAGACAGTCTTGAGCTCTTGACATATGGAGTCCCATGCATGGATCAGGAGGTGCATGAGGAAGAATAGGAGGATACCAGCGCTGGTACACTTGAAGAAAAGAGGCCATCACTCTTACCAGCAGTTGGAGATAATATTGTCCCGGTCGGAGGAACTCTTGTGTTCTGTCAAGAGGTTCTCACATATTAGTTGATCCAGGGTATGCATAAAATTTCAGCACATATTGTTTCAAGATCAATGCATGACCAAGGATTAGAACAAGATGTTGATTTGAAGCAGAAACATATCACAGTGTAGAGGACCCTTGATCTAATCAAGGAGGAGGCTGAAAACTATCCCTGTTCATCATTGTTGAGCTGCATTCAACCCCTTGAGTTGAGATGTAGAGTTTCAAAAAGTGGGATTAGCATTATCCTATGTACAAAAACTGATTGTGATATTAGTGACAGACAGTGCATGTATCACCCTGCAGATCTACAGCGCTGTCACCTAGTAGCTGTCACATAGAGATGGCTTCATCATTCTTGGAGCATTCTAGAGGTAGCTTCACTTATGAAGCAATGGAAGCAAAGATGAAAAATGGTAGACATCTTGAAATGAGAAACCTTTTCTCCTTTCTCGATGACCCTTTCTCAATGAGCCTCTCATTGCTAAAAGAGAAACTTATAATTGCATTAAATCAAAAAATTCTTTGGTTTTGGAGGGCCTTTGATGGAGAGAGAATCTCATTAAGATATCACATTAGAGATGCATTTCAACATTTCATGAAATGCAAAAGTCTTCAACAATTTTGGAAGGATGGCATTCTACAAAGGGAGGATGCCATGATTATGCAGTACCTCATTTATCATCCCCATGGGAGTGAATGGGTAAGGATGCTAAGAAAGGTGTTGCAAAGCCACTTTCAGATTTGTTTGGGCCAATATGCTTGGTTACGCTGGTTTCCATTGGGAGATTTCTGTTACTCTCCAAAGGCACCTATTATTCTAACCCATGCCTTGAAAAACATGTATGAAATGAAGAAGGAGGCATGGCCGTGTTGGCTGCTCTCGGGTGAGTATGGATACCACCCAATAGCTCATCTTTTCCTGAATCATGCCTTGATTTTGAATGATAAATTGCAGTAAGGGAAGGCATGTTCATTTTGGTTTCACTTGAGAGAGTTTGGCCACCAAATGAAATCTCCAATGTCTATGTGTTTTGTATTGTTTAAAATTTGGCATAATGATATCATGATGTGCATTGATGATGTTTCTTTGTATTGGGCTGATGTGACATCTCATATGTCCATTAGTATGTTTTTTCTTCATGATGCACATGAGGAGGAGAGAAGGCAACAAGATCTCTTGTTGCTTGGGTTAATTATGGGGGAGTTTAGCTTGATCATCTTACATGGAGGAGATGGAGGATGGCAACAAAGGGCCTTACTCCGGTGGTTGTTGTTAGGAGAATAGGATTTGACATATTTGTCTACCCACATTGCTTCTTCCCTTCTTCTTTTGCATAACTTTGAGATGATGGAGTTTGGATCCAACAAGGCCAATCGGGCTAAGTATGGGAGCATATCAATTCTCAATCTAATTCATGAAACATGGGATGAAGATATGTATTGTATGATGAAGCTTTTCCCTTGTGGAAAGAGCTAATTTATTTTATGTCTCTCATGTATTGTTGATGATGTTGGACATCACATGGTTGTCACTTGGTACTTCATGATGGGAGGAGGACATCTAACCAAACAGTTGGAGGTCATTCCTTATGCTTTTAAGAGACAACTTTGGAACCAAACATACATAACCTATTGCAGCAAATGGAGGAAGCCTTCCTTATGTGGATGCCATATGGAGGGGAATAGATGGCCTTGCATATACTTTTGGAGTTGCTTGAGGACAAGCAACATTTTGCCGGGTGGGGGGGGCGCTGTAATATTCCCAAATTTTCACATCACATTTGGAATATTAGAGTCCTTTATTTTCTTAATGAATTAAGTAAATAAAAGGGTGGAGGGACCCAAAATCCTCAATAAGAATAAATATCCACTTTGTGTGTGTGAATGTGGAATAATTTAGTCTAGATCTACAAAAAGAGGTAGTTGAGCAAATACTAATGTCAATGAGATTGGAGATCATGTCTCATTTAATGAGAGAGATCATGGAGGGTTGATTCAGTCAACTAAGATCTTGAAGATGTCAAACCAAGGGGTCATTGAGCATTAATGATCAAGTGGTGGAGGAATGAAGCACACATGATGGAGGGGGTGTACATTTCACCTAGACTGTTTGGTTGATTTGGTCAAACAGCGCACTCCCACTTGGAGGATCTTATCCACCTAAGACAACGCTGTTGAGATTAGGGCCAAGGATTGAGGGGGTTCAATCATTACAAAGGATATGAAGGCAAAGGTGAAAGGCATCTTGGATTATTTTGATGTATGCTCTTTTAGATCTGGAATTGTCAAGTGACATTCCCCTGCAATCTTGGGTTGTTTAGCAGAGATTGCAGGTGTTGTTTAGCACAGGATGTTCCCGGGCGGGAATCCCTCCTCTTTCTTTGAGTGATCTCTAAGGAAGAGGTTTGTAATTCATTATACATTAGGCTTTAAGTGCCATTTCCATTTCCTACTTTTTGCAGAACATTCATATTCAGAAAATTGTGTTTTTCTGAAGATCAGTTTGGAAGGTGGTAGTTGTCTTCAGTACTTCAGCTGGAGAAAAAGGTGAGGGATTATTCCCATCACTTGGGCTTATATTTCAGCACTCCCAGAGCCATATTTCATATTTTTCATCAGAAAAAAAGTTATTGACCTCCTAGTAGTAGTATTCTCTCCAAGAATAACGCTGTCCATATTGCAGATCTGAAAGGAGGAAGGAAATTGCTAGTATTTCAGCTAGAAATACAATGGAGGATTATTCCTTCACATTTCCATTAGTCTTACCATCAGCCTGGATATTATTGCAGCATTTTTCAGTAGGCAGAAGGCCTCTCTTTCCCTCACAGTATATTTTTCTAAGGAAGTTGTGTTGTAACAGCTGCAATCATCTTTTGGAGGATTGAGAAGCTAGATTTAGAGCTCCTAGCTCATAGATATGAGGAAGGGATCAACCTTTCAAGCATAAATCTGATTTGAGCACATATTTCAGCCATATATTATTTAGATCCAGCTTCAGATCTGCATTTCCCAGCAGATCAAGGATCAAACCCCGGAGAGGTGATTTTTCCAAAGTTGTAGATCTGGAAAATCCTTTCTGGGTTATCTTGGGAATCCATCACAGTTGCCAGATCTTGAATCTTGGCATGATCAGAGGTCCAATTTTGATTATATCTACATTTTTCTTTTCAGCCTACAACTCCATGTTTATATTTTGCTGAAGAGACAACGTAGTATTTGCTACAGAGCCTCAACAGTTACGCTGTACCTACTTCACACATGTTTTCTAGGTGATCTTAGCTCAAATTTTTGGCTAGATATACCTATATCTTGTACTTGTGTAACTGATTCATCTCCAATATAATAAAATGGTTGAACTCTTTCTGCATATTCTGATTTGTACTTAGATTTATTGTCTATCTTGCTATAAGTTCTTATATTGTGTTAAGTATTGCTGCATGTTCCCATTTTGGGATATTACAATTAATTTCTAAGGTGTTTTCTACTACATCTAGGGAAAAATATAGCCAAGGCTCTTTATTATTCCTTTTGCTTCCTCTTGACCTACATTGTGTCCATTTGCAAGGCAAAGGTGTGAAACATTTCACTATTGAATTCATATATCATATTTCCAATATCATGCTTGATGGAAGTGGAAGAGTAAGGGGTATTGGTTGTACTTTGGCTTGCTCTGCCTTTCTTCCTAGTTGCCCTAGAATGGTTCCTAAAGACAATTTTGATTCTCATAACACAACTGGTAGATATCTCCTCCTAATAAAATATTGAGGGTTACTATCACCTCTTCCCTGATCCCTCGGAGAAGCACTAGTTTAAGTGATCCGGGATGAAGGGTACCATTGTCTCTTTTATAGTTTAACTGGAACCTCTCTTGATAGTCCTCTAGGGATTCATCAGGGCCTAGATTCATCCTGAATATCTCATATTTAGTTTCCTTGGACCTACAGTAGTCCCTATACTTGTTGTTGAAGGCTTCTTGCATTTGTGCCCAGGTAGTGATTTTGTTCCTAGGTATACCCATGAACCAGCATAAGGCTGCATCCTTAAGGGTAGATGGGAATAGCTTTAGCTTTTGATCATCTGAGGCATAGACATAGGTCCTACAGACAACATCAAATTAAAACATGAATGTGTTAGGGTCTTCAAAGGTAAGTCTATGGAAGCGTGGAAGGGATGATGGGCTAATGCTATTCATTTTAGTTTCCCCATCTACCTCTCTAATGGGAAAGGCTCCCTGAACTTCAGTTTCAGCAATGGTTTGAATAGGTGAAGCAGGTTCCTCTTGTGAAACAAGATATTCTTCTTCTCTAATAGGTTCTTCAAAATTTTCAAAAGGCCCACGTATTGTGTGTTCAACCTCACAGTCACTAAAGAAGAGTGAAAGGTGACTATGTTCTAATGTGGGCGTTTTAGGTAAAAATTTTCCTTGAATATCCCTACTCCTACGAGGTATCAAAATCATATATATTTTTTCAATATTTTTTAAACAACATGTAAAGATAAAGCATAAAATAATTCTGAAACAACATCAAAGCATCTACTAGACACCTCCTGGACAACGACACCAAAAAGTGGTGAGCCCTGGTATTGCACCAAGAATGCTGCAACTCCCAGAGGCTACCCTACTTTACTTTATCAACCTAGGGTTCGTTCAAACTTGGAGGTGATAGTTCTATATACACAGGAGATGCATTCTACTCATGTCATCCTCTTCTGAGCTCTACGAAAGGGTGCTATTTCTAGGCTTTCTGGATGAAGTCTGTCACACTTCTGAATTTAGACCTAGGGCTATAAATGATTCAAATCCTTTACTCTATCAGCAAGCAAAAAACTATTCTACAAAAAGAAAGTACATCTAACTACTTTGCAATGAAAGAAATCTACACATTAAGCTATGATAAGAAATGGAAGCAAACTAGGCATCTTGCATGAAGTAAATTGTTGAATTGAAATTGCATAAAGGAAACTAACCTAATCATACTTTTTTGGGCCAAATGGCTAAACACACTATGTCTAATCTATGTTCTATATATCATTATTTTAATCATGCAACTAAACATGACCTAACTATGCTTTTAAATGCATTAAGGAGAAAGCGTTAAGGTGGCTTATGAAGGGCTTGAACTCATGGGTGCAAGGATGAAGGTGTCTGGGTGGTTTTTAAAGGTCTAGATGAGGTGGGTGGTGCTTTATGGGAATAACTAGGGGCCCACTGGTGCTACTACAAGTGCTGCTATAGGTTTCCTGTAGTGATATAGGAAAGTCCTGAACTTCTAGAGGAAACAGTCTGAGGGAAATCTGAGGTCAAAAATGGGTGAGAAAAGTGTAGGGAAGGTGGAGTGAAGGTGTGTTTGGATGAGTGGAAGATGGCCAACCCCTTGGCCAAGCTCAAAACATTTTGAAAAGCTTGTCTTGCACCTCTAGGGTTTTCTCACGGTATGAAGATGAAAATAATGAAAATAAGGTTGATGGTGATTTTGAGGAAAAGAAGGCTAATGAAGGGTGAGAAATGAAGCTGAAGGTGCCGGTGAAGTCCTCCTTTGTTGTGCTACTTGGACATGCAAGAAAAATACCTGTTCATGGAACAAATATTGACAAATTCATGATGAAGGAAATGGAAAATATGAGTTGAATTTGGAAAGAAAATCTACCTTATCCTACAAAAAAAAATCTCAATTTTTTCTCTTGTGAATTAAAAATAATTTAACTCACTGGACCTCTCACTAATTTGTCACTCAGTTAGAACTAGTTAAATTGATTTTAACTCAATTAATTGAGTTAACTGATTACACCTGCACCCCACTAGTGCATTAACTGCAAATAGACCCCCAAAATATCAGGATCACTCTACATGCCTCATCTTAGACCCTCAACTCAAATTTATTGAGCTAACTCAGTCATCATGACTTAGTTAACTGATACAAGTAGTTATGAGATGAAATTAAAATTTATTGTCTAATTTATTTAAGGGAAAAATAAATTAGACACCCACATTCCTCACGAGTGAGTAACCTGACCAATGTGTAACCTCACCGTTGTGTGTGTAAGTTTTATCCTTTCTGGTTGCCAATTTCACTGTTTCTTGTTGTAAATTTCAACATAGTTCACAAAGGAGAAATTGTTAACAGGTTCCACGGGAAAACATTATATAGAGGAAAATTTATGGTAGATACATACAAAATTTTTAACAAAATAACTCTAGAGTTCCTCTTTGATGCGGGTACGTAGACATTTTACTAGTATAGAACAAATAGAGGAATTTTATTCCTTCTTACTAAAAAATGGAATAAGGAGTGGGTATGACATGTGCAGTAGGGATAGGTTTCTATCACAAGTGGGACATTTGTTTAATAGAATTCATGAAAGATATTTAATAACTTGGAATGTTATCCTCACAAGATGTGCATGGAATGAACATGCTATGGATGTGTTAAATCTAATTTTGTCACCCTTGATAGAACAATATATGTTCAAACATGGAATTATGATTTTTCAAATTAAATGAGTGGTTACCAAGATGAACCAATTCATTTTCAGTGTTGCAATGGTAGTGGAAATGGCCCCTAAGGGATGGACCGAAAGTTTTAATTAAAATATTTAAGTGGATTACCATTTTCATGGAATGCTACAATCGATGCATATGCCAGCCAAAATAAACTGCAAGTTGCACACGAATTGTTAATAACATAACTGAATGAGGCATACAACAAAAAGGGAAAGGAAAAGGGGCAATGTTTGTGGCCAATTTTTCAAGTGATTGATGTCAAGAACAGGGAAAATTTTAAGGATGGATGTTTATCTTAAAGTTTAGCAACCTGGCAAATATTATTAGTCACTAATATCCAAATTTTAAAATGTTTCATGATAATTTTGTACACATGTTTAGATTTCTAATTATTTTACATTACAAAATATATAATATTGCTGATTTTTAAGGTAAAATATTTTTTATAATATAGAATTTGGGCGAATTAACTTTTTATAAAAATGGAAATGGGCGAATATTGTTTTGGGAAAAAGCATGGAATATTAGCCCACCTCTGAATATTATCCCCTAAAATTTTCCCTGGTCAAGAATTAAGTTCTTGGGACCAAATTCCTTCAAGCATTTGATAATGAGTTTTGTTTCTTGTAAAGGGATAGTTTCCAATGTGAATGATAGTACATTTAAATTAAAGCTTAAATATGTCATGGAATTATATTCATTCATTACTTGGGCCTATTATATTTCCATGACTCTCAATATTCGAGAAGGTGATTATGTGTTGGTCGAAACTAGATCACTACTGAGAGGGAGGGGTATGAATAAGTAGTGAAGTAACTTATAATTTTTTCTTCAATTAGTTAAAACTTTAAACCATGCATAAACTGAAGCACATAAGAAAATATTAGAGCATCAAACACAAGTAAAACCATGCAAGAATTCAACACAAGAGACACAAATATTTCTGGTGGAAAACCCTCCTCCTAGGTCAAAAACCACCCTTATTGTTGATGCGTTGCTCAATAAATTTTATTATGCTAAGAAAAATATTTACATAGAGATTTATATGGCTAATATCAAATGGGGATCTATTTCTCATGAGAATCTATGGACTACCATCCGTTGGAAGTCACCACAACCAACGATGCTTCCCCGGTTACTCCTGAAATATCAAACTAATCTATAGAATGTTATCTACTGGAATCCACCATGACCAACGAGCCTCGCCTATTTTCTTCTAAACAATCCAAATGCTATTGGATCAAGAAAACTGATCACTTGTATTGATTTCACCGGAGTCTGCCAACTCCACTCCTCTATGTGGTTCTCGTTTCATACATTTTTAGAATGGAACCAAGAACTACTTAACATCAACACCACAACATCAATCTCTTCAAGGAAAAAAATAAAAACCCAAAACTACACCACAAACTACAACACAATTTCACGAAATATTTCATAAAATAATCTGATCAAATCATCAGCTAAAACTCTCTCTACAACTAGTAAAATTTCCCACAGCTGAACGCTACACAAAAAATAATATGGAGAATACACTAGGAGAAACAAATCTCCAAATACACTTGCAATCAAACTCTATTTTATCTCCTTTCTCGTTGCACAAGATGATGGATGAAACATACTCTTGGTATCTGTTGCAACACCTCCAAACTACTTCAAAAAATTTGTATTATACAATTCTCACAGCTTGCACACAATCCTCCAAAATCACACTCACTCAACACATAACTCATCCAGCTTAAATAGCATTGGGCTCTCTCCAATATATAGATAAACTAAGGTGCTCAACTCAATAATTACCAAGAACTATTAAGCTCCACAAACTATGTTCATATGCTTGATTTGATCTAGATTCATCTCCTTGAATAGATCATACCAATAAATCTACTTCATGAAGGATACTATTCACTTTAACCATCTTCTAGAATCTCAATAACTTTTTTCCGACCTTCACATGATGAGTCATGCACAAGGTTAGTCAGAAAAAAAAATAAACACTCGATGTGTGAAAGGAATGCAGAGAAAAACTCGCTTTAGGCCATAACCACACCCAAGGAACTAGAAATTTGTTGTTGTAACCACACTCACAACACTATCTCCCAACAGTTGGAGAATTTCAATTGCACACACAAGCTTGCATGAGTGTAGTTTGGGCAGTGGATGGAGAAAACTCAATCAAAACAACTCAGAGCTCTGTCAAACTTCAGGGACACCTTCCTCAACTCTAAAAAACTCACCCAAACCTCTGTGACAAGTCTGCAACTAATTACATAGTCCAAGTACCTCTGCAACAAGTCAGTGACATGAAGACCCTAGTGTTCCAAACTTCTTATCAAGAAAAACACCTCCAACTCCTCAAGAAGCAATAACAACTCGTCTAAACACCTCTAACACATATAGAAACATATCTAGCACCTGTAGCAGTATCTCCAATGCCTGTAAAAACAACATCAAGTCATCCAACTACCTCTAACACCTATAGAGGCACCTAAAACATAAGTAGAAACAACTCCAATGGTTCCGAAACATATAGAAGAATCATTAACATACAAAAAAACATCATAACATACCCTAAAACCATTTCTACTCAGTCTCCAAACCCTACACTAAATCACACCACAACCAAGTTGACATCAATGCCAACCAACAAGACCAACAAACTAACCACTGCTACAACCCAACACTCATCACACTCATCATGAGGAGGAATACCAACATGATGATATTGGCATAAGACATATAACAAGCAACACCATGACCTTGTTGAAATCAATTCCAAAACTATAATTCCAATAATATCCTCCTTTGGCATTGATGTCAACCTCAACCTAATATCCAACATATAAGGTTGATCTCCATACACACTCCAATTGTGAAGCTAATCTCCACAATCCAAAATTTCTCCCCCTTTGACATCAATGGGAAAGTTACCATACCATGACTGAAGAACAATTCCAATAATGTTTCAGATGAGAGAAGTACTCTCCCTGTCATACTCAACATCATGTCAATGCAAACCAGGGCAGTCTCTCCTATAAGATAAGCATGTAAAACAAGGAAACCAATTGCAAACAAGTATCTAGAAAATGTCGTTGAATCTCTGAAAACTGAACATGCTCTCCTTAAACATGTAATGAAGCTACAAGCACACTCTTTGTTGTTGTAGAAACACATCCGCTTGCTATAATAAAATTTATTTCCAAGTGAAAGAGACTACTCCTCATGAACCATGACTCCAACTGACTTTAGAAAAATATATACAATGAAATAAAATACATATACAATTCTTCATGGAGAAAATACATGGTTGTGACAAATATATAGGACTAAAAAATGACTCCTCTATAAGTATACCTATCACTAACCATGACTCTATGGACCCAAGTTTATATCATGCACCCAATGTACGAGGACTACCTCAATGTTATGCAAAACAAGACATTGCATCCATTAGCCCATACGTCGCTGATTGACACAATGGGTCTCTCCATAACCAATACCCCTAAAAGATCACACAATGATAATAAATGTCTTTTACAACTACACAAAAAGGTTCTCTCTTCTATACATGCCAAAAATATGAAATAGCATGAGGACACGACATTAATGAGCAATGATATATGCTTTGTACAACAACAACAATTGTCATATAATCCATGGCATGTGCATCAAATACAAGGCCTCCATGAGTAATGACATAAGCTCTATACATGGAAGCAACAATATAAGTAATAACAAAATCATATGCTAGTGCATTTCCACTCAACATCTTGGCCATCACCATCCCAAAAATTCAGAAGATCATGTAGCAAAATTATGATTACCATTAGTAGCCACCATGCTCCACATAGGCATCAAAAGCAAAATCCTCTAATAGAAAAAAATGGCAATATGTCATAGAATCAATGTCATCTACATATCCTCAACATAATTAATCAATAATTCATCAATGAGGCTCAATAACCAACAACATAATACAACGACACCAACTCTAACTCCATTAAGCAACAACATCAATACTAGCATCATATGAACCAATACAAGTAATCTATCCAACAACATCAATGTGTGGCCAATAGGAAAATATCCAAGGCACACTAAGAAACAATAATAACATTATAATATTTGACACTATAACACCATCAAAAACATAGATTCATCATCTACTCAACCTCTAGCCATCAACTCACTCTCTCTTCTCATGAGAACTGAAACCAATCAGCATAACATAAAACATCACATCATCGGAAACAACATGCATACTCTATGTAACACCAAAATCATGATTTATCCATATAAATGCACAATATCTCATCAGTAACATGTATCAAAACATTATGGGAAGCAATGTAAATAATCATGTCTCATCCATCTAAATACATATCAGAAGAAACATGTATCATACATCTAGAAATAGAAGACATACATAACAATATGCATACTCTAGATGAACTAACTCCAACCTATCATTTGATCTCCATGGAAACTACACATGCATGGAAATACATGACAAAAATATGATCTAGCCGTATGAGCATCATCAATATACCAACTATGTCATGCAAGAAAATCATCCCCCAATATGTGGTAGAAAAAAAAAATTCTTCCCTGTATCAAATTAAAGTCAAATGCATGCACAACAAGCTCCTAAATGCTAAAAATTTGCAGGTCTATTTGGAAGCACAAATTCCCCCCTTGGATGTATGATCCCCTCATCACATCATAATCATGCACATAAGAATATAAGGTTGAAATATATTCATTAGCATAAATAGAAACCCAACATATAGCTGCTCGAAAACTATCAAAAAATGTACATGGATGATTCAAATCATGTCAAACATAGATAAAGATAAAATCAAAAGATAGAGTCAATACTTCAAATGTCATGAACTCCCCCTGAACATATGAATTTCTTACAATATGCAGATTTGTCTTCATGCATTATTTTCGATATGGCTGCACATCCAAAGGTCTACATGAAACTCAAGATGCAACCATATGCTCCCCTTAAGACTATGTAGGCCTCAGTTTTTTATGGGAGTTCCTTGCTGCTCTTTTCTCCTCCAAACTTTCATATGTTTATCCTCCTTCTTCTTGTGCGGATAACCTTTCATTTTCGTCTCTCTCTTATTGGATCTCCTGGCATGTGCAACAGGATACCAGCACTTGTATTCATGTTATCCCCAAACTTCTGTATATTCATATCTATTCCTTGCATGTGCCGTGCAATCAATATCCCTATGACCAAAATCATTACATGAGAAACAATAACCATAAAAAGGACTATTATACCTGACAGGTGATGATCTTGTTTGGATGCATGCTTGAGGTAACTCCCCCTTTGGTTGATAATTTTGATGAGAGGGTATTATCTCTCCACTACTACAAATTTCTGTTATATGTCCCCGTATTCCACAGTTATAAATTCTACCAATTCTATTCCTCTTTCTTGTCCTTCTTCTTCTTGCATGGTTGTTGATTTTGTTGATAATTATCCTTTTTGTCACTGCTACTAGTTGCTTCAACAATTTCTGATTTGCTTGTAGATGCTTGAGAACTAGATATGAACCTCTCTAATTGTTTTTTAGAAAAAATTGTGTTATGAAACCAACTCACAAAATAGAGAAAAGATAGACAACGCCTTAGAAATCATCCTCTTCGAGGGGGCAACCTCCTTTACATTACATAAATGAACAATTATTGGATGATACAAATGAAAAAACCTCCTTTCTATATATAGGAGTCCATGGGGTCATTGTTGGGTATGTGTTATATTCTTTCCACGACTAGTCCCACAAGCGGTATGTTGTGTCGGGCGCAGCAGGGGGGTCACAGGGGGGGTGGCAGCGCCCCTGCAAATTTTTTTTTTTGGTGTGCGGAACCACTCATAGGTGAACCCACCCATGGTTTTGTGCATGATTTTACACATGGTTTTGTGGGACAATGGTTTTCGGCCCCTGGTAATTTGTAGATCCGATCAAGGGAACTCTGGTTATGTTCTAATCCAGGGTTAATGGATTGGGGTTTATGTATGCTTCAGCATGTATATATATGTGTTGTAAGACTAAAAGGATAAAAAAAAATAAAGTTGGTCGTCCCAATTTGGGATCCAGGGGAAAATATCTGTGTTTATCTATTTTATGTTTTATGCTCTTGCTATTGTTTGTTTTCTATTTTAAGATTTGTTTGTAGATAATTTCTGTACAGGGTTAAAACCTACATTTGGTATTGGAGCTATTTCGGCTTCAAGGGGACACCTTTGCTGCTGAGGGTTTTTTGCTCGAGCCTATGGTAGACCCTGTTCAGTGGGAGATCTATGGGATCGATTCTTGTGGTGAAAGAAGATGGCGAGAGGCAGAAAAATAGAGATCGAGAAATTTAATGGTTAGAGTTTTGAGTTGTGGAAGCTCAAGATGGAGGATCTGCTAGTGGATAAAGATCATTGGATTGCGATAGATCTGGGTAATAAACCAACAACAATGTCAGATGAAGACTGGAAGAAGCTGTATCAGAAGGAAAAGAGCACAATACGGTTGTGTGTCTTAGATTGAGTATTTTTGAATGTATCTGGGGAAACTACGACAAATACCTTGTGGGACAAGCTAGGGAATTTTTACCAATCTAAGTCTCTGGTGAATACATTTTTCCTACATAAAAAGCTATATAACCTGAAGATGATGGATGGAGACTCAGTGACAGAGCATCTGAACGCGTCAGCTGTCATATGTTGATATTAAAATTTCAGATGAAGATAAGTGCATCAGTTTTTTGTGTTCTCTACCAGACTCATGGGACGGTCTGGTTATTGCAATAGGTAGCAATACAACTACCTTGAATTTTTATGGCATTGTCTTAGCCTTGCTGTCGGAGGAAATGAGACGGAGAAATATGGAGGGTTAGAATGGAGATGCCTTATCTATACGAGGAAGGTACCATAACATAAACAAGAATAAGGTTTCAAGTGGGAGATCTAAATCTAGAGGGAGATCTAAATCTCCTGGAAAGTTTGTAAAGGTGTGCTAAAAATGCAGAAAGGAAGGGCACTACAAAAAGGATTGCAGATCTAAAGCTCCTGAGAAAGGAAATGGATCTGATGATGCTCCTTCTACAGAGGCAAAAACCACCTCGGATGAAGGTGGGGATGTGTATTTGGCTTCTTCTTCAAATACACATGTAGATCATGAGTCATGGTTGATTGACTAGAGTGCATCCTTTCATTTCACTCCCCATAGGGAGTAGTTCTGCAAGTATGAGAAATATAATGGCGGTGATGTATTCCTAGGGGATGATAGGAAGGCCAGAATCATTGGACGTGTAAAATTCAAGCTGAAGCTGCAAGGTGGAAGGATTAGAACACTTCCTGGTGTTCTTCACCTTCCTGCATTGGCCAGAAATCTAATTTCTGTAAGCAAGATGGATGATGCAGGTGTAAAAACAATGTTTGAGAAAGATGCTTGTAAGATGGTTCAGGGAGCACTAGTATTAATGCGGGGAGTTCAGATTGGAACTCTATACAAGCTTCAGGGAAACACTGTTATTGATGGGTGCAACAGTTCTATGGTTCCTGAAAGTGGAGTGGAAAGCCTGGTGGTCTATGGAGAAAATACCATGCTATGGCATCAAAGGATTGGACATATTGGAGAGAAGGGCCTTCGGATACTGCATGGAAATGGTATGGTAGAAGGTATGTCTAGTTTCTCTCTATATTTCGATTTATATGAACATTGTGTATCTGGGAAGCAGAATCGGGTGAGTTTTCCTTCTAGTGCTAAGAGGGCGAACAAGATATTAGAGCTTGTGCATAATGATGTGTTTGGACCTATGTCGGTTCCATCACTGGGTAAGTCTGTGTACTATGTTTCATTCATAGACGACTTCTCAAGGAATACATGGATATATTTCTTGAGGAAGAAATCTGAAGTCTTTGAAAAATTTAAATAATTTAAGGCTCTGGTGGAAAACTAGACAGAGAAGAAGATAAAGGCGCTGAGGACAGATAATGGTGGGGAGTTCTGCAAGAAGGAATTTGAAGAGTTCTGTAAGAAGTGTGGTATAGCATGGTAGAAGACTACTCCATACACACCTCAGCAAAATGGAGTTGCAGAAAGAATGAACAGAACACTGATGGAAAAGGCAAGAAGCATGCTCAGTGGTACCGGGTTAGGACAAGAATTCTGGGCAGAGGCAGTGGAGATTGCATGCTATCTGGTTAACAAATCACCTTCATCAGTGTTGGAGGATAAGACTCCACATGAGGTATGGACTGGTAAGAAACCCTCTCTTTCACATCTAAGGGTATTTGGATGTGATGCATATGTACATGTTCCAAAGGAAAAAAGGACCAAGTTGGATAATAAATCTGAAAGGTGCATCTTTATTGGGTATAAGGATGGTTTAAAGGGTTACAAGCTTTGGAACCCAGAAACAAGGAAGGTTGTGTACAGCCGAGATGTGGTGTTTAGAGAGGTGAAAGATGTTGTTAAACATGAATTCCTACCAAAGGAACCTGAGAAGATAGAGTTTAAGCTAAAGGAGGATGAATCAGACTCTACAATAGAAGAAGACTCAGAAGATGAAGAGCCACAAACTCCAGCTTTGAGAAGATCAGTTCGGGAAAGAAGGCAACCAGAAAGGTATAGTCCATCTGCTTTCTGTTCAGGTTTTGCCTTAACTATAACCGATGATGAACCCAGAACTGTCAGGGAGGCAGTAGATTCAGAGGATGGAAAACTCTGGAAGGAGGCCATGGTTGATGAAATGGAATCCTTGCACAAAAATGATGCATGGGATCTGGTGGAGTTGCCGGCTGGAAGGAAGCCCATTGGGAGCAAATGGGTGTTTAAGAAGAAGATGAATGTAGAAGGCAAGGTGGAGAAATACAAAGCTCGGTTGGTAGCAAAGGGTTATTCCCAGGTGCCGGGAATTGATTTTGGTGATATTTTTTCTCCTGTTGCCAAAGTTACTTCTATTATATTACTTTTATCTGTTGTTGCTGCATTTGATTTTGAGGTAGAACAGATGGATGTGAAGACAACATTTCTTCATGGGGATCTGGAAGAGGAGATCTACATGAAACAACCTGAAGGCTTTATGGTGAAGGGGAAGAAAGAGCTGGTATGTAGGTTAAAGAAGTCTCTGTATGGGTTAAAACAGTCACCAAGGATGTGGTATCAGAAATTTGATACCTATATACGGGGACTTGGCTTCACCAGAAGCAAGGAGGATCACTGTGTTTATTTTAAATTAATTGGTGACCGTGTTATTTATTTGGTCTTGTATGTGGATGATATGTTGTTGATAGGAAATGACAAAGAAATTATCTAAGATTTGAAGACCCAATTTTTCTCCAAATTCGACATGAAGGATCTTGGTGCTGCAAACTATATTTTTGGCATGGAAATTAAGAAAGTTCGGGAAAAAAGGAAGCTCTGGTTAAACCAGAGGAAGTATGTTGAGACTATATTGCAGAGGTTCAATATGCAGGATAGTAAATCGGTGAATGTTCCTATTCCTGTAGGCAGACCTATTTTTGGTGTGCGGAACCACTCATAGGCAGACGCACCCATGGTTTTGTGCATGAGTTTGCACATGGTTTTGGGGGACGATGGTTTTCAGCCCCTGATATTTTGTAGATCTGGTCAAGGGAACTGCGGTTATTTTCTAATCCAGGGTTAATGTATTGGGGTTTATGTATGCTTCGACATGTATATATATGTGTTATAACACTAAAAGGAATATAATGAAAAATCAAGCTGGTCATCCCAATTTGGGATCCAGGGGAAAATCTTTGTGTTTATCTATTTTATGTTTTATGCTCTCGCTATTGTTTATTTTCTGTTTTAAGATTCGTTTGTAGATAATTTCTGTATAGGGTTAAAACCTACAGTCACATTATAATCCTAGTCGAACTAATAATAATAATTTAAGAGCACAACAATAATAATAGTGGGCTTTTATGGGGCACAATAATAACAATATGGGGACTATAGGGGTACAACAATAAAAATAAGGGGGCTACGCTAACAACAATAAGGGACTACCCTAGTAATATAGGGACCCAACATGCCCCTATCCTTCCAAAAAGTGTTGTCCTCTACGCTTGAGTAGCTCTGGATTCTTCTATATAAAATTCTCATCCTTCTATGTGGAATCTTCAGTGGGAAAGTACTTCCAATTGATGAGATACATTGAAATTGATCGATTTCGTAGCCGTCGAGTTATTGTTTCCATGACTTCTTTAGGTTCCAATATGATTTTTCCTTCCTCATCAAGTTCTGGAAATTTTGTTTGAACTAGAATTTTGTCACCTATAACATTATTTAAACATGAAACATGGAAAACTGGGTGCACTCGAGAAGAAGCAAGAAGTGCCAATTTTTATGCCATAGTACCAATATTTTGCAACATCTTGTAAGGAACATGGTACTTTGGCGATAATTTATTATCCTTCTTAGCTTGCTTGAGGGACATTTGTTTGTATGGTTGTAGCCGTAAAAATACCTAGTCTCCTACATCAAAACATCTGTCACTGCGATGTTGATATTCTTGTTGTTTCATTCAATTTTGTGCCAAATTTAGGTTATCCTTTTTAAGAGTTGCAGAAATTGTTGTTGATGCTCGATGTGATCTTCAACTGTTTGAACCTTAGAATTTTCTCTTAAATATTATGTGATGGATGGTGGATGATATCCCTAAAGTGCCATAAATGGGGTCATTGTTGCTGCAGTATGGAAGGAAGTGTTATACCACCATTCATCCATAGGTAACCACTTGACCCATTGTGTTTTTTTATCAGATACAAAACAATGAAGATATCCTTCCAAACATTTGTTCACTACCTGATTTTTCCCATCGGATCGAGAATGATAAGATGAGCTATGAGCCATTTGAGTACCCAAACAAGAAAATAATTCCATCTAGAAATTTCCAGTGAAAATGGGATCTCTGTCGCTTACAATAATCTTTGGGTTTCCATGTAGATTTTGAATTGTTTCCATAAATTCAGTAGCAACTGTACTTTCTTTAAATGGATGAGATTATGCATAAAAGTGTTCATACTTGGTAAGTATATCAATTACCACCATGATGACACTCTTTCCTTGGAATTAGGTAAACCTATGATGAAATCCATTGAAACCTCCTCCCAACATTGACTTGGAATGGATAAAGGCTGTAGCAGACCCATGGTCTTATTTGTCTCAACTTTATTTTTCTGGAAAACTAAACATTCTGCCACAAACTTTTGAATATCATATTTAAGGCCATCCCAAAAAAATCTTTCTTCACCCTGTGGTAAGTTTTTAAAAATCCTGAGTGTCCTCGTAAGGACAAGGAATGCAATTCCAAAATAATATTTTGTTTTAGCTAGGAATTGTTATAAATATATAAGCGATCTTTGTACCATAAGGAATCATTTTTCCAACTAAATGTATTAGATGTACTGGGATCTTGCTACAACTTTTGAATGAGTTTCCACACTTCTTCATCGTTCTTCCATTCCTCCCTTGCTTCCGTTATTCGATCCAGTTGGATAATAGAAATGATACAAAGCAATGCTTCCACCTCGTCATCCTTTCTTGAGAGTGTATCTGAAACAACATTTAGCTTCCGTTTTTTGTATATGATTTCAAAGTCATAACCCAACATCTTTGTGACCCATTTTTTCTACTCGTCTAAAGATAGACTTTGTTCCACAAAGTATTTAAGACTATCATGATCAGTTTTTACCTTGAAGTGTCTTACCATTAGGTAAGGTCGCCATTTCTTTAGTGCATGTAGTATTGTAAACATTTCCTTCTCATAAATATCTTTTTGTAAATAATTTCCTTTGATTGGAAGACTTTCAAAAGAAATGGATCTTCCTTCTTGCATTAAAACAACGCCAATTCCATTTGCTGAGGCATCACATTCCACAATAAATGTTTTTTTGAACTTTGGTGTAGCTAAGACTGGTGATAGGCACATTGCCTCTTTAAGATGTTCAAAGGCCTTAGTTTCTTCAGGAGTCCATGAAAATGCATCTTTCTTCAATAATTTTGTTAGAGGTGTTGTTATTCTCCCATAATTATTAACAAACTTGTGATAATACCTTGTTAACCCGAGAAATCCTCACAACTAATTTATGGATGTGGGGACTTTCCATTCCTTAATGGATTTAATTTTGTTAGGGTCTACCTTAAAACCCTCTTGAGATACAATATGACCTAGATATTCAACCTCTTGTACTCCTGAGAAACATTTGGAGGTTTTTCTTATAATTGTTTCTCCTCCAATAGTTTGAGCACCCTGTCAACATGTTGAACATGATACTTCCAAGTCATGTTGTAGATTAGTATATCATAAAAAAATACTAACTCAAATTTTCTAAGGAAGGGTTTGAAAATGGAATTCATCAACCCTTGAAATGTTTAAGGTGCATTATTAAGGCCAAAAGCATGACCAAAAATTCATAATGACCCTCATGAGTTCGCAATCTTGTTTTCAGAATATCTTTAGTCTTCATTCTAATTTGATGATATCCTAAACGAAGATCCAACTTGATAAAATAAATTTCTACATGTAATTCATCCAATAATTCATCAATCACAAGAATCAGAAATTTATCTTTAGTAGTGAACTTATAGAGCTCCTTATAATTCGGACACATGCGCCATGATCCATCCTTCTTGTGCACCAATACTACTAGAGCAGAGAAAGAACTTTGACTAGGTTGAATTATACCAACCTCTAACATTTCCGCAATCATACATTTAATTTTGCTCTTTTGGACATAAGGATATCTGCAAGGCTTGATGTTTGGAGGAACACTTCCTGGAAGCAAATGAATAGCATGATCATGATCACAAATAGGTGGGAGTCCTTTGGGAGTTTCAAACACCATGGAATGATTGTCTAAGAATTTTTGGAGATCTCGAGAAATAGATGATTTTGATGTTGTAACTTATAATGAGCATAATTGTGAAATTACGCCTCATTGTTCTTTCTTCAGAATATTTTTCATGAAATTAGAACTTATTAACTTTCCTAGATTCCATACAATACCCCGTAATTCAACTTCCTTTCCTTCTGAAAAATATTTCAAGAAAAGTTCTTGAAAATTAAAAGCTACCGTCCCCAAAGATTGTAACCATTGTACTCTTAGTACAAAATCAAAACCTCCCATTGGAATGGAAATCATTGGAATATTCAATACATATTCCCCCATGGTTAGCTTGATATTATGGAATTTTCGAGAGAAATTTATAGTTCCTCCATTTGAAACCATCACTTGAAACTCTGGTGCTGGGTATAGGAAGTAATTAAATTCCTTGGCTACCTTACAATGAATAAAATTTTGGGTACTACTCAAATCAATAAACACTATTATATTTTTCTTCTTGATATGTCCCTCTATCTTTAGAGTTTGAGGAGTGGTAATTCATGCCAATTCATTACAGGATATGGTCAGATTCATTTCTTCTTTCTCTAGGGCTAGTTCCTGGTGTATATCCTCTTCTTTTGAAGTTTCTTGTTCATTTTATTCCTCCTCTTCACAATCTATCTAAAATAATTTCTTCTCAGCACACTTATGGACTTTAGTTTATTTTATATCAGAACTGCAACAAAGCCATTTTTCTCTTTTTTTCTTACAATTTTTGTGTTGTCAACCTTGTAGGTTGTGGAAGTTTAGGAGTAGCAAAAATTCCATCTTTATAGATATTAGTGGTAGGCTTCCTTGTCGCCATAATTTTACTTTCAATTTTTCTTGCCAACCTGAACGCCTTCTCCAATGAATCAAGTTCCCAAAGGCGAACCTCATGTTGGATTTTATCCTTTAAAGTCCCCATGAAGATATCAATCATGTGTTCCTCTAGAATATCAGTTACCATTATATTCAATTTTTGGAAGTCCTCAATGTTATCCACTAATGAACCCTTTTGTTACAGATTTATCAATTGGATAAATACGATGTTTCTATTTGTATCCTCATAATGTGCTATCATTTCCTCCATAAAAATTGACCAAGTGACATTTTTTTACGCGAGAAAAGCCATCAATACCATACAAATGTATTTTATTCTAAATATCAAGTTGCAATACGTACATTTTATGTGTTTTTCACATTATGGAGATAAAAATGTTGCTCCATTTGTAGTATCCATGTTACAATATCCTTGCCATCAAACTTCCTCATATCGATCTTTGGAAAATGGTGGGTCTTCAATCCTTTAGAGCCTTTATGAAATCAAGATTAACATTTATCTTGTTCTCATCATGAGTTTCCTCTACTACCTTTTCGCCATTAGGAATCATTTCTTGTCTAAACTTTGTCACACCTTCCTTCAAACCTTCCATGTATGCTTTTAGATCATTCTTCATGTCTTCCATTTTGTCTTTCATTTTTTTGTCAATCTTAGCTTCCATGTCATCCATCTTAGCTTCCATGCCATCCATATTAGCTTATATTCCATCCATATTAGCTTCCATTCCATTCTTCAAAACATCCATCTTATCTTCCACGTATTTCTTCAAACCATCCATCTTAGATTCCACACCTTTCTTCAAAACTTTCATTTCATTTTTTGTTATTCTTTGCGAGAGCCAAATTTGGTGCACTTGGTCTTGTAATTTTGATATATCATATTGAAATTATTCCTCTTCATGAGTCATAGTAGAGCCTTATGAGGGCTTAATGGGTGTTGAATTATTTTTAGGGGGATTTTAGATCCCTATACTGATATATATGCTTCAATATGCCCTTGGAATCACTTCAAACTGATTTTTCAAACAACACATGCAATTTGAAAACAAAATACACACCTTTTTCTTGCTTTTGAGGAGCTTGATATTGAAACTGATGTATCTTTGTAATTTCAGTTCCTCGAGATTTTATGTTCAGTCCTTTAGTAGCACTCTGGATCTTTTTTCAAATGCCACAAGTCTGACCTGATTTGGATTCTTCAAGACAAAGTTATGCCCAATCTCCTGCAATGACCTAATTATGGACTTGTTCAATAGAGAGAACTTGTATGGCGTGCCACGTGTCACTATTTCCTCCTTTGGCTCTGAAATTGATACACATGAAACCACCATTTTTAATTTCAACCACTTTTTACAGAGTTTCAATCCAATCCTCAGAGAGAGAGAATTATGATGATTTTCCCAAGGTCACCTATTTTAGATGAAATTTGGGAGCCTGTAAAAACCCTAAATTCCATAGATCATATCTCCGAACCTGTTGCGAACCAAGATCTAAAATTTTTACACAAAATTCCTCTAGATTTCTTCACAAATGAGTTTTTTTAGCTTTTTAACCTTCGCAGAAAAAAAATTATCGCGAAAATTCCATGATGGCCTATTTGAAGCAGCGAAACCCTAGAATCCAAAGCTCCGATGCCAAATATTATGAAACCAGCTCACAAAATAGAGAAAATATAGATCAACGCCTTATAAATCAGACTCTTCAAGGGGGAAACCTCCTTTAAATTACATAAATGAATAATTCTTGGATGATACAAATGATAAAACCTCCTTTCTATATATATGAGTCCATGAGGTCACAATATAATCCTAGTTGACCTAAAAATAATAATGTAAGGGCACAAGAATAACAATAGTGGGATTTTATGGGGCACAATAATAACAATATGGGGACTATAGGGGTAAAAAAATAACAATAAGGGGGCTATACTAACAACAATAAGGGACTACCCTAGTAATATAGGGACCTAACAAATTTCTTCAACCTTCAATTTTTGATACCTATCCTCCACCTTTGTTAGGTCCCTATATTACTAGTGTAGTCCCTTATTGTTGTTAGTGTAGCCCCCTTATTGTCATTTTTGTACCCTTGTAACCCCCATATTTTTATTATTATGCCCTTACATTATTATTTTTAGGTCGGCTAGGATTATATTGTGACCCCATGGACTCCTGTATATAGAAAGGAGGTTTTGTCATTTGTATCATCTAAGAATTGTTCATTTATGAAATGTAAAGGAGGTTTCCGCCTCGAAGTGGATTTGTTATAAGGCATTTTTCTCTCTTTTCTTCTATTTTTGGAGCTGGTTTCATTACATTTGGTCTCAGAGCTTTGGATTCTAGAGTTTCGCTACTCCAAACAGGTCATCGTGGAATTTTCGCTATAATTTTTTTTATACGAAGGTTCAGAAGCTGAAAATTTTATCACGCGAAGCTAAAATCCTGAGGAATATGGGTAAAAATTTCAGATCTTGGTTTACAATATTTTCGGAGATATGATCTGTGGAATTTAGGGTTTTGTGGGCTCCTAAATTTCATCTAAAAGAGGTGACGTTGGGAAAATAATCATAACTCTCTCAATGAGCATCAGATTTGAATTCTGTAAAAAGTGGCCAAAAAAATATGGATTATAGTTTCCTGTGTATCAATTTCAGAGTTGAAGGAGGAAACAGTGACACGTGGCATTCCGTGCAAGTTCGCTCTACTGAACTAGTCCATAATTTGGTCATTGTCGAAGATTTGGCATAACTTTTCCTTGAAGCATCCAAATCAGGTCATACCTATGGAATTAGAAAGAAGATTCAGAGGGCTACCATAGAAATGAATTTATATATTGAAGATCCAAAATCACAGAGATAATTCAGTTTCAATATTGAGCTCCTCAAAAGAAAGAAAAATGTGTGTATTTGTTTTTAAAATTGCATGTCTTGTTTGAAAAATTAGTTTGAAGTGATTCTAAGGGTATATTGAAGCATAGATATCAATATTGGGTTCTAAAATTCCCCCTAAAAATAATTAAACAACCATTAAGCCCTCAGAATACCCTACTATGACTCATGAAGATGAAGAAGTGCAACATGATATTTCAAAATTACAAGAGAAAGTGCACCAAATTTCGCTCTCGCAAAGAGAAAAGGAAAATGAAATGGAAGTTTTTAAGAAAGGAATGGAAGCTAAGATGGATGGTTTGAAGAATGACATGGAATAAATGGAAGCTAAGATCGATGGTATAGAAGAAAAAATGAAAGACAACATGGAAGACATGAAGAATGATATAAAAGTAGACATGGAAGGTTTGACAAATTTGATACAAGAAATGATTCCTAATGGTGAAAATATAGTAGAGGAAACTCATGAAGAGAACAAAATAAATGATAATCATGATTTCATAAATTCTAATGTTGGAGTGAATACCCACCATATTCCAAATATCGATATGAGGAAGTTTGATGGCAAGGATCTCATAACATGGATACTACAAATGGAGCAATATTTTGATATCAATAATGTCCAAAACACACAAAGGTACGCATTACAACTTTATATTTAAAACATAATACATTTGTATGGTATTGATGGCTTTGCTCCCATAAATTTTTTTTTACTTGGTCAATTTTTACGGAGGAAATGATAGCACATTATGAGGATACAAAGAGAAACACCTTCTTTAGCCAACTGATAAATCTAAAACAAAAGGGTTAAGTGGTGGAGCACATTGAGGACTTTCAAAAATTGAATATAAGGGTAAATAATATTCCATAGGAACACATGATTGGTGTCTTCATAGGGACGTTAAAGGATGAAATCCAACTTAAAGTTCACCTTTGGGAACCTGATTCATTGGAGAAGGCATTCAGGTTGGCAATAAAAATTTAATGTAAAATTGTGGCAACAAGGAAGCCTACCATTCACATATATAAAGATGGAAGTGTTTCTAGTTCTAGAGCTCCACAACCTACAAGGTTGACACCAGAAAAATTGGAAGAAAAGATAGCAAAGGGCTTTGCTACAACTGTGATAGCAAATACATTAAGGTCATAAGTGTGCTGAGAAGAAATTATTTTACATAGATTGTGAAGAGGAGGAAGAAAATGAACAAGCTAATTCAAAAGAAGAGGATATACACCAGGAACCAACCTTAGAGAAAGAAAAAATGAGTCTGACCATATCATGTGATGCATTGGCAAGAATTACCACTCCTCAAGCTCTCAATATAGAAGGAAATATCAAGAAGAAAAAGGTAATAGTGTTGATTGATTCGGGTAGTACCCATAATTTTATTCATTGTAAGGTTGCCAAGGAATTGAATTACTTCCTATACCCAGCACTATAATGTCAAGTAATGGTTGCAAATGGAGGAACTATAAATTGCTCCGGAAAATTCCATCATATCAAGCTAATCATGGGGGAATATGTATTGAAGAGTCCAATTGTTTCCATTCCAATGGGAGGTGCTGATTTTGTACTAGGAGTAAAATGGTTACAATCTTTGGGGATGGTAGCTTTTAATTTTCAAGAACTTTTCCTGAAATTTTTTTCGAAAGGAAAGGAGGTTAATTACAGGGTATCGTAGGGAAGCCAGGAAAGATAATAAGCTCTAATGTCATGAAAAAGCTTCTGAAGAAAGAACAACGAGGATTAATTGCACATTTATGATCACTAGAAGTTCCAACATCAAAATCAGCTATTTCTCCAGATCTCCAAAAAATCTTGGACAATCATTCCAAGGTGTTTGAAACTCCCAAAGGAATCCCACCTATTTGTGATCATGACCATGATATTCATTTTATTCTAGGAAGTGTTCCTCAAAACATCAGGCCTTAAAGATATTTTTATGTCCAAAAAAGTGAAATTGAAAGTATGATTATAGAATTGTTAGAGGCTGGTATAATTCAACCTAGTCAAAGTTCTTTCTCTGCTCCAGTAGTATTGGTGCACAAGAAGGATGAATCATGGTGCATGTGTTCAGATTATAGGGAGCTCAATAAGCTCACTATTAAAGATAAATTTCCCAATCCCGTGATTGATGAATTATTGGATGAATTACATGGAGAAATTTATTTTACCAAGTTGGATCTTCGTTCAGGATATCATCAAATTAGAATGAAGACTAAAGATATTCCAAAAACATCATTTCAAACTCATGAGGGTCATTATCAATTTTTGGTCATGGCTTTTGACCTTACCAATGCACCTTCTACATTTCAAGGGTTGATGAATTCCATTTTCAAACCCTTCCTTAGAAAATTTGTGTTAGTATTTTTTGATGATATAATAATCTATAGCAGGTCTGGGAAGGATCATGTTCAACATGTTGATAGGGTGCTCAAACTATTGGAAGAGAAACAATTATATGAAAAAACCTCCAAATGTTTCTTTGGAGTACAAGAGGTAGAATGTCTGGGTCATATTGTATCTCACGAGGGTGTTAAGGTAGACCCTAAAAAAGTTGAAGCCATTAAGGAATGGAAATTCCCCACAACCATAAAGAAGTTGCGAGGATTTCTCTGGTTAACAGGGTATTATCGCAATTTTGTTAAGAATTATGGGAGAATAGAAGCACCTCTAACAACATTATTGAAGAAAGATGCATTTTCATGGTCTCATGAAGCAAGTAAGGTGTTTGAGCATCTTAAAGAGGCAATGTGCCTAGCACCGGTATTAGCTACACCAGACTTCACAAAAACCATTATTGTGGAATGTGATGCCTCAAGAAATGGAATTGGTGCGGTTTTAATGCAAGAAGGAAGACCCATTGCTTTTGAAAGTCATCCAATCAAAGGAAAGTATTTATAGAAAGCTATTTATGAGAAGGAAATGTTGGCAATAATACATGCACTAAATTAATTGCGACCTTACCTAATGGGAAGACATTTCAAGGTAAAAACTGATCATGATAGTCCTAAATTTTTTTTGGAACAAAGAATATCTTCAAAAGAGCAACGAAAATGGGTCACAAAGATGTTGGGTTATGACTTTGAAACCATCTAAAAAAAAGGGAAGCTAAATGTTGTTGCAGATGCACTCTAAAGATAGGATGAAGACGTGGAAGCATTACTTTGTGCCATTTATATTATCCAACCAAATTGGATAACTGAAGCAAGGGATGAATGGAAGAAGGACGAAGAAGTGTGGACACATTCAAAAGTTGTAGCAATATCCTAGTACATATGATACATTTAGTTGGAGAGATGATTCCTTATGGTACAAAAATCGCTTATACCTTTGTAAGAATTCCCAACTAAAACAAAATATTCTTTTGGAATTGCACACATCTCCCTTGTTAGGTAAATTGACTTGCGATTATAGTCAATTTTGACCGAGTTAAACAATGATGGTTTTGGGGCACATTGTATTGTGCACCCATGGTTTTCAGCTCATGGTATTGCATGTAATGGAGCCTATAAAAGGCTCAGAGGACTTCATTGTAATGTAGGCCTGGATGTGAGCGGTGAAGGCTCACTTGGATGGATTGGCCAGGGTTTTGGAAAAGGCTAATGAAATTTCATTAGGATGGGTTTTCCCTGGAGTTTGGGCTTTTTCCCGATTAAACATCTATGTTTATGTTTATGATTTCTTGTTGGTTATGTTTAATTATTCCTCTCGGTAATTAGTTAATATTCTCTGGTAAATGTTTTTTCATTTGGTATCAGAGCCATATTTGGCTTCAGAGGGACACTTTTTTCGCCAAGGGTTTTATTGGTCTGTGAATGAAGATATGATTTGTTGTTTCACTGTTGTTTCCAATGTATTTTATGAGGGAATTTGAGGAAAGGAGGGATTAGGTCTGCTCACGCAAGTAGATCACTACAAGGAGGCGGTGTTGACAAAGGAGATCGATGAAGATGATCCATGTAACCCAGATGTCATTTTTGACTTAGTGGTAGATTCTGTCACTAGCCACAACCTTCCATCGTGGTGGATGAGCGATGTGGATGGAGGGAGTCGTGCCAGGGAATGGAAATGCTTCTGGTCTCTATCCTGAGAATGACCATGCCCATGTGATACCGTGCTTTGGAATGTTGTAATTGTTCAGCTTGATAATTCAGAACAAAGGTACATCCAAGTTCCAGGAGATCGTTGACAAGGAAATTGTGTCAGTGGAGAAATCGTTGGATTAAGCATGGAAGATAAAGGTCATTGATAGTGGTGACAAGAATGCCCAGATGCTGCTTGGTGATGTTGCAATGGGATTTCATTATGGACCAAGATCGCTTATCTATCGTGTCAATAAGAATTTGGTGTGGAGCGATGGTGGGAAGAGTCCAATGAAGGATAACAGTTGCCGCAGAGGTGGTGTCTCTACATTTTAGTGCTCAAGAAGAGGTTGAGAATCCAACTTGTGAGGACCGCTGCAATAGAAGGGCTTCCAGAAAATTCGATGTGGATGGGGCATTATTTTTTTTTTTTAGAAAGAAATAAAGTAGCCATGTCGAAGAGAGGGTTGTGAAGATACAAAGGCTGCATATTGCGCCGATGAAGAGCGCTTTCAATAGAGGACAGGGTTGTAATTACCTAAAGGTCGCATGATAGGTTCCTCTACATAAAACAAAGGCATTGGGTCCCAATGGTGGCATGTGGCATAAATGAGTACGATTGATGGGCGGTAACGGACCCACTGTTTCCACTGTGTTTAGTGTTTGTGGAAATAATGACGCTGGTTATTATGTTGGGAATGTTCTGATGGAAATGGAGAAAGCGTAACCAATGTAATGGTTGATGAGAACGTTGCACAAAGTTTTATGTGGATCACAATAGGTAGGAAGATCACTTCTCCTGTAATCATGTTGGTGCTCTTGTGATCACGTTGGCCTCATGGAGCAATTTTCATAGGAGGAAATGCAACCTATGGAATTATATTGCTGGTTTAGAGAGGTCATAGAGTAAGAAACTATGGGGACTAGTTACATGCAAATTATTTGACAGAAGGAGTCAATCAAATAATTATCATAGTGTGGTGGTAAATGGTTGAGGATAGAATTGGGCAGATTCATGTAAAACTATGATGTCCTCTTTGTAGAGGACATCATGAATGTAGAGAATGGTCATATAAAGAATAGCAACAATGAAATAATATATATATATATATATATATATATATATATATATATATATATATATATATATATATATATATAATGGAGTTAATTTTTTCATGTGAATGGGCATACTGCTGTAAGAAATGGTATGCATGCGTACCCTTGGGTAGTCATAGGTAAAGTCTGGGTTAGACCTAGGTGATAGGGGGGATGTCAAGTTAACAATTACCTTGGGTAAAAACTTGAGGGGTGGAGGAGCTAGAGTGAGCGGGGTTGTCTCATTTAGCATTTTTGGCTGGATTTAGTTAGGAAACCCCAAGTCAAGTTTAAGGGGGAAATGTTAGGTAAATCGACTTGCGATTATAGTCAAGTTTTACTGAGTTAAACAATGATGGTTTTAGGGCACATCATATTGTGCACCCATGGTTTTCAGCTCATGGTATTGCATGTAATGGAGCCTATAAAAGGCTTGGAGGACTTCATTGTAATGTAGGCTTGGATGTGAGCGGTGAAGGCTCACTTGGCTGGATTGGCTAGAGTTTTGGCCAAGGCTAATGAAATTTCATTAGGATGGGTTTTCTTCAAAGTTTGGGATTTTTCTCGGTTAAACATCTGTGTTTATGTTTATGATTTTTTGCTGATTATGTTTAATTATTCCTCTCGGTAATTAGTTAATATTCTCCGGTAAATGTTTCTTCATCCCTTAGGAGGACACTTAGGATTTTTAAAAACTTACCACAGGGTGAAGAAATAATTTTTTTGGGATGGTCTTAAATCTGATATTCAAAATTTTGTGGCGAAATGTTTGGTTTTCCAGCAAAATAAAGTTGAGACAATTAAGACCTCAGGTCTTCTAAAGCCTTTATCCATTCCTAGTCAACACTGGGAGGAGATTTCAATGGATTTTATCACAGGTTTACCTAAGTCTGAAGGAAAGAGTGTCATCATGGTGGTAGTTGATAGGCTTAACAAGTATGCACACTTTTGTGCATCATCTCATCCATTTAAATCAATTACAGTTTCTACTGCATTTATGGAAACAATTCAAAAACTACATGGAAACCCAAATATTATTGTAAGCAACAAAGATCCCATTTTTACTGGAAATTTTTGAACGGAATTATTTTCTTGTTTGGTACTCAACTAGCTCATAGGTCATCTTATCATCATCAATCCAATGGACAAACTGTGATAGTGAAAAAATGTTCAGAAGGATATCTTCGTTGTTTTGTATTTGATAAAAAAACACGATGGGTCAAGTGGTTACCTTTGGCTGAATGGTGGTATAACACTTCCTTCCATACTGCAGTAAAAATGACCCTATTTATGTCACTTTATGGATATCATCCACCATCCATCACATCATATTTAAGAGAAAATTCTAATTTTCAAGCAGTGGAAGATCACATCGAGCATCAACAAAAAATTCTCCAACTCTTAAAGGATAACCTAAATTTGGTACAAAATCGAATGAAAAAATAGGTAGATCAACATCGTAGCGAGAGAAGTTTTAATGTAGGAGACTGGGTATTTTTACAGCTACAACCATACAAAAAAATGTCCCTAAAGCAAGCTAAGAAGGATAATAAATTATCGCCAAAGCACTATGGTCCTTAAAAGGTGTTGCAAAAGATTGGTACTATGGTAGACAAATTGGAGCTTCGTGCTTCTTCTCGAGTGCATCCAGTTTTCCATGTTTCATGCTTAAAGAATGTTATAGGTGACAAAATTCTAGTTCAAACAATATTTCCAGAACTTGACAAGGAAGGAAAAATCATATTGGAACCTGAAGCAGTCACGGAAACAAGAACTCAAAAGTTACGAAATCGATCAATTTCAGAGTATCTCATCAAGTGGAAGAACTTACCCACTGAAGATTCAACATGGGAGGATAAGAATTTTATACAGAAGCATCCAGGGCCACTCAAGCATTGAGGAAAACACTTTTTTGAAGGGGAGGGGCATGTTAGGTCTCTATATTACTAGTGTAGTCCCTTATTGTTGTTAGTGTAGCCCCCTTATTGTCATTGTTGTACCCCTTTGACCCCCATATTGTTATTTTTTTTCCCTTACATTGTTATTGTTAGGTCGGCTAGGATTATATTATGACCCCATGAAATCCTATATGTAGAAATGATGTTTTTTCATTTGTATCATCCAAGAATTGTTCATTTATGTAATGTAAAGGAGGTTGCCCCCTCGAAGTGGCTGATTTCTAAGGCGTTGATCTCTCTTTTCTTCTATTTTTGGAGCTAGTTTCGTAACAAACTTCTTATATAGCTTTCTCATTCCAGTTCCAATTGTATTTCCTTCTTCCATTTGAGTTTTCAAATATGAAATTTCTTCTTTTAAAGCACACTCCTTTTCATAAAAAAATTGCAATAACATTTGCTGATCTTTATTCCCAGTTGTAAGCCTCTTGATTTCTGCTTCTAGGGCCATTGTCTTGGATTTCTCTTCATCTTTGCTTCTAATCTCTTCTTAGTGTCCCTCTTGATCAATACTTGATCCATAGTTTCTACCAATAGTGCTTTCTTCTTCATCTTATGAGTGAGTGGTTCTTGCATTTTCTTCTTGTGAGGAGACTTGAATCGCTGCTGCTATACATGTAGAATCCTTTGCATTTCTCTCAATTTCTAAAATCTGTAATTTTCCACCACAATATAAATTTTGCAACCTATCCAACATCTCTTTTGCAGTCTCAAAATTATTCACATACAGATTATCAAATCTTGAAATTCCATGTAAAATATTCTCTATAGCTTTATCATTAAAATCATCCTTAATTCCACATTCCATTGATAGCAAAATATTTTCATCAAAAGACAAAAAATATGAATCTAATTTCATCCTTTAGGTTACCTTTGTGAAGAATTGGAATTCCTTGCTGATCCATTTTCGAAAAATTTGAAATTTTTTTGCCAATAATCATTAGATCCAGTCTCCATAAATCAAGATGCAATTAAGAGCCCCCACTCTGATACCAATTGTTGGAAACTAGATCACTACTTGGGGGGGTGAATAAGTGGTGAAGGAACTTATCATTTTTTCTTCAATTAGCTAATCCTTTAAACCATGCATAAGCTGAAGCACATAAGAAATGATTAGAGAATAAAACAAAAATAAAACCATGTGATCATTCAACAAAAGAGACACAAATATTTTTTGTGGAAAACCCTCCTCCTGGGTCAAAAACCACCCTTGTTGCTGCTACGCTACTCAATACATTTTAATATGCTAAGAAAATAGTTTACATAAAGATTCAACTGACTATTATCAAATGGAAATCCCTTTCTCATGTGGATCTATGAACTACCATCCGCTGGAAGCTGCCACGACCGACGATCCTCGCTCGGTTACTATTGAAATATCAAACGAATCTACAGACACCTATCTCCTAGAAGCCACCATGACCAACGAGCCTCACCCAGTTTCTTCCAAACTATCCAAATGCCACTGGATTGAGAAAATTCTCACTTATTTTAATTTTACTAGAGTCCTCCAACTCCACTCCTCTATGTGGTTCTTTTTTCATACATTTTGAGATTGGAACCAAGAACTTCTTAACATGAATACCACATCAAAAATATATTCAAGGAAAAAAAAATAAAAATACACCACAAGATGCAACAAAATATCATCAAACATTGCACAAAATAACATGATCAAATCATCAGCTAAAACCCTCTCTACAACTAGTAAAACTACTCACAACTGAATGTTGCATTCAAAAAATAATCTGGAGAATATAATAGGAGAAAAAAATCTGCAAATATACTTGCAATCAAAATATATTTCATCTCACTGTTGACTACATAATATGTTGGTTGAAATACTGCTGCTATCTGCTGTAGTACCTGCAGACTACTTCAGAAAATATGCATCATACAATTCTCACATCTTGCACACAATCCTCCAAACTCACATTCACTCAACACATAACTCATCCAACCAAACTATCATTGAGCTCTCTTCAATATATATATGAATTGAGGTGCTCAATTCAATAATTACCAAGAACTATTAATCTCCAAAAACTCTGTTCATATGTTTGATTTGATTTTCATTTAGCTCCTTGACTAGATCATACCACTACATGAAGGATATTATTCACTTTAACCATCTTCTAGATGCTCAATAACCCTTTTCTGACCTTTACATGATGAGTCCCGAAAAATGCAAGTCGTAAAAACAAATAAAAACCCGATGTGTGGAAGGAATGAAGAGAAAAACTTACTTTAGGAAACAACCACAACCACAAAACTAGCAATTTTTTTTTGTAACCACATTCAAAACATCGTCTCCTAGTGGTTAGAGCCTTTTAACCACACACACAAGCCTGCATGAGTGCGACTGGGGCAGAAGATGGAGAAAATTCAACCAAATAAGCTCAGATCTTTGGAAAAAATCAGGGACACCTTCATCAAATCCAAAACACACCTCCAAACCTATGTAACAAGTCTGCAACTGATGACATAGGCCAAGAACCTCTGCAACAAGTCAGTGACATGAAAACCCTGGTTTACCAAACTCCTCATCAAGACCAACACCTCTAACTCCTCAAGTAGTAATAACAACTTGTCCAATCACCTCTAGC
>CM076579.1:616141738-616549938 GCA_034641835.2 Pinus albicaulis
ACTATGATTCCTGCCTCATACATTTTCTTGATTTCCTTTTGTTCGGAAAAATACTGAGAGGGGGCAGGGTGAATCAGTATTTAGAGCTGACTGAAAACTTTTTAGTTTTTCTTTCTTAAAACCATACAATACTTTACTGAATCCAGCTTGCGTATACACGTGGATATCTTGTATGTCCAGAGATATTATTATGCATTTAATTCTTCACTTATATCATTGCATCATTCATTCATCAGATGTTTAGTAAGCAGTAATCATGTGCAATAATAACAGAATAAACCATCACACATAAGCAACACACATGAACACCAGTATTTAAGGTGGAAACCCAATTCGGGAGAAAACCACCGTTGTTGTCGTCTATGTCTTCAATATTTATTACAAGGAAAACTTCTTACAATTTTGTACTGGCGCAGACTTATACCAGCATGCAGACACCCACCTGTAGAAGGCTACCACCTTCTCTTGTTCTCCAGTCACTACTGGAAGGGAGCTCCAACCCCCTGATCTCGTTTACCAGCCTTCTTCAATTTCTTCATTAGACTTGCGCCAGGTCTTCATTATTTCTTTTGCAGATCTTCCTAGAGATTCATCATTTCTAGATCTAGAGATCTTGATCCTTCATCATATCCATAGGTGCATCATAGATTCAGATTTATCAGAAACAAATTTCAATCATGTAGATATCTCTTAAATAGATTTATTCATTAACAACCCCTCCACATGCACACATTGTACTATAATCCTCTTCTCCTTATATATTTTTAGCCTTTATTAATACCATGAGTCAAAACCACCCAACCGCTGATGGTATTCTTGGACGGGATCAAATAGATAATCCAGCGGGGTCTACCCAAGCCCCAAACAACTTCTCATTGTTCTATTTTCTTGGTCTGGAAATTAGATAATTAATCTAAGGCTTTTTAATATCTCAATCTAAGATTGACATATTAATCCAAATTTTTCCTTTAGTAATGACCTCCCTAAGGCATACACAAATTCTCTCTTAATAACAACCCATGTATTAAAAGGTGAACAAATCCAAATTGGAACCCCCACCTACGCTCTTCCATATACACTAATGTATACTCTCACAACACAAATCGACCCAAAGGTAATCTTTATCTCCGCCATATAATATTATAGCCAAGGTTAATAAACATTTACCAAGGTCCGGCGCTGGTCATAACTTTATTCACGCCTGTTAATAAACCTTTGACTCTGGGCCCCACGTATATGATCAACAGTCCAATCAAATTATCGCGCCGTACTTTGGTTAACCATCGCGCATCTTCCTCATACGACTGTCGTCTGATGGCTCCCCTCTAGATCGACGGCGCTCAACAATATCATGCGGCCTCCTTGGTCTATCGTTAACGTGCGATGGCGCGCAGTGATGGCGGTTTTGGAACTTTGCCCGATGCCACGTATCGACTGTTCTATGGAATCGCCCCCGATTCACAAATACCACTTTCGTTGCAAAGGTGGTGCGATAAAAACCACTTCCAACTTTCAACCGCGTTCACTGTTCATCCGCAAGGTTCCACTCCTCTACTCCAGGTTCCATCTGCGTACTTTTGCCAATTTGTTTTTTCGTGTTATCAGTTCATATAACCACAATACTTGTTATACAGCTCCGATGAAATCCTTATGGACTATTCAACTCGGTTTTCTGCGTGCATTCGATCCACCATTCGGAACATAGATAAACATCTTACTCCATAATACAGATGGCTATCACGTGTTGGTTCATTGTCTACCAGTCAGGATACACAGTCGACCGTATTAACATTGGTACCTCTAAATGTATACAGAGCACCATCAAACCCAACACCGAGTTTCTTAACTATCACTGATTTCAATTAATCATCGTCAGGATACATACATACACCAAACTTATTCAAGAAAAGCAGATATACATTCAGTCTTATATTCTTCATGTACAGAACTGCTGATGGATTTTTGAGTTCTTCATACAGTCATTATCTGCATCCTTTGTTAGAGAGTTGCCATCAAGGACAATCAATTCAATATAATAGGATACCATAAACATATTGCCAACACCTATTCTACTAGAGGCAGTTGTATTGGATTAATTCGATGCAGTTTTTGCCTAAAGGGTTTTTGGTTTTCTTTCAATGGGATCTTGTGCTGGATGATTTCTGTATTGTAGGCCTTTAAGTCTTCATAGCTCCAGGAAAACACATCAAAAAACTCCTTAAATAGGTCGATGTATTTCTTTTTCATGTCTGCTGGCAAGAACCTAGCTAATTTAATCATTTTAGGCTTATCCTCTATGCCTATGTTGCATTCCTCGACATCAGACTCTGTGTATTCTACAGTGGTTTTCTTTGCTACGTCGTTAAAATCAAACAGGTCTTCTAAAGGTGCTAACCCCCTAGATATGTTCTTGTCCTTTGATGGCAATACCTCTATGTCTTCATTTTCAGTGTCCTCGTACTCTTCAGTATGAGTTCCAAGTTTTTTAGTTAACATGTTGATTTTTACAGAACTGGATAGTTTATCTCCCTCAGGGGACTCTTTGTTGAGGCAATTTTCGTCGGATTTAGAATGTGAATCAGATAACTCAAATTCGTTCCTGCCAAGTAGGAAATTCTCTATCTGCTTGTCACCCTCAAATACCTGCCAATATTTTTCATTATCTGGCACCGCAGGTCTATATTTTGTTTGAATGATGATCTTTTTATCACCGGGTGATTCTTGACATGAACTAGCAACGCAGGCCAGCCCATTTGCAATTATGTTTTGACTCCTTCGGACAAACACGAGCTCATATTTTGTAAACGTGTTCAGGAAATCTATGGCATTATTTTGGTATACCCTTAGTCTAGGATTCTTAACGGCATACTCTCCATTTAGTTGTTTGATGACTAATTCTGAGTCTCCCTAAACCATTATCTTCTTGGCTCCCAGTTATTTTAATAGACGCAATCCTAGGATGAGAGCCTCATACTCTGTGATGTTGTTAGTGCATTTTAAATCTAGCCTGAAAGCATGGCTTTTGGAGTAATTTTTTTCAGTGTCGACCAACCATACCCCAGCTCTCACACTCTTTTTAGTGCAAGACCAGTCAAATTTCATGCACCATAAGGGATTGCTTGTAGGGCTAACATCGTTTTCATCCCTATTGCCTTGTTCATCATTATGTTCTATTCTGGGATCCGCAACATGTTGTGTTGGGTCTCGTTCCTCAGGATTTTCATGGAGTTGAGTGTGAGGGGTAGTATGTTGTTTGCCATCTTGGCTTTGTTCACTCTGGTTTTTTGTTTCAATGCACTGTTCAGAAGTTTCTCTCTCATTTTCTTCCATATATAGAACTGCCATCATTTCTAGATTAGGGGCCTCTAACTGGTTATCTGAGTCGATTTGTTCTAGCTCTGACTCCTTCGTGGATTCATTATTGTAAAAGATAAATGAATCTAGGTCTATATGGACAGAATAAATGGGGGAATTTTTAGGCTTTTCTGAGCTACTGACCATGAATCTCATGTGTGCCTCTTTGTATAGTCTTCTAAGATGGCTAAAGATAGGGATAGTGGCATATGTCCCATCCATCTGTATGGTGCCTTGCAGCTTGGCACCCCATGATCTTGACAACAACATGCCATACTTAGGAGGCACATCAGCCACCACAACATCCATCACCATGCACTTGGCTGGGATTTGGGTCAAACTCACACAAAGGTCTTTGATTAGGCCAAGGCACTTCACTCTGCTAGAATCAAAAGAATATAAATCCTTGTAAGGTCTGGTTATTTCTAGTCCTAGCCTTTCCATTATCACCTTTGGCGTAAGGTTGTGCGAGGCTCCAGAGTCATGCATAGCATTCTGCAGGATTTTGTCATAAACATTCAAACTCACATAAAAGGGAGGAACGGGTCCCTCTTGATATATACCTTCAATCTTAGGACCAAAAATGAGCTCTGGCTAGTCATCATTAAGACTGATTGTGTCATTATTATCCTCAATATTTAAAGCCTTCAAAATTTGGGTCCTATATACATTTTGGGCAGCCAACTCAGTCAAGGGAACCGAGATTCTGATCTTTGAAATTTCCTACTCTAGGCTGAAAGGAATTTGTTTCTTTGAAGAACTTGTCTCAGCTTTACTATCTGCCAATCTATCTGCAACATCAGCTTGTTGATTTGTTCTATTCATATTTGAAAAAATGGTCTTAACAGGAGTACTAGCTGAAGTGGTAGTACTACTAATGTCCACACTCTGTTTTTCATTGTGTTGGGTGCCTTTCTCTCTACCTTTATCAGAATTTATAGCCACTTTTTTATCCTTTTGTTTGACAATTTTAGGCTTGGTTGTAGTGCTGTTTTGTGAAGATTTGTCAGATTTTTTGGTGTTGGGAGTTTTTTGACTGGTTTTGCTTCTTAGGTCATATTCTTTTTGAGACTCTATGATGACATTTTCCATATCTTGTGTTGGGGTTCCCATGTTTTGGCCAGGTTGACAAGACCAAAAGATGAGACAACATAGAACCACTTTCAGACCTTAGGATCTAGCCCTCGTAGGTCCAGAGAGGGATCTCTCTATGATTGTCAAAGCGTATATCTTTGAAGCTCTAATTTATGATTTTAGGCTAGTTATAGGCTCATGGTTGTTTGTTTATTTGTTTATGTTTGGTTGTTGGGAATCAAGAAAGAAGGGTCCAATATAAGACAAGGATGAGCAAAGAGGAAACTAGGCAAAGATAGATAACTCAGGGAACATCAAGGCCATTGGGCAATGGAGTCAAGAAAGGATTTACTTGTGTTCAACGTGCAAGCTTTCAGTTGGGCTAGTCGTCTAGAGCATTTGGATCTTACAAGATGATTGGTGAAATGGGACATTAAGGACTGAAAATGAATGAAGGAGAACCATTCCAATTCTTTCTATAGATCAGGCCAGAGGTCATTTAACTCTAGGCCTACTTGGACAAAATTAGGGGCAGTACGAGGGATCTTAGCAAGGCTTAATCAGGATGAGAAGATTCTAGTGAGGAAGAGATGGGGTTCTAGACCTCCCAAAGTTCTCAACTCATCCAACTAAATCCTAACAAGAACATGTAAACATAGATTTCATTAATCCATACATCAGAGAGTAGGAAATAACATCCACTACACTGGTTAAATCAATTGAAATCAATATTCAGATACACATGTAAGCAGAAAACATAAAAGGCTGGGAGAGCAGCAACATAAGGTACCTATCAAGGGTAAATCTTATGCCAAACTTCTGATGCGAGCCAGTAGAAATGGAATGAAATGAAATTTAACACAGAGATAATAAAAACATCACCAGCTGCTTTAGATCAGGATCCAGAGAAATATGCTTGTCGTATTAAAAACAACACCAATCAGGTACATCATAGCCCATAGCTTGAACATTCAGTCTGAATACATCTAATCTCAGCCTATCTTACAATATTACACAGAGAACTTGTCTCAAGAGGAAAATGCTTGCGTTTCACTGATATCTCATCAACAACCAACAAAAAATTCCTTCTGTGCTTTATAGCCGAGGATGAACAGAAGATCGACTGAGGGGGTAGGTGAACACTAAATGTAACATTAAACACAAAAATGAATGCAGGGCCGAAACCCATTCTGTTTGACTGCTGTGTATTTAATCTCTGTCACCTCCCTTCTGAAAGAGTGATCTTCTCCGGATATGATCTTGACATCTTTTGGCTGTATTACTCCCAGTGCTTTGAAAAAAAATGAAATAAACTACTAAGAAGTCTATCATATAAATGCTTTGGCGGTTTTGAGCTGCTGTTAGGGTGGAAATTCCTTCAGGGACATTATGCATAATAAAATCTGTATGGACGCCCTATACTTGATGAAGAAAAACATTCTGCTGACGAACAAACCCTGATGTTACCTTTTACTTGTGCTCAGGACCTTTTGATCGATCCTCGGGGTATTCAAACTGGTGCTTTGCCTCTTAAACTGCTGATTCAAGGCTTAAGATCCTCATTAGCATGCCTCAATCTTCTTTGCTTTGTACTGGAACACTCTGCCGCTTCATTTTTGCTTCTGACAGGTTAGCTCAGGTTTTAATGGCGCTGGGAAATTTTCAGAGTTGGGTTCTGCCCTTCTTTAATGCAAGTCCTGTCCTCACCTTCCCGGGTCGTTCCTTTTATAAATCCCTCCTCTGTAAATGATCTTCTCTGGTTCCTATGTCCTTGTAGCAGAGATGTGAATTATGGCGTTCATTCCCTGTTGAAAACCCTGCAAAAACATGAAACCTGCGAAGAGAAATCTTGGATGGGGAAATGGATGTAGTGTGGACGGAGGAAATGGCTATGTAGACGAAATGGAGGAGAAATTTGTAGAGGAAATGGTGAAAGAAACTCTGGTGGGTGGTTGGCGGAACACAGAGCAAACATACCTGAAAAACCTTAAAAACATGAAAATGAATCAATATATGCGATGGAAGGGGCGCATGTACGGTGGATGCACGTGGCGGAACCGGGGACAGTGGAAAAGTCAGCAGCGGGTGAGCAAATCTGGACCGTGGATCATGGCGGAGATCGACTGCGGAGGATGACGGACGATGGACCACGGCATGAGCTATCGCTCATGCAACTTCATTAAACGTCGTGCATCTTGGGTGGGCGATGGCCGTTGGATGGCCCGCTCCAGATCAGACGGTCTACGGAAATTTCGCTGGGCATCCGTGTCCGGACAATAACGTGCGATGGATGGATTTAACGGGCGGGAATGGAAGTTTTGGAATCGTATAGGAGGACAGGTGTCAAAAGGTGTATGGAATCGCTGGCCAATGAGGGAAAACCGCCCTCCGCCCAAAGGCGGTGCGAAATAAACCAGGCAGTTTTGGAATAGTGCATGGCGGGGTTCGCTGGCGGGTAAACTCTGGACCGTTGATCTAGCGGTAATTGGACGGCGATCGCGCGATGCAGAGAATGAACAGGGAAAATGGAGGGCATCAGGATTAACGAGGACTGTCCGATCTGTAAAGATCGAAGGTCAGGAACGCCCCCGATAAACAAAAATAACAAGCGCCTTTCAGCGTTGGGGCTCGGTCACAGCGCTGGGTTTTGCGGAAGGTAAAGGGGCGGGGCCATCAGAAGAGGGGCTAGGCCTGATATAAAGTCTGAAGTGGGTTTTTTAGCCTGTTTTAATGTATTTTGAGGCCCCAAGGGTAACGATATGGAGATGGAAGGGGAATTTGGGGAAAAAAAGGGTGTAGGGATTTTTAGAGGGGATTTGGGGGGTTAATTAGGGGAAAAAGAGGGGAACAAAGGCACTTTGAGAGAAGGGGAAAAAGGGGACAAATATGGTATTTGCAGGGGTACAAGGGGTAAATGCAGGCCTTTTAGTGAAAGGAACCAGCACAGGGGACTTGTATAAGGCAAAGCACAGAGAGACCTCAAGGATGATATGTCTTCAGGGGAGATGCATTCCTTGAAGGTCTCCAAAATGACATAGCCCCCAGCTTGTTTGTCAATAATTTCATAGGGGGGCTAATAGTGGCTCCACATGGGGATGGCTTCTTCTTGAAGGAGGCAAGAAACCAGGAATGATTTTTGGAGTAGGCTAGTTGTCTGCTGCTTGGTGCATCCCTTTCATTGAACAGCTGCCACGATATGAATATGTTACATCAGCAGAAACATTTTTCCCAACCAAAGCTACCTACCCAAACTACAATCCTAAAAAAAATTCTCCCTTTAGGGTGCGTTTGAGCTAGCAGACCCTTTACATTTTATTTTCAAAACAAAAACATCCTATTCTAAATCTACCCTTATTGCTCCATGAGACCAGATTAAACAGTTGGCCTCATATGCTTCTCTACCTAATCTAACATCTGTTGGGATTAAACTGTCCAACAGATTTCTTCTCCTACATTCTAAGACAGGAAATTGAAAAAACAGCCAAGCCAGGATTAGACTATCTGACTTGCTGGAGTGAAGACTTGTAGAAAACTGCAGACAAAACTTGTGAAGGCATGAAATCTGCAATTTGAAATATCCTTCTTTCTTTGTGACTCAGGTTTTGAGCATATTTGAGTCACCTCTTTCCTTTGATTTCAGCTCTGGTTTTGGGAATATTAGAGCTGATTCTTCCTTTTACTTGCTGGTCCAGATTTTGAGCGTCCTAGGACCAGCTGTTGTTGTTGTTGTTTTTTTTTTTGAAACACCTTTCTCTTTCCTGAAATAAACTACAATGGAATATACAATGAAGAATTGAAACTGGAAATGAAAATTAGTAGAAGTAGTGTTTGAGCATCCTGTCATTGATAGGACCCCCAAACAGCTCTGTACCATCAAGTTCTTGCAAGAAAAATGCATTAGGACCCACAGTGGCCTGGATGATGTATGGACCTTGCCACAAGTTGTCAAACTTGCCATGTTTACCTTTGTCCTCTCTCCTTGAATCCCATTTCAGAACCTTCTCCCCAACTTTGAAATCTAAAGTTTTGTCTCTTTTGTCGAACTGTCTCTTTATGCCTTCCTGAACTCTGACATCTCTGCTATAAACCTGCTCCCTTGTTTGCTGAAGATGAATAGTTTCATTAATTCTTCTCACCATGCTATCTTCCTCTATCTGAATCTCTTGGGCAAGCTAAATCACTGGTGCTCCAAGGCTAGTAGGAAAGACTGCTTCTGTTCCATAGACAAGCTGGAATGGTGATGTGCCAATGGATTTCTTTGTTGTGAGCCTGTCAGCCCACAAAGCATGTACCAAATTTTTATGCCATGACCTTTTGTTCTCTTCCAGCAGCTTCTTAATGATTGTAACCAGGCTTTTGTTAGATGATTCAGCTAATCCATTACCCTGGGGGTAATAGGCAGTTGAATTACCAAGTGCTATTCCGTACCTGTGACAGAAATCAACCATTTTCTTGGATCCGAAGGCAGTAGCATTGTCAGTGATTATTTTCCTTGGACAGCCAAACCGAGATAGGATGAAGTCTTCTAGGAACCTAATGATGACAGAATCAGTTGCATTCCTAGTGGGTATGGCTTCTATCCATTTAGTGAAGTAATCTGTAGCAATTAGGATCCATTTGTGTTGCCCGGAAGAGGAGGGATGAATTTCTCCAATAAAATCCAGACCCCATTGCATGAAGGGTCCTTCTACAGTGATGGGTTGTAATGGGAGGGGGAGAAGCTTTCTTCTGCCTTCAAAGATCTGGCATTTGTGGCAGGCAAGTATCATTTTATGGACATCACTAAAGAGAGTGGGCCAATAGTAACCATCCCTGAGTATCTTATTTGCAGTGGCTTTCCAACTCAGGTGGCCTCCACACTCCCCAGCATGGAATTCCTGTTTAATTCTTTCAGCTTCAGGTTCAGACAAGCATTTCAGCAATAAGCCATTCGGATTTTTCCAATATAGGTTTTCATTCAGGATGCAATAATTTCTAGCTTTTAGCTTTATGAATCTAGCCTTGGTTTTGGACAGTTCTGGAGGGGCATTGAGATTGGTGAGCACATAGAGGATATCAGAGTACCAAGGAGAGTTCTGAAACTTCTCCTCAACAGTTGGGTGGGGCAATCCTTCTTGCTCATCTATGGCATTTATCATGTTAATGTCAAGGGCCTGCAGATTAGATTCAGCCATTAATTGGGCCAGGCCTTGACCTTTGATCAGCTTGGTGGGTTTTATTTCAAGGTCGTATTCCAAGATGGTAGCAATCCATTTGCCCCTTTTCCCATCAGGGTCCTGGGACAAGATATATTTGACCACTATATTGGGCACATAAGCAATGGTGTGAGAATGCATAATGTACACCCTAAATTCTTTTAAGGCCTTTACCAGGGCATAGGCATGCTTTTCCATTATGTTGTACTTTAAGGTGCGTCTCTTAAGGCTTTGCTAAAGAAGGTAATTGGCTGTTCCATTCTCTCTGTGTTTTTCTGCAGTAAGACTACAGCTATTGTATGCTCGGAGGCAGATGAAAAGATCAAAAAATATTTTGAGAAGTATGGGTTGATAAGGACAGGGGCCTGAGTGAGTGCAAGTTGTTAGCCCCCCTATGAAATTTTGACAAGCAAAATAGGGGGGGCTAAATTGTCTGAGTCTTCAAGGAATGCGTTTCCCGATGAAAACGCAATCTCCTTCGAAGCCTCCATGTGCCTTTTAGCCTTTGAAATATATCCCTTTCCGCCGAGTCCCCTTTCAAAAGCCTCTCCGTTTGTGAAGAAATTCCCAAAGACCCCCCTTCCCCCCTTTATTTTTCCCTCATTTAACCTCTCTTGTTTATCCTCCCTTTTCTCCCCTTCTATTTCCCCATTTACTCCTCAAATTCCCCCAAAATCCTCTTTTAATTTCCTCCCCCAACCTTTTGTTGGTCTTTTTTCCCCCTTTTTCCCCCTCTATCGTTCCCTTCCCCACCTAAAAAATCCATTAAAAAGGGGCCAAAACTCCATATCCCGACCTTATTATAAGGCACCGGCCCCTTTTCCCGCTAGCTCCTTAACCACTTCCCCACATGTGACCCCGCGGCCGGGACCAAGCGCCTAAGTCCCCGAGCGCTAATCGCAATCGGAAGCTCGGGCGGGTGAGAAATTCCTTTGTAACATTGAAAATCCCCGATGCGATCTATTTATAACGTTAAGTCCCGCGACGGGAAAGTTATTCACCGTCGATCCGTTGTTATGATCCGACGAGCGAGCGCCAATCGCAAACCCATTCCCGATCGCAATCGGAACATGTTAAGTCGCCCCCTCGATTGAGGCCTTCCGATTGGATCACGGCCATCCATTCGTTTCAGCGATCCAACGGTCCCGCGCCGATCGCACCGCCCCCTCCGATGGTCCTCCCCCACCATCGATCCGCCCCGCGATCCGAGCGGCCCTCCGTAGATCGCAAGTCCCTCTCGTTCCTCCTCCGATTGCGTGCTCCCGTTAAATCTCCATCGTCCATTCTTCCCATCGATCCGACGGCTAACGCTCAATCGCAAGCCCATGCCGATCGCAATCGGAGCTCTCGGTGGTGCGGTCCCGATTGAGGTCTTCCGATTAGAACATCGGCGGTTGATTTCCCGTCGGATCGACGGTCAGCGTCAATCGCTCCTCTCCCCGAGTCGCGATCGCAATTCTTTTGGTTTGCCTTCCGATTTGATCTCCGCCGTTGATCCTTCCGCAGTATGGACGACCCGCATCCAATCGCACCCCCCTTCCCTCCATCTTCCGTCCAATCCCACGCCCGTCCATCCTTCCCGTGATCCCTACGGCTATCGCTCAATCGCAATCTCCCCCTCCGATCGCAATCGCAAACCGTTTCGACCGACGCGATTGCGATTGAGCGATTGTATCGTGACCGTCGTCTCTCCCGTATCCGACGCGTCCTCGTTCAATCGCCCTCCACCTCCACCGGGTCCCACTCTTACATTCGTTTCCGTTGCATTTCATGTGTTTTTTCCCATCTTATGTATTGTCCCGTTACTCAATTTCCACCGTTGATCTTTGTCCCCCAGACCTAAATCTAACGCGCATACGCCGCATATTATCCCCGAACCCTATTAATCATAAGATCTCACCGTTTCATTGCATTTTTGTTAGCATTATAGTAAAGCCACCATTTCTCCACCACGTTGTATTCTTTCCATTGTTTCTCCGCTCGTTCCACCACCATTCCTCCGCCTCCATAGCATTTCTCCACCATTGCCGCGGCCCCGTGATGAATTTATTTCATCGCAGGTGTAGTGCGGGAGAGGCCATTTCAGCGCCAGACCGGCGAAAGCGAGAGCGATGGGTGTGAGAAGAATTCGAGCCCGTAATTGAAGATTAATGTTCTAATCCTACAGTCAAAGGATTCAAGCACGGTTTGAAGGCTAAGGACGCACCCAAAGCAATTCATGATTGCGCCACCCAAAAAGCGAGAGCGCGTTTACTCCGGAAAGTACACCTTCCTACGGCTGCCTTCATGCCTTCTCGAGCCTCCGAGATAATTAAATTCACCGACCGAGCTCATTTCGCACGGTCCCCAGCGACGATTAAAGAAGCATGGAGGGCCATGCGGACTTCCATCGAGTTCGTTCATTTCATACAGGGGGCGAACGGAGGATCACGTACCCCCTAGCGCGGACAAAGGTAATATCGGGGTTTTCCGTCGACGAAAGTGTTTTTCGTCTAGGACAAGGCATCCATACTTTTGTTTTTATTATGCGAAATGTCCCGAAGGATTTTTTCCATCAAACTACAACTCAAAGACGATCGAGCATTTATGAGACGGAATCCCTCCTAGTAGCTTATCTTTTCACGAATTCAAATCACTCTGAGTACAACGAGCCCAAAATGTCAAGATCAAATCTAAAGCGGATCGTTCTCTTACTAAAAGGTGAGCGAAATAAATATGCAAGCATTCTCAAAGAGGATGGGCCTCGGCACGCATTCATTATTATGCTTAAATGTAACATTCAATGGGCACCTACCTCTGATTCGATCCGAGGATCATCTTTTGTTATAAAAGCACGGCAAGAACATTGTAAAGGGGTTAGTTGTTGTTGGTTTTATCGTTGAACTGCAAGCATTTTGTCCCGAGCCAAGTTTCCGTGTAACGGTTGTATGATAGGGCCGAGAAATATGATGTATTCGGGTCGAATGTAAAAGCTTTGGGCGATGATGTACACGATTGGTGTAGTGTTTAACATGATACAGTTTTCATTGGATCCCGATCTACACAATGAGTTGGTGATGTTCTTCTTATCTCGTGTTTATTTCCATTTCATTCCATGTTCTTCTAGATCGACATCCGAATGCATGATATAAGATTTACTAGGTACCTTATATCAGCTCTCTCGCCTTGGAATGTTTTTTCCGCTCATATGTGTACCGAATATTGTTTTTAATTGACTAAACCCGATGTGTAGTGGATGATTATTTCCTACTCTCTCGATGTGCAAGTTGGTAAAATCGGTATTCGAGATGTTTTTGTTAGATTTAATCGAAAGAGGTTAGGAACATTGGGAGGTGTAAAGCCTGTCATCGCCTCTTCATAACCTTCCCTTCCATATAAACCTTTTCAAGATCCCTTGTGTTGCCTATGGTTTTGTCCAAGGGAGGCCTAGAGTTAAATGACCTACGACCTAATCTATAGACGAGGAATCGTGATGGCTTTCCATCTTTCATTCTCATCACTTAGTGTTCCATCCCACCAATCAGTCTTTGAGATCCAAATGCTCTAGATGACTAGCCCAATTGAAGCTTACACATTGAACATAAGTAAATCCTTTCTTGACTCCATTGCCCAATGGCCTTGATAGTTCCCTCGAGTTATCTACCTTTGCCTAGCTTCTTCTTTACCCATCCCTTGTCTTATGATGAAAGCCTTCCTTCCCGATTCTCAACAACCAAACTCAAACAATCAAACAAACAACCTTGAGCCTATAACTAGCCTAAAACCATAATTTAGAACTTCAAAGATATATATCCTTTGATAATCATAGAGAGATCCCTCTCCGGGACCTAGGAGGGCTAGATCCCTAAGGTCTAAAAGTGGTTCTATGTTGTCTCATCTTTTGGTCTCTATCAACCTTTTGCCAAAACATGGGAACTCCAACATAATGAAGCGACTCCCGGCGAGAACTCGAGTGCTCCTCATTTCAAACAACCTCGAAACTTAGAACGTCGGCTAGGTCGACGGTAGGTCACACCTTTGACTGGTGAGCACCGTGGTGGACGAGTGTACCCCTAGAATCATCCTAAACCCTCCACCCGGCGACTCCCATTGTTCCTAAACGTTAAAGACTCCTATCGGTGATCGGTAGGCCTCGGCGATTATCTTGGTTTCACATCGAGACTCCACCGGCATACCGAGTCCCCAAGCATAATGAAGACTCCACGGGAGGCCGAGTTCCCAAGACAACATTAACTCCTCGGTAGAAGCAACAAGTAGGGATAAGGCTAGCACGGGCTTATGTACAACACTCTCGCTCTACAAAACCATTCATACAAGAGCTTTCCACGATCCAAACCCACTCGAAACAGCTTGATAATCCACGAGAAGATCCTTAAAAAGAACACCTGCAAGTAGGAGATCAACTATTTCAAAGGGCAACATTCCTAGAGCTAATTCTGCACGGAAGATCTTGCAAACTCTATTAGACCCTTTCTTCGACCTGGGCCTCCAAAAAAGATTACCTAGAACTAGGGTCATTCAAGAGTTTCGTACCAGCCGAGACACTAGGGACAGACGAAACCCCCTCCCTGCCACACCACCCGATCTCAACTTTCTCCAAAAACGCGGGGGCTTTCTCACCCTAGATCCGCTCAACGGACTTTTTGTTGTCCCTACCATCCCCTCGTCATCCAACTACCACTGTTCAAGCCAACCCTATACCTCATCGAACCCTCATCATGGCAGCACTGGTATGCACCTCTAGTTTTACCTCAGCCCTTTCTTGCCCTTACCAAATGATTATCAATCAAAAAATCCCACACTTCCCTCGCTAAAGAGCCTACAACAAAGACAACAACATGTATATAAAATGGAGGACTCTTTTGACTATATGGAAATCGATGATGAAACAATCAAAATGAGAATTTTTACGCAGAGCACGGGGGAGAGGTCAAAAAGTGGTTTAAAAAACCCGCCCTCTGCCGGTAGTATCCAAGATCTCCCCCTGCTTTATACCGTACTTTCATCAACAAATGGGAAACTAGAGCAAACCCTCGCCAACTCCTAGCAGAATATATGTCCCTTAAGAGGAACGTAGGGGAAAGTGTTCATGATTACACCACCGTATCTTCCCGCAGTATTTACAACGCTCTTCCCCCCACAAATGAAACCCCCCACAAGGTATGGCCTTAGCAAAATATCCCGATGGATTTGATGTCTGATATGGCCTATGAGCTTAGGGATAAAGAATATACCACGTTGGAGGATATGCGAAAGGGGCGATGAAACATAGAGGCAAATTTGATTGAAAAAAGGGCCAAACGCGAGAGGGCCGAGAAGAGAGTAACATACAAGGATGACACTATAGCCTCCACTTCTTATCCTAATATTGACGGATTGTCTAAGAATACGGATAAGCTTTGCCAAGTGGTCGAAAAGATGGCTATCACTCGAACGCAGAACCAAAAATCAAAACCAAAACCAGAACTTTAGAAGAAACAACAACACTCCCAACAAGCGGAAAGAGGCGGATTCAACAAGTCATTCCCCCCTTTCCAAAACTTTCTTGACGAGGATGAGGGAATCATAGAAGAGTCCCAAGGGAATGTGATAAACATGTTCGAAACAGAGAGGACTCAATCACGAACTGCGATTCGAAGAGGACCAACCCTCAACCTCTTATGGGGAGGAGGAATGGTTTGAATGCTGAGGATTATAGGTTGGGATTCGAGAATGCCATGTTACGGTGTCGAGAGAACAATATGAGCTCGGGGAGTAAAAAAGAACCAAGACTCTTCCAAACCCAAAGCTCCCCGAAGTAACTATCAAAAAGAGGCTCGAGAAATCTTCTAAAGTCACTACGTAAACAATAAATCAACAACTGGAGAGTTCGAGAAAAACCAACGTAAAGACAATCAAAACAATGAAAAACAAAGTCAACCAACCAGTAGCACTAGCACCTCGATTAGTGCTCCCGATACAACTATGCCTACACATGTACATAATGAGAAAACACAAACCGGTTCGAAGCCACTAAAGCGATGGCGAACAAAACAAAGTTGAGCACTTCCAAAAAGCCAATCCATTTTCAGTTTAGAAAGTGAGATTGCAAAAATCAAAATCTCTCGTGCCATTATCTCGAGCTGGCCTCTCGGGGATGTATATAAAGGCCACATTTTGAAAGCATTAAATCCGAGTATAAATAATGACACCGTAAATTTGAGTGATGATCGACCGCCCTCTTATTCGGTCCCAAGATTGAAGGGAAATTTTCGGGAAGGGGGTAGTTCCACCTTTTTATATCGCGTCTTAACATTCATGACAAGATCCTTCATAATGCCATGCATGACTCCGGTGCATCACACAATCTAATGCCTAAAGTAGTCATGGAGAAGTTAGGCCTCGAAATCACCCGACCCTACAAAGACTTATACTCATTCGACTCGAGTAGGTTAAAATGTCTTGGCCTAATCAAAGACTTGTGTGTGAGTTTGACTCAAATTCTCGCGAAATGTATGGTCATGGATGTAGTGGTGGCAGTACGTGCTCGCCCAAGTATGGCATGTTATTATCTAGATCATGGGGAGCCAAGCCGCAAGGCACCATGCGGATGGATGGCTCATATGCCACTATCCCTATGTTTGGCCAATCAAGAAGACTCGTATAGAGAGTCCCAAATGAAATTCCTAGTCGACGACCACGAGAAACCCGAAAATTCACCATTATACTCGTGCATACCGATCTTGACTCCTTCATTTTTTTGTAATGATGAATCCTTAGAAGAGCCGAATCCCTGACGAATAGGCATACAAATGAGAACACCGAGCCTATGGACCTCCATATAATGGCCACTGCGGAAGAAAATAATCAGGAAGGCCATGGGCAGCACATCGAAAATGAAGGAAAGACCGTAAACGAAGCACCGTAGGATTTGTGGTGGACCACTCACTCAAAGCGAAACGAGAAACGGAGCAAGAACAGCAAGTTAACCACCTCCCCCGACATCCATGGCCTCTATGAACAACGAGATAGTTTACAACCCTAGTACAGCACTCTCCCAACTCAACCTAATAGCGAATCCGGCTATGAGGGAGGAAGTGAAGTGGAAGTAAAACAAAGAACCCTTGTGGGAAATGAACTTTGATGGATCCCGTACTAGACAAAGCTGCTCGGAGCGGGAGAGTGTGATCGCGTAACACCGAAAATGATCACGCGGAGAGCCACGCCGTCAATCTGCATTTCAAATGCACGAACAACATTGCAGAATATGAGGCTCGATCTTGGGTTTAAATCTGTTGAGAAAAAATTAGGAGCCCGTAGGATAGTCGTGAGAGGAGACTTTGAGTTAGTAATCGGACGGATGAATGGTGAGTATTCGGCAAAGCACCCCTGTGCTTAGGGGCATATAGGAATGACACTCTAGATTTGTCGAAAAACGTTCATTGAATATGATTTAGTATACATTCCTAGGGGTCAAAATGCTATTGCAAATGGACTAGCCCTGCTAGCTAGCTCTTGTCCTAAGGCCCCAATTGACCAAAAAATCATCATTCGGACTAAATTCAGGGCTCCGGTGCCGTGACAATGAAAAATGCGGCGCTTCTTTGAAGGAGACAAACGGATTGAAGATTTCTGATGGGCAGAAATGAGTTTGAATTTTCTGATTCGGACTCGAAATCCGATGACATCCGCCCAAGTGAGGGATTCCACAGACGAACTAGAAACACCTTGTAGCATAGAAATAAATTCTTTTTCGCAAGAAACTCGGAATCTCAGCCATAAAACGTGAAAACGCGATAGAGAAGAAATGGAGGTGCTTGCAAGTCAAAGACAAGAACATACCAAGAGGCTTAGCACCCTTAGAGGATCTCTTTGATTTCAATGATGTCGCAAAAAAACCCACAATAGAACATGCAGAATCGGATGTAGAAGAATGTAACATAGTACACCGAGGACAAACCCAAAATGATAAAACGGCTAAGTCTATACCTGCAGCATATGAAGAAAAGATACATTGACTTGTTTAAGGAATTCATTGATGTGTTTGCATGGAGCTATGAAGACTTAAAGGCCTATGACACCAACATTATACAACATAAGATACCACCGAAGGAAAATCGAAACCTTTTCGAACAAAAACTCAGTAGAATTAATCCAAAACAATTGCCTACAAGAGAAAAGGAAATTAAGAAGATGTATGATGCGGTGCATTATAGTCCACGTAAGGTTTTCCGACTGGGTGTCAAACTTAGTGGCCGTAAGGAAGAAAACAAGGGGGAGATTAGACTTTGCATAGACTTCGTAAAACCTTAACGAGCTTCCTTGAAAGATAACTACCCTTTGCCTAGAATGGAGCATATCCTACGAGAAGAGTAGTGGGCTCTAAAAGAATCTCCCTCGCTCGATGGTTTTTCGAGATACAAACCGTGTTCGGTACTCCCGAAGATCAACTCAAAACGGCCCTTCACCACTCCATGGGGCACCTTCATGTATGTGAAAATGCCTTTTGGATTGATGAATGTCGGAGCTACCTTCCCGACAGAGCAATGGATATTGCTTTCTCGCGAGGAGATTGGACACTTTATAGTTATCTACTTGGATGACTTAAGCTTGTCTTTTCTAAAACAGAAGAAGAACACTTAAAAACATCTAAGGAAGGTTTTTGAAAAATGTAGAAGGTACTGGGTCTGACTCAAATCCTAAGAAGACTGTTTTTGACTAGCAAGAGGGTAAGCTTCTAGGCCACATTATATCCCAGGAAAGGGATTAGGATAGACCCCAAGAGAGTTGAGGGAATACTTCAAATTACACATCCAAGAAACATCAAGGAGCTACAATCGCTCGTTGGGAAGATCAATTTCCTTAGAAGATTTTATCCCCAATCTTGCAGAGCATCTTAGGGAAAATCACCGAAATGTTGAAGAAAGATGCGGGAGTTAAATGGATCTGTTGAAGCCAAAAAATCTTTTGAGTCAGTAAAGCTTGCACTCACCCAAGCCCCCCGTCCTTATCGCCCACGACTTTCCAAAATATTTCCCCGATCTTTTCCTTTGCTTCCCTCGCACACAATAGCAAACATGCTTTTACGAGAAAAATTCGGAAGGTAAGGAACAGACCATTACGCCTTCTTCGATAAAGCCTTAAGAGATGCACCCTTAAAGTACAACATCATGGAAAAGCGGGCCTATGCCCACGATTAAGGCCTTGAAAGACTTTAGGTGTACATTCCCGCATTCTCACGCCATTGCCTATGTGCCAAATATAGTGGTCAAAGATATCTTGTCCCAAGACCCGGGGATGGGAAAAGGGGCAAATGGATTGCTACAATTTTAGAATATGACATTGAAATCAAAGCCACCAAGCCGATCAAAGGTCAAGGCCCTGGCCCAATTGATGGCCGAAACTAATCTACGAGCCCTTGATATCAACATGATGAATGCCCTCGAATGAGCAGAAGAATTGCCCCCGTCCGACCATGAGCAGGCTTCGAGAACTATCCTTGGTATGCTGATATCCTTTACGTGCTCGCACACCTCAATGCCCCCTCCCGTAACTCGTCCAAAACAAAGGCCGGATTCATAAAGCTCAAAGCTAGAAATTATCGCATTTTTGAATGAGAGTCTATATTGGAAAAATCCGAATGGCCTTTTACTCGAAATGCTTGTGTGAAATCAAGCCGAAAAAAATCAAACAAGAATTCCATGCCGCGGAGTGTGGAGGCCACCGAGTTGGAAGGCCACTTGCAAATAAGATACTCGAGGGCTGGTTACTATTGGCCCACACTCTTCAAATGATGTCCATAAAATGATCCTCACCTGCACAAATGCCAAATTTTTTAGGGCAAAAGAAAGCTCCTCCCCCTCCCTCTCGCAACCTATCACCATAGAAGGACCTTTCATGCAATGGGGTTTAGACTTCATTGGAGAAATCCACCCCTCTTCTTACGGGGCAACACAAATGGATCTTGGTACCTCACTCGATTACTTCACTAAGTGGATAGAAGCCATACCCACTAGGAATGCCAACGATTCGGTCATCATTAGGTTCCTAGAAGACTTCATCCCTGTCTCGTTTGCTTTGCCCAAGGAAAATAATCACCGACAATGCTCACTTTGCTTTCGGATCCAAAGAATGATTGATTTACATCACAGTACGTAATTATGCTTGGACATCTCAAGCGCCTATTACCCCCGTGGGTAATGGCCTAGCTGAATCATCGAATAAAAGCTCGGTTACAATCATTAAGAAGGCTGGCACGGAAGAGAATAAAAAGGTCTTCGGCATAAAAGGTTGATACATGCCTTGTAGGGCGCATCAGTGCTCACTACAAAGAAGTCTATTGGCACATCACCCTTCCACTGGTTTATGGGACGAACGTATTTCTCCTACTAGCCTTGGGATACCAAGTAGTAAAGCTCATTCAAGAGGTCCAATCGAAGAAGACAACATGATAAGGAGAATTAATGAAACAATCCATCTTCAGCAAACAAGGGAGCAAGTTTGTGACGAGAGTCATCGAGTGCGGGAGGGACACATGAAGAGACAGTTTGACAAAAGAACCAAAGCAGCAAATTTCAAGGTTGGGGACAAAGTTACTGAGATGGGATTCAAGAAGGGAGGATAAGGGCAAACATGGCAAATTCGACGACTTGTGGCAAGGTCCCTTCATCATTCAACCCACGCGTGGGTCCTAATGCGTTTTTCTTGCAAGAAATTGATGGTACTGCACTGCTAGGTCCCGTCAATGGTGGATGCTTAAACACTATTTCTACCCGATTCTCTATTTCAAGCTTTCATTTCCATTGTATATACTCGTTACAAATTTTCATTTTCAGCAAAAAAGAGAAGAAAATGCCCCAAAAAACGAGAATAAGAAGAGAGGTTCGTATACGCTCAAAATATGAACCTGCGAGGCAAAAGGATTGGCTCTAATAAACTCAAAAATCGAGCCAAAGGGAACAAAAAAGAGCTTTGGTCCTAACAAGCTCAAAAATGCGGATCGACGGTGACGAAGATCCGACTCTAGTATGCCCAAAATCGAGCTATAGTAAAGGGAAAGAAGTGACTCAAACATGTCTCAAAACCTCGAGTCACAAGGAAGAAAGAAGGATGTTTCACAGATTGCGGAATTCCATGCCTTCTCGGTTTGTTTTGCTTTTTCTTTCAAGTTTCGCCTCAAAGAAGTCGGAGCAGTCTAATCCACGGCTTGGGCGTGTTTAAATTTCCTGCCTTAGAATATAGGTAGAAGCTCGTTGGACGGTTTAATCCCAACGGGTAGTAGTTTAGGTAGAGTAATATATGAGGCCAACGGCCTAATGCGGCCTCATGGAGCAATAAGGGTAGAACTAGAATAGGTTTGTTTTTGTTTTGCAAAATAAAATGTAAAGGGTCTGCTAGTTCAAATGCACCGAGGGAAAATTGTTAGAACTCTAGTACGGGTAGGTAGATTGGTTGGGAAAGTGTTGTCTGATGATTTGTGTATCTAATATATTGTGGCAGGGGGATGGTCTAAAAAAGAAGAAAGATGGCTATAAATGCTAGGGCATCCGGCCTACACCAAGAGATCAATTCTCGAATTCTTGACTCCTTCAAGAAGAAGCCATCCCCATGTGGAGCCATCGTTAGCCCCCCTATGAAATTTTGACAAGCAAATAGGGGGCTAAATTGTTGTTGAGTCTTCAAGGAATGCGTTTCCGATGAAAACGCAGCCTCCTTGAAGCCTCCATGTGCCTTTTAGCCTTTGGAAATATATCCCTTTCCCGCTTGAGTCCCCTTTCAAAAGCCTCTCTCGTTGTGAAGAAATTCCCAAAGACCCCCCTTCCCTTTATTTTTTCCCCTCATTTAACCTTTGTTTATCCTCCCTTTTCTCCCCTTCTATTTCCCCCATTTACTCCTCAAATTCTCCCAAAAATCCTCTTTAATTTCCTCCCCCCAACCTTTGTTGGTCTTTTTTTCCCCCTTTTTCCCCTCTATCGTTCCCTTCCCCAACTCTCAAAAATCCATTAAAAAAGGGGGCCAAAACCCATATCCCGACCTTATTATAAGGCCCGGCCCCTTTCCCGCTAGCTCCTTAACCACTTCCCCACATGTGACCCCGCGTCGGGGACCAAGCGCCTAAGTCCCGAGCGCTAATCGCAATCGGGAAGTCGGGCGGGTGAGAAATTCCTTTGTAACATTGAAAATCCCCGATGCGATCTATTTATAACGTTAAGTCCCGCGACGAAAAAGTTATTCACCGTCGATCCGTTGTTATGATCCGACGGCGAAAGCTCCCAATCGCAAACCCATTCCCGATCGCAATCGGAACATGTTAAGTCCGCCCCCCCCGATTGAGGCCTTCCGATTGGATCACGGCCATCCATTCGTTTCGCAATCCAACGGTCCCGCGCTGATCGCACCGCCCCTCCGATGATCCCTCCCCCACCATCGGACTGCGCCCGCGATCCGACGGCCCTCCGTAGATCGCAAGTCCCTCTCTGTTCCTCCTCCGATTGCGTGCCCCGATTAAATCTCCACCGTCCATTTTTCCCGCCGATCCGACTCCCGCTAGCGCTCAATCGCAAGCCCATGCCCGATCGCAATCGGAGCTCTCGGTGGTGCGGTCCCGATTGAGGTCTTCCGATTATACATCGCTAGCTGATTTCTCGTCGATCGACGGTCGGCAGCTCAATCGCTCCTCTCCCCGAGTCGCGATCGCAATTCTTTTGGTTTGCCTTCCGATTTGGATCTCCGCCATTGATCCTTCGCGCCGATCGGACGACTCCGCATCCAATCGCACCCCTTCCCTCCATCTTCCGATTCAATCCCAGCCGTCCATCCTTCCCGTGATCCCTACGGGCTATCGCTCAATCGCAATCTCCCCTCCGATCGCAATCGCAAACCGTTTCGACGACGCCCGATTGCGATTGAGCGATTTTATCGTGACCGTTCGTCTCTCCCAGATCCGACGGTCCTTGTTCAATCGCCCTCCACCTCCCACTGGGTCCCACTCTTACATTCGTTTCCGTTGCATTTCATGTGTTTTTTCCCATCTTATGTATTGTCCCGTTATCTCAATTTCCACCGTTGATCTTTGTCCCCCGTACCTAAATCTAACGAGTATGCGCCGTATATTATCCCTCGAACCCTATTAATCATAAGATCTCACCGTTTCATTGCATTTTGTTAGAATTATAGTAAAGCCACCATTTCTCCACCACGTTGCATTCTTTCCATTGTTTCTCCGCTGTTCCGCCACCATTCCTCCGCCTCCATAGCATTTCTCTACCATCGCCCGGGCCCCGTGATGAATTTATTTCATCATGTCGAAAGTAGTCGGAGAGGCCATTTCTAAGCCGGCCAGCGATGAGAAGCGAGTGGTGTGAGAAGAATTCGAGCTTTCGTAATTGAAGATTAATGTTCTAATCCTACGAGTCAAAGGATTCACAGCACGATTTTGAAGACTAAGGACGCACCAGCAATTCATGATTGCGCCACCTAAACAGCAGCGCCGTTTACTCCCGTAAAGTACACCTTCCTGCGGCGCCTTCATGCCTTCTCGAGCCCCGAGATAATTAAATTCACCGACCGAAGCTCATTTCGGACGGTCGCAGTGATTAAAGAAGCATGGAGGGCCATGCAGACTTCCATCGAGTTCGTTTCCATTTCACGCAGGGCAGAACGAGAGGATCACGTACCTCTAGCGCGGTACGAAAGGTAATATCGGGGTTTTCCGTCGGCAAAGTGTTTTTCGTCTAGGACAAGGCATCCATCATTGTTTTTATTATGCGAGAATGTCCCCGAAGGATTTTTCCATCAAACTACAACTCAAAGACAGATCGGGCATTTATGAGACGCACCCTCCTAGTAGCTTATCTTTTTCCCCGAATTCAAATCACTGAGTACAACGAGCCCAAAATGTCAAGACTCAAACTGAGTGATCGTTCTCTTACTAAAAGGTGAGCGAAATAAATATGCGCATTCTCAGCTGAGATGGGCCTCGGCCCAGCATTCATTATTATGCTTAAATGTAACATTCAATGGGCACCTACCTCCCGAGTCGATACGAGGATCATCTTTTGTTATAAAAGCACAAAGGCAAGAACATTGTAAAGGGGTTGGTTGTTGTTGGTTTTATCGTTGAACTGCAAGCATTTTGTCCCGAGCCAAGTTTCCGTGTAACGATTGTATGATAGGCTGAGAAATATGATGTATTCGAGGCTGAATGTAAAAGCTTTGGGCAGATGATGTACCCGATTGGTGTAGTGTTTAACATGATAAGCGAGTTTTCATTGGATCCCTGATCTACACGATATGGTGATGTTCTTCTTATCTCTCGTGTTTATTTCCATTTCATTCCATGTTCTTCTGACTCGATCATCCGAATGCATGATATAAGATTTACTAGGTACCTTATATCCCTGACTTTCTCGATCTTTGAATGTTTTCTCCTTATGTGTGTCCGAATATTGTTTTTTTAATTGACTAAACCGATGGTAGTGGATGATTATTTCCTACTTCGATGTGCAAGTTGGTAAAATTAGTATTCGGATGTTTTTGTTAAGATTTAACTGAAAGAGGTTAGGAACATTGGGAGGTGTAAAGCTCGTCGTCGCCTCTTCATAACCTTCCCTTCCATATAAACCTTTTCAAGATCCCTTGTGTTGCCTATGGTTTTGTCCGAAAGCGGGCACGGAGTTAAATGACCTCTAACTCTGATCTATAGATAGAATCGAGATGGCTTTCCATCTTTCATTCTCATCACTTAGTGTTCCATCCCACCAATCGGTCTTTTGAGATCCAAATGCTCTAGATGACTAGCCCAATTGAAGCTTACACATTGAACATAAGTAAATCCTTTCTTGACTCCATTGCCCAATGGCCTTGATGTTCCCCCGAGTTATCTACCTTTGCCTAGCTTCCTTCTTTACCCATCCTTGTCTTATGATGAAACCTTCCTTCCCCGATTCTCAACAACCAAACTCAAACAATCAAACAAACAACCTTGAGCCTATAACTAGCCTAAAACCATAATTTAGAACTTCAAAGATATATATCCTTTGATAATCATAGAGAGATCCCTCTCTGGACCTAGGAGGGCTAGATCCTAAGGTCTAAAAGTGGTTCTATGTTGTCTCATCTTTTGGTCTCTGTCAACCTGGCCAAAACATGGGAACTCCAACACAAGTTTTACCAACTCAAAATATTTCTTGGCTTCAACAGTCCACTTAATTCCTGCACCTTTCTTCAACATATCAGTCATCTTCCTGAGGTGCTCAGCAAGATTGGGAATGAATCTCCTAAGGAAATTGATCTTCCCGATGAAGGACTGTAACTCCTTGATGTTCCTCGGATGTGTAATTTGAAGTATTCCCTCAACTCGCTGTGGGTCTATCCTGGTCCCTTTTTCAGATATAATGTGGCCAAGAAGTTTACCTTCTTGCAGCCCAAAAATAGTTTCTTAGGGTTTAGAGACAGACCATACCTTCTACATTTTTCAAAAACCTTTCTCAGATGTTTCAGGTGTTCTTCTTCAGTTTTAGAAAAGACAGTCAAGTCATCCAAGTAGATAACTATAAAGTGTCCTATCTCATCTGAGAAAGCTATATCAATCGCTCTTTGGAAGGTGGCTCCAACATTCATCAATCCAAAAGGCATCTTCACATACATAAAGGTACCCCATGGAGTGGTAAATGTTGTTTTGAGTTGATATTCTGGGAGTACAAGGACTTGATTGTATCCTGAAAAACCATCAAGCAGGGAGATTCTCTTAGAGCCCACTACCTTCTGTAGGATATGTTCCATTCTAGGCAAAGGGTAGTTGTCTTTCAGGGAGGCTCTGTTGAGGTTTTTGAAGTCTATGCATAGCCTGATCTCCCCTATTTTATTTCTCACAGCCACTAAGTTTGACACCCAATTAGAAAACCTTACAGGGACTATTATGCTTGCATCATACATATTTTTGATCTCTTTCTCAACTGTAGGAAATTGTTTTGGATTGATCCTGCGGAGTTTATTTTTGAAAGGCTTCTGATTTTCCTTCAAGGGTATCTTGTGTTGTATGATATTGGTGTCATAGGCCTTTAAGTCTTCATAACTCCACGCAAACACATCAATGAATTCCTTAAACAGGTTAATGTATTTCTTCTTCATGTTTGCAGGTATAGACTTAGCCAGTTTAATCATTTTGGGCTTATCTTCAGTGCCTATGTTGCATTCTTCTATATCTGATTCTGCATGTTCTATAGTGGGCTTTTTTTCTACGTCATCAAAGTCAAAAAGGTCCTCTAGGGGTGCCAGGCCTCTGGGTATGTTCTTGTCTTTGGCCTGCAGCACCTCTATCTCTTCGTTATCTGTATTTCCACATTTTTCGGTCGAATGTCCAGTTTCCTCAGAAAAGGTGTTTATTTCTATGTTACAGGGTGCTGCTTGTTCATCTAGGGGATCCTCACTTGGGCAGCTGTCATTAGATTTTGATTCTGAATCAAAAAATTCAAACTCATTCCTGCCCACTAGGAAATCTTCGATCTGTTTATCTCCTTCAAAGACCTGCCAATATTTTTCGTTGTCTGGCACTGCAGGTCTGAACTTGGTTTGAATGATGATTTGTTGGTCAGGGGGAGTTTTAGGATATGAACTAGCCAGGCAAGCTAATCCATTTGCAATGACGTTTTGACTCCTGAGAACAAACACCAATTCATATTCAACGAAGGTTTTCAATAATTCCATAGTGTCATTCCTATATGCTCTCAACTTGGGGTGTTTTGCCGTATATTCACCATTCACTTGTTTGATTACTAACTCAAAGTCTCCTCTCATAGCTATCCTATGGGCTCCTAATTTTTTCAACAGATTCAAACCAAGGATAAGAGCCTCGTATTCTGCAATATTATTTGTGCATTTGAAATGCATATTCACAGCATGGCTCTCAGCGTGATCATTTTTTGTGTTACGTAGCCACACCCCCGCTCCAGCATTTTTTCTAGTACAGGACCCATCAAAATTCATTTCCCACAGGGGTTCGCCATTATGTTGCATCAGGGGGTCCGTGCTAGATTGTGGGTTGTCTTGTTCTTCACGTGGTGTGTTAGTTTGAGGGGTGTGACTAATAGGCTGACTGCATTGTGTTCCTGGTTCATTCTGAGTTTCGTTTTCATTATCCTGCCCATGGTTTTCTTCATCGTATTCTTCTAGGGTATCCGTTATGCTAAAGTCCATGGGCTCTGTGTCCTTGCTTGTATTTCTGCATTCAAACTCTAGCTCTCCCAAGGATTGGTCGTTATAAAGGATGAAAGAATCCAGGTCTGTGTGTACAGAGTATAATGGTGAATTTTCAGGTTTCTCGGGGCTACTGACTAGGAATTTCATCTGGGACTCTCTATATAGTATTCTAAGTTGGCCAAATATTGGGATAGTGGCATATGAGCCATCCATCTGCATTGTCCCTTGCAGCTTGGCACCCCATGATCTTGAAAATAGCATACCATACTTGGGTGGCACATCAGCCACCACAACATCCATGACCATACATTTAGCTGGGATCTGGGTCAGGCTCACACATAAGTCTTTGATCAGACCTAGGCATTTTACTCTGCTAGAGTCAAACGAATACAAATCTTTGTAAGGGTGGGTTATCTCTAGACCTAGTCTTTCCATCACCACCTTAGGCATTAAATTGTGTGACGCTCCAGAATCATGCATGGCATTGTGGAGTATTTTGTCATGGATGTTGAGACTGATATAGAAAGGTGGAACTACCCCTTCCTGAAACTTTCCCTCAATCTTAGGACCGAACAGCAGGGCAGGTTGATCATCGTTCAAATTTACAATATCATTGTTTTCCCCTAAATTCAGTGCTTTCAAAATTTGGCCTTTATATACATCCTGAGTGGCCAACTCAGCTAGTGGTACAGAGATTTTAATTTTTGCAATCTCACTCTCTAAATTGAAAGTGGACTGACTCTTGGAAATGCTTGACTCTGTTTTATTAGCCACTGCCTTAGTGGCTGAATCAGTTTGTGCTTTCTCACTATGTACAGGATCAGGAATCTTTTTATCAGGAGCACTAACTGTAGTGTTAGTGCCGATGGTTGGTTGGATTTGTTTTTCAGTGTCTTGGTTGTCTTTTTCCTTGTGTTTACCAGAACTTTCAGCTGCTGATTTGTTATTTGTAGCAGATGCTTTCGAAGTTTTATTAGGTCTTTTCTTGATGGTAACCTCAGGAGTCTTCGTTTTGGAATTTTCTTGGTTCTTTTTTCTCCTAATTTCATATTGTTCTCTGACCTGCATCATGGCATTTTCAAATCCTAATCTGTAATCCTTAGTTTCTAACCATTTCTCATCCCAGTATGAAGGTGAGGGATGATCTTCCCCTGAATTACAGTTAAGGACTGCGTCTTCTATTTCGAACATGTTTATTTCATTCCCTTCAGACTCTTCTATGATTCCCTCATCTTCATCTAAAAAGTTTTCTTGAAATGGGGGAATAATTTGTTGATCTGACTCTCTTTGTCTGTTGGGAGCAGCATTGTTTCTTCTAATGTTCTGGTTCTGGTTTTGGTTTTTGTTTTGGACAACCATCCTTTTTATCATTTTTTGTAGCTCTTCCACATTTTTAGACAGTCTGTCATATTTGGGATCAGATGTGGAAGCTACATTGTCATCCCTGTATGTTACCCTTTTCTTAGCTTTTAATCTTGCCCTTTTTCCATCAAGTTTGCTTCTATGGTTATGGCTCCTTTTTGCATGTCTTCCAACATGTTATACTCTTTATCTCTAAGCTTGTAGGCCATGTCAGCATCAAATCCATCAGGATATTTAGCCAGGGCCATCCCTTGTGGAGGTTTCATGTGTGGGGGGAGAGCATTGTATATGTTGTTGAATCTAGTGGTGTAATCGTGGACGCTCTCTCCTACATTCCTCTTAAGAGACATGTAGTCTGCTAGGAGCTGGCGAGGGTTTGCTCTTACCTCCCATTTGTCTATGAAGTTCTGATATAACGCAGGGAGATCTTGGATACTGCCAGGAGGTAAAATTTTAAACCATTTCTTCACGTCACCCCCCAGGATTTGGGCAAAGATTCTCATTTTGATTGTTTCATCGTCAATTTCCATATAGTCGAAAGAATCCTCCATCTTATCTACATGTTGCTGAGTCTTGATGGACTCTTTAGCAGTGAAGTGTGGGATTTTTTACTGATAATCATTGGGCAAGGGTAACAAGGGTTGAGGTAAAACTAAAGGCGCATACCAAGCTGCCATGGTAATGTTCTGGTGAGGTATAGGGTTAGCTTGAGCAGCTAGTATATGGATGACAGGGATGTTAGGACCAGCATAAATCTGTTGGGCAGATCTAGGGTGGGAGAGCCCCAAGTTTTGAAGGAAGTGAATATCAGGCGGTGTTGATGGAGGGGTTCCTTTGTCCCTAATGTGTGGACCACTATGAGATGGTGAACTGTGAAGCTGAAGGTCTGGCTGGTCTAGATGATTGAATGACCTAGCTCTTGGTAAACTGTTAGGTATGTCTAGGTTGGGGGGAAAATGTGGTAGAGCTGCTATTTCTTCTGGTGCAGAGTTAGCTCTATGAATGTGACTAGAAACAGTGTGTCTTTTAGGTGTAGCAGCTCCCTTGAGGATACTCTCTGGATTGTCAACTATTTCAGGTGGGTTAGGGTTGGGATAAGCTCTCGTGTGAATGGTTCTGAAAGCCAGAATGTTATTTTTCTAGCCAAGCAACTTAACCCTACTTGTTACTTCTACTGTGGTTGATGTTGTCTAAAAGGCTGGTCTCCCAGTGGAGTCTGATTGTGAAACCAAGTTAATCAGCAGGCCTACTGATCACTAGTGGAGTTTTTTCATTTAGGAACAATGGAGTCACCAGGTGGAGGGTTTTAGGGTATATCTAAGGGGTTACACTGTCCACCACAGTGCTTAGGCACTATCACCTTTCAGTAATCTCCTCAAAAACAGCAAACTCCAACCAGAGATTGACTGGGAGGGCATTTACCAGATATGTCACCTCCGAAGAGGGTGAGATCTGGAGGCTACCTAGCCCTTTCCAGGCTATGTCTAAGAGTATGATGGAAACTTAATAATGGAGGTTGATTCAACAAAGGGGTGACTTACTGCCAACCTAACCAAAGATGTAGGTTTCTGAAGTTTTTGATGTAGTGAGATGGAAATCATTCAGAAGTCCCCAGTGGAGTCACCATTATGTTGGGGTTCCCATGTTTTGGCCAGGTTGACAAGACCAAAATATGAGACAACATAGAACCACTTTCAGACCTTAGGATCTAGCCCTCCTAGGTCCAGAGAGGGATCTCTCTATGATTTTCAAAGTGTATGTCTTTGAAGCTCTAAGTTATGATTTTAGGCTAGTTATAGGCTCAGGGTTGTTTGTTTGTTTGTTTATCTTTGGTTGTTGGGAATCAAGAAAGAAGGGTCCAATATAAGACAAGGATGAGCAAATAGGAAACTAGGCAAAGATATATAACTCAGGGAACATCAAGGCCATTGGGCAATGGAGTCAAGAAAGGATTTATTTGTGTTCAACATGCAAGCTTTCATTTGGGCTAGTCGTCTAGAGCATTTGGATCTTGCAAGATGATTGGTGAAATGGGACATTAACGACTGAAAATGAATGAAGGAGAACCATTCCAATTCTTTCTATAGATCAGGCCAGAGGTCATTTAACTCCAGGCCTGCTTGGACAAAATTAGGGGCAGTACGAGGGATCTTAGCAAGGCTTAATCGGGATGAGAAGAGTCTAGTGAGGCAGAGACGGGGTTCTAGACCTCCCAGTGTTCTCAACTCATCCAACTAAATCCTAACAAGAACATCTAAACATAGATTCCATTAATCCATACATCAGAGAGCAGGCAATAACATCCACTACACTGGTTAAATCAATTGAAATCAATATTCAGATACACATGTAAGCAGAAAACATAAAAGGTTGGGAGAGCAGCAACATAAGGTACCTATCAACGGTAAATCTTATGCCAAACTTCTGATGCGAGCCAGTAGAAATGGAATGAAATGAAATTTAACACAGAGATAAGAAAAACATCACCAGCTGCTTTAGATCAGGATCCAAAGAAATATGCTTGTCGTATTAAAAACAACACCAATCAGGTACATCATAGCCCATAGCTTGAACATTCAGTCTGAATACATCTAATCTCAGCCTATCTTACAATATTACACAGAGAACTTGTCTCAAGAGGAAAATGCTTGCGTTTCACTGATATCTCATCAACAACCAACAACAATTTCCTTCTGTGCTTTATAGCCGAGGATGAACAAAAGATCGACTGAGGGGGTAGGTGAACATTAAATGCAACATTAAACACAAAAATGAATGCAGGGCCGAAACCCATTCTGTTTGACTGCTGTGTATTTAATCTCTGTCACCTCCCTTGTGAAAGAGTGATCTTCTCCGGATATGATCTTGACATATTTTGGCTGTAGTACTCCTGGTGCTTTGAACAAAAATGAAATAAACTACTAAGAAGTCTATCATATAAATGCTCTGGTGGTTTTGAACTGTTGTTAGGGTGGAAATTCCTTCAGGGACATTGTGCATAATAAAAGTTGTATGGACGCCCTGTACTTGATGAAGAAAAACATTTTGCTGACGAACAAACCCTGATGTTACCTTTTACTTGTGCTCAGGACCTTTTGATCGATCCTCGGGGTATTCAAACTGGTGCTTTGCCTCTTAAACTGCTGATTCAAGGCTTAAGATCCTCATTAGGATGCCTCAATATTCTTTGCTTTGTACTGGAACACTCTGCCGCTTCATTTTTTCTTCTAACAGGTTAGCTCAGGTTTTAATGGCGCTGGGAAATTTTCAGAGTTGGGTTCTACCCTTCTTTAATGCAAGTCCTATCCTCACCTTCCCGGGTCGTTCCTTTTATAAATCCCTCCTCTGTAAATGATCTTCTCTGGTTCCTCTATCCTTGTAGCAGATATGTGCATTATGGCGGTCATTCCCTGTTGAAAACCCTACAAAAACACGAAACCTGCGAAGAGAAATCATGGACGGGGAAATGGATGTAGTGTGGATGGAGGAAATGGCTATGCAGACGAAATGGAGGAGAAATTTGCAGAGGAAATGGTGAAAGAAACTCTGGTGGGTGGTTGGCGGAACACAAAGCAAACATACATGAAAAACCTTAAAAACATGAAAATGAATCAATATATGCGATGGAAGGGGCGCATGTACGGTGGATGCACGTGGCGGTGACGTGGCAGGACCGGGGACAGTGGAAAAGTCAGCGGCGGGTGAGCAAATCTAGACCGTGGATCGTGGTGGAGATCGACGGCAGAGGATGACAGACGGTGGACCATGGCATGAGCTATCGCACGTGCAACTTCATTAAACGTCGTGCATCTTGGGTGGGCGATAGCCGTTGGATGGCCCGCTCCAGATCAGACGGTCTACGGCAATTTCGCTGGGCATCCGTGTCCGGACAATAACGCATGATGGATGGATTTAACGGGTGGGAACAGCGGTTTTGGAATTGTACAAGAGGACAGGTGTCAAAAGGTGTATGGAATCGCTGGCCAACGAGGGAAAACCGCCCTTTGCCCAAAGGCGGTGCGAAATAAACCGGGCAGTTTTGGAATAGTGCGTGGCGGGGTCCGCTGGCGGTTAAACTCTGGACCGTCGATCTGGCAGTAATTGGACGACGATCGCGCGATGTAGAGAATGAACGGGGAAAACGGAGGGCATCGGGATTAATGAGGACCATCCGATTTGTAAAGATCGAAGGTCAGGAACGCCCCCGATAAACAAAAACAACAAGCGCCTTTCAGCATTGGGGCTCGGTCACAGCGGGTGGTTTTGCGGAAGGTAAAGGGTCGTGGGGCCATCAGAATAGGGTCTAGGCCTGATATAAGGTCTGAAGTGGGTTTTTTAGCCTGTTTTAATGTATTTTGAGGCCCCAAGAGTAACGATAGGGAGATGGAAGGGGAATTTGGGGAAACAAAGGGTGTAGGGATTTTTAGAGGGGATTTGGGGGGTTAATTAGGGGAAAAGGAGGGGAACAAAGGCACTTTGATAGAAGGGGAAAAAGGGGACAAATATGGTATTTGCAGGGGTACAAGGGGTAAATGCAGGCCTTTTAGTGAAAGGAACCAGCACAGGAGACTTGTATAAGGCAAAGCACAGAGAGACCTCAAGGATGATGTGTCTTCAGGGGAGATGCATTCCTTGAAGGTCTCCAAAATGACATAGCCCCTAGCTTGCTTGTCAAGAATTTTATAGGGAGGCTAACATCTTGAAAATAACTTTCATCATCATCTCTGTTGTCATCATAAGGGGTATGAAGACCTTGTTTTCTATCATAATGAATCTTGAATTCATCATTATCTACCCCCATCATGTTGATATCATCATCCTCTGTTATCTCATATGTTTCCTCTGTTAGGTTCCCATGATTTGGCTGAGTGGTAAACCAAATGACAGTGTAACATCAAACCAAGCTTTGGAGCCCAAGGACCTATCCTTCCTGGACTCAGAGAGGGCTCTCTCTATATGTGTAAGGGATATCTGTGTGTTTGTTTATTTGTGTTCTGATTTTAGGCTAGTTATGAACTAAGTTTTTTGGTTTTGGTTTTTTAAGTTGTGAGGGATGAAACTGATCAAAGATATAAGATAGGTAAAAAGATGTCAGATCAACTGGGCTATGGGGTCAAAAAGGTCAAGAAAGCTATCAGACGGTGATACAAGGTTGTTGAAGGGCTGATTTGATTCAAGGTAGAAAGGATCTTTGGGAAAAATGGAGTAAATGGATATCAAGTTTTTGAACAAAGAAGAGTTTCAAGCATAACTATTTTAATAGCAGACATAAACATGGTAGGGCAGACCATTAATCATGCAAGATGTAACTATAAGCTAATCAATACATAGAAATAAACATTCAAGCCATGCATAGAAGTATATGACCCTCTAACTTTGGGAATGGCTATCAGACTTTGGGGAAAACACTTAAGACAGACAAACAACTTAACTTACTATGTCGGAACGCCTAAACATAGTACTTCAAGTTATTGGGCACTTTGAACAACGAGATTTGCATAGTTTTAGGCAAAGGGCTAGATCGAAACTAGGCCTCCTTGGTTCAACAAAATGATAATCTAATCAGTCAAAGAGAAATTTCATGGATGGAACTATAGCTAGCCATAGGTAAGCAGGGTGTGCCGTAAGTCATACTTAGCATGTATAAAACCATGAATGAAACAAGCAACAATATCCTAAGTATTAAAGAGCAGTCAAGAATTCTTTAATGTTACTTAGGAAGAATAAAACAAAGAAGCTATGAAGAAACAGGAAATTTGAGGTGCCTCCATGGGCATATCTCAAATTTGTTCTCTACTGAACTATAGCAAGCAATAAACATGTATTCATGAATGAAAACTAGAAAACAACAACAAAGCAAGAGACACTATACCATTCTACCAAGTCACGGAATCCAACAACAATCCTTCTGCATTCATCCAAGAGCATCCAAGAGGCAATCCAAAAGCATAAGACAAGTATTTCTTCCAAAGCTTATATGACCATATATTTCTTCTCTTCTCAAGTTCAGCCTTGTTTTACAATGAAAGCCTTTGGAATATATAGGCTCAAGTGAGGAAAACCTCATGGTTCAACTTGCTATCCTATTGGCCTAATCAAAATATCTAAACTTGTCCTTGAGGCTTTGCAAAGCCCAAGGCACAAAATATCTCATAAAATATCTAAAAAAGGGAAAATAATTGATTTTTCCTTACTTCTCATGTGCAAAAATAGCTAAACGCACATGAGGAAATATCAGTTTTTAAAGGTTCAAAAATTACAAAAATATTCAAAATTTACATCAGCAAAAGGTCCCCTGACTTGCTGGCAACATTTGGCAACCTTCCCGATGTCGAAACGAGGCTCATGATAGCTCGTTGGAAAGCTATGAGTGTCTAATTTCTGGAAAAACTTTAAATTTCTCAATATGATGCCTGGAAGTCATCCAAACATAGGCATGTGTGTAAAAACCCAAGAAATAAAACTTGCTGATAAACGGGGCAGAATGTTGAAAAAGTGAGTTTTTTTCGCCATTTTGGGGGAGCAAATGATCTCCAAACGTTCTGAAAATCGCTGAGTGTGTGCTCCTGAAATTATGGCATCTAATGATACCATTCTCCTCTTTTGTCGATTCCCCAAACTGAAATGGCGAATTTCATGAGTTTTGGCCAAAAACCCAAAAATGACAATAAAACCAAAACATGTCGAATTTCGCTCAATTTTGGTAAGCAAGTCCCTCAAGGCTTTTTAGAAACATGTCTAGAAGCTCGGGCAAAAATTCTAATCCTAGAGGTGTCTTTCTCCTTTTTTCTCACCGGGCGCCCTCTTTGGGCAGTTTTGAGCCTTTCTTGGTTTTCTTCTTAGTTGCTTGGCATTCTAGCTTTGGTGAAGAAGTCATGGCCCCTTGCCTAGGAGAGGCAGCTAGCACATGCTTTGGAGAATGCCCTTCATGATCCATGTTTTGTATTTGGTTGCCCTCATCAGGAAGCTGCTGTGTATCATCTCTTGGTTGCCCTTTCTCATCACTGTCATGGCCTTGTTCATCATCTTCATGCTGCTAAAAAAAATTCTACCTTCTCTGTCAATCACTGTTTTGATCAAGGCAACCATGGTTTCAAATGTTGTGTGTGATGCCCTCCTTGGGTATAAGATCCCTGCTCCTTGCAAACCCTGTCCTTTCTTAGAAACAATAGTCCCTCCATCACCCTTCACTTGTTTAAACTTAGGAGTGTTTGGAAAGTCACAAACTAGAAGAGTGCACCTAGGATTCCAATCAGGTTGATATCCTGCACCCATCTCCAGTGCTTGTGATCGTAAGTTCCCTTGTTCAGGATTCACCAAACCAAATATGGCAATGACTATTCCCTCCATAAGACATGAGAAGGATACAAGGTCTGGTTTGTTATGGCTCCCCAGCATACCATGACCTGTTTCTTCCTCCTCCGCAGTGGAACCAGACATGGGTCCGCCACTAGAAGGGCTAGACACCTTTATATTACCTTTTACAGGCTTTTTCCTATTGTTTGAATCTTCATGTTTTTTCTCTCCTGCTGTAGTATTTGGAGAACTTGAAGAATTTGGCTTGTTCTCATCTCTTGACAAAATACTACCTTTAGACATACTATGTGGATCCTTTTCAGTATGGTTATGTCTTGAATCACTTGCAGAATTGTTCTGAACTTGTTGATAATCTTTTGCCCTTCTTCTCTTTGTTAGGACTGACATTTTCAACAATTTTTGGTTGAGGGTTTTCAACAGGCTTCTCACTAGTGCCACTCCAATCTGGAAGCTTTCGTTTTTTGTCATCACTCTTTGTATCAACCTCTGCTTTACAAGTGATCACATTAATTCTTGAAAGTCCAATACAAGCTCTATGTTCTGAGGTTCCAAAGGGCTGGCGACAGATAATTCGTAGCCGTTTCCACTAAATGAATGACACATTCAATCTCTTATATCTGGTTAGATGTCCCTCAAAGACGCCTGCTTGTGCTTGTTATGTATCTTGAAGATCGATGGAAATCTTTGCATTGAGGGTTTGAGCAGCTTTAAGAACTTTTTGGAGGCATTTTGGAGGTTCAAACATGTGCGACGCGCTTGCTGTGGAAAGCGCCGCGTAGAAAAGGGTTGTCGGGTCTTTATTCGGGCTGACATGACCCAAACCCATAGGCGCGCCGCACGCCTGTGTATTCCTTTGTAAATTGTGCGCCCAAATGCGCCGCGCGTTTGTACAGGCGCGCTGCGCAGTCACTGAGCCCAAAAAACTTTGCTAACTCATTTGAAGCTTCTTTCTCTGGTCCAAGGAAAAAACAAGGGGGCTTTGTTTGGTGTTTTGAGGCGATTCAAAATGGTTTGCAACAGTTAATCCACCCTTTTGAAAATGAAAAATCCGAAGTCCTTTTCACATTGATTGGTGAGGGTTTTTCATTTGAAAATGCCTTTGTTTTAAAACTTAAAACCTTATCCATTCAAAACATAAACTGATACCCTTTTAAGATTTTAAAACTTTCACTGTTTCTCCTGTAAGGAATGAAAAATGTCCTCCTTTTTTATACTTGCGATGTGGAAGGAAAACTGCTCCTAACTGTGTGAAGGTTTTTAGAGATGCCTCTTGCATGCAACTACCTTTTCTAGGGAAAATCTTAAACTGTAATTTCAACATCCTTTTCCACCTACTTTTTTTGTGACAGAGGGGAAAAAAGGCCTTCTTTTTTACAGTGGGATGCAAACATTCAGTTGTATTTAGTCATGCTTTTCCATCCTCTGTCCACTGAAAGGGGATTCCTTTTACAACTCTCCTTTCACTTGGAATGTAACAGTGAGGTGCCTTATTTTCTTTGAATGCTGCTCCAGAGCTGTGAAACTCATGCTATAACCTTTTTAAATATAATCAACATCATTGGCCTGTGTTATGAACTGTCTTTTAATCAACAGTAGAGTTTGTCAAGGAGGTGAGTTTTTGTAATTTTGACATGATTTTCCCTTTTCAGAAGCTTTCAATATCTTCTGTTTCTCTTACCATTTGTCTCTTGGTCAGTCAAAACCTGAAATCAGTCCTTTCTTTGGCCCTCTACTTATGAATGAAGGAGGCGCTTTGGTCTTTAAAAACCCTCTGCTTATGAATGAAGGAGGCGCTTTGGTCTTCAAACCCTTTGCTTATAAATGAAGGAGGTTTTTAGCCATGACATATCATCAGCCTTTTGACAGTGTTGTTTTTCTTTCTACCGTCCTTTCAGGCATTGAAGTTGGTCGCGTGAGCTTGATGAAAGACTCTTCGCTCTGTGTTGCATCTTATGGCTTAAGATCACATTGAGAAGCAGTTGTCTTCTCATGTGGTGCCAAAAATTGTCTTCTGAGATGCTGGTATGTTTCCTGTCCTTGAAAGATCCATCAAACACTGTAAAACACCTAAAATCAGCTTGATATTATGGTCTATGTATTGCTGAGACTTAAGGGTGTATCAGTGGCGTGACCTAGGGTTGAAAACAACTTCATTAGCAGAGCAGGAAGGTCTGTTATGACTGGTATATAGCAGATGGAGGTTTTTGGCTCTTTGACAGTTTTCCGAGGGAGAAATGCCTTAAAGCGCCACTTCCTAACTTACAGGAGGATGTTTGAATAGATTTGGATTGTCCTTTTAGAGCTGATGGGCAGACTAGTATGGCTGAGGCTAGGTAGGATTTGAGAATGGCCTACCATCATGGGCTATTCAAAAAGGTGAAGAAGGCAAAAAATTATATGGGGGTTTTCTAGATGACAAATTGACATATGGAGATCAGCTTCTAGAAAACTCAGCTAGGAATTTAGTCATCAACAACAGATGCAAAATACTGATGACTAACATCCTCAACCTCACTTATATAGTTTTGATGAAAGGAAGGTGTGATCTGTTGATCATCTTCCCTAGGTCTGTTTGGAGGTTGGTTCCTTCTAAAATTTTGATTCTGGTTTTTGTTTTGAGGAGCAGTTTGGTTTTGACAGGCTTGTGCTCTCTCAAGGATGCTCATTTTCTTCATCATTTCCTCCATCATTCTCTCCATTTTTGAGTTGGAAGTAGAGGGTGTATATTCCTCTCTAAAGGACACTCTCTTTTCATTTTTCATTCTCACTCTCTTCTCCATCAATTTTACTTCTACTGCAAGAGCACCTTTTTGCATTTCTTCAAGAGTTGCAGGATCTCTCTCTCTCAGTTGATAGGCCATCTCAGGGTCAAAACCTTCAGGAAAATTGTTTAAAGCTGAGCCTTGTGGAGGTTTTAGATCTGGGGAAAGTGCATTATATACACTATTAAATCTGGTACAATAAGCTTGTACACTTTCCCCCGTGTCTCTATGGAGGTTCTTGTAATCCGAAAGGACTTGGAGAGGGTTTTTATTTACTTCCCATTTGTTTAAGAATGTCTGATGAAAGGCTTGAAGATCATTAATACTATGAGGGGTTAAGCCTTTAAACCATTTTCTGACTTCCCCTCCTAAGCTTTGAGAAAATAATCTAAGCTTGACAGAATCATCATCAATTTCATTTCGGTCAAAGTAGTCATTCATTTTATCCATATGTTGTGATGCAGTTGTAGCATTGCTAGCATCATATAATGGAATTTTAGACTGATAGTCCTGCGAAATATTAACTAATGGTACAGGAAGGACTAAGGGAGCATACCATGCTGCCATGATATGTGGTGGAGGTGGATTTACAAGAGGTGGATTAACAGGAAGGAAAGTGGGCTGAAGTGGGGTGGTTTGAACAGTGGATGTAGGGTGAGCAGAAATGGATGGACCAGGAATAGATTACTGAGCTGATCTTGGATTAGAGACACCTAAGTTTTGAAGGAAATGTGAATCGGGAGGTGTTGTTTCTCTACTACCAGGATGTTCACTTGTTTCAGGAGATGAAAGTGAAGACTCAGAATCTAACTGACCTAAGTCAACAAGAGACCTAGTTCTAAAGGGATTCACTAAGTCAACTTGTGATTGTTGTAGAGCTGAAAGATTTTCAGGAACTGAATTAGCTCTTAAGGGTGATCCAAAAACAGCTGATAATTTAATCCTAGGAGACCTCCTAAGGATACTTTTTGGGTTTTCAACTATCTTAGGTGGATCAGGGTCAGGATAGGCTCTAGTGTGAGTCTTTCTAGAAGCCACTATGCTATGTTTTTTAGACCTAACTAAACAAGAAAAGTGTTAACCAGATATGACAATCTGTGAGCGGTTTAACTGATCTTTTGCTAAGAGAACTTAAATCCTAAATCCCTCTTAGTGAGTTTTAATGGTTTTATAATGATTACGGGTCCTCCCAGTGGAGTCTTAAGGTCTACAGGGTTGTGGAGTCGCCAAGTGGAAGTTTTTAGCTCTTTTGGAGGTAAAATGTGTTATGGTCCACTACCATGTTTTATTGAATACCAATGTGAACTATTTTTGGATTTTTTAAGTTCTAGTGGTTGTTAAGAATATGCTAACTCTGTTTCAAAACTTAGCTACAGTTATGAGACAAAGACAGTCTACTCGTATGGGTAAGCTAGCTGATTTTTCAAGGTTAGATAAAGTCTTATGAGAATCCTAGGGTTTGCCTAGTTTGTCACTGACTCAAACAAGTTTCATCATGATTACCATTCTTTGGTATTTCTTGAAAAGGCTACTTTCTACTCACAAGGTTTTATGAAGCTTTTAAGGGAACCTAAGGTGAAAATTCAATTGAGAGTCCCCAGTGGAGTCGCCATTATGTTGGGGTTCCTATGTTTTGGCCATTGAAAAAAACCAGAAGATAAGAGAACATCAAACCACTTTGGGATTCAAGGATCTAGCCCTCCTGAATCCAGAGAGGGATCTCTCTATGAATGAGTTTAAAGATATGATCTTTAAAGCCTGAAATGTGATATTAGGCTAGTTATGAAGAGCATGGGTTTTGTTTGTTTTTTTTTTGGTTGGACAAAGACATGATGAAGGTAAGAGCAGTTCAAAATAAAGGGTGAAGATGTCTGCAAGTGAAGGAATGATTCGGCTGACAGAAAAGGCAAAGATATTTTTAACCCATTGGGCTATGGAGTCATAGGAGAATTTTAATTGAACAGCAAGTTTCAAGAAGGATCAATGGGGCAAGTCACTTATGTCAAAGGTTCTCTTAGGTTGATTTTATGGAATGAAATAGATAGGAAATAGAGAGCAAAACAAATGAAGAACAGTGAACAGCCTAATATCAAGTAAGTATTTTCAAACTATCTTGCTTCGGCATGTGCTTAAGGAAAAACATAAAATTATTCTGAGATCAGGTAAGTGCTTTTAAACCAACCTGCTTTAATATACTCTAAAGGAAAACACATAAAATACTCATTTTGAAGAGCAATTTAGATCAGGAAAGTGCTTTTAAACCAATCTGATTTAATATACTCTTCAAAGGGAACGTTCGAATGAAGAAAATATAGAAAATAAAGCTTTCAGTAAGAGTAGGGTACTGTTGAGAGTAAATCCTAGCTCTATGTTTGCTGCTCTTTACCATAGAAAGTGGACAGAGTGAAAACATTAAAGAAAATAACAATTGATAGTGAGGAACATATCACCATTGACATAAATCAGGATCCCATAAATCAACAACTTGTATTTGATGTTCAAACCAGTTACAATCAGCAAGCCCGGTGGGTCTCTACAACTTCAAACTTCTCATATCAGCTTATGTATCTTCAAGTTGCACACAGGGCATCAATAGCTTCGGAAACAATTACATGCATTCAGATGTCCAGAGACCAATGTTTTCTCATCTTCTACAAAATTATTTATAGAAGAATGATGGGGTGGGAGGATTTCCCAGGGGTCAATTATCATTAATTATGTAACTAGTGCAATTCCTGGCCTTTGGGAACCAGGCAAGGCCTAATGTGGGAATGTAATCATTTCTAATTCTCCTTCATGACTCTTTTTCTGCCTTTCGAGGCCTAATGATCAAAAAAGATCTGCTTCTGGGCTATTCTTAATCTTTTAAAATAGTTTTGCCGACAATTAGAGATAAGATCTTTGCTTTGCATTAATTGTTCAGTTGTCTTTAGGCAAACACCTCTTGTTCTGGTAGTGACTAAAACTTCTTTGATTCCTGTGAGGCTGCAGGTGTCTTTAGGAGCTGGAGAGGGTTCAATTGGCCTCTTCTTATGGTGTTGGAGGCTTTCTCAGCTCGACAGATGTCTTTGTCTTTCCCTAAAACACCTTTAATTTACTTGAGATCTGTGTTTTAGGTCTTCAATCTCCTGGTTCTGGTGTGTTCTATCTTTGACACTGATACTCTTTGATTGGTGCTTGATTTACTGTGTTTTTTGGTGCGCAGGGCTGTACAGGGATCGAATGGCATCAATGTCTCATGAATCATTGATAAAAACATGAATTTTAAACCCTGCGAATGATTTCTCTGGTGAATCAAAGGCGAGAGGATCATCACCCTCAGCCTATGAATTTTCTTCAGCATGGTAGAAAAACCATTAAATCCTGCAAAAATACAAACAAATGTTATAAAATCCTGCATGTGTAGGTTTATTACTTCAGAAGGCACGTGGAGGGAGCATGGCCGTTGGATGGCCTCATCCAACGGTCGAGATTTATTGGAAGGGGTCAAAGGGAAACGGAGGAGGAATTAAATCGGAACCGTCGATCACGCAGAGATCGACGGTCGGGAGCGGAGGTGAAAATTCAAAGCGGATAAGTCTTTTTTGGAAAAATAGAGAAAATGGATTAAAAAACCTTTGTTTCAGCGAAAATGGTTAAAAACGGTGTGTGGATTTTGGGATGATCGTGGGCCATCGGATGAGACTGGCTCACAAGATCAACAGCGGAGTTCATTTGTTAAAAACCTTATAAAACACACCTGGACTTCAAACCTTTTAAATAAAACCATGCTGAATAATTTTCCCGGGTCCGCATTTGTTGAATGTGTGAGGAAACAACGGAAACCCATTCCAATTTGATGATGCCGTGTGGGTGCTGATGTGGCACTGGAGACCAGGGCGATGGAGTATGGGCTGTCGATCTGTGGATCAGATCGACGGTGGAGATTCTTTTATGACTGTACCATACCTGTGGTTAACTATCGAGCTTCTTCCAAGCATGATCACCGTCTGATGTGAGACCTCAGATCGGACAGCGCACATCAATATCTCACCAGGTCCACAGTTGAACTTTAACGTGCGATGAATGGTGGTTTTCCAATAGTGCTCGAGGCCACGTGTCGGTCGCTGAATGGAATCGCTGCCAAACGAAAAAAACTGCCGCCCTCGCAAAAGCGGTGCGATGAATCTCGCCTGGTTTTTCTTTTTAATAAAACGAAAAAACACATCAAAAACCCGAAAAATCATTTATAACAACGGTTTAAACTTTGGGGCAGAAAAATATTTGCAATACGGTTCGGCGCCCGTCTGCGCGGTCGTGGGTTTATGGAAGATAATATGGCCAGGGGCTTATGCACAGGGCTAATCGGCGTCGAGCAATGTGATAAGCGCTTGGATGGCTAGCGCTTGGTTCCAGCACCAAGGCGTATGTAGTGGAAATGGTTAAGGACCTAGCCCAAGGGGGCTTGAATCCATAATATAAAAAATGTGATTTTTATGAAGTTTTCAATGCTTTTCAAGGGTTTTGAGAGTTTCGATATAGTTTAAAAAAGGAGTTTTAAAATATGCAAGGTGGTTTTTTATGAAGGAGGAAATGAAACAAAGGAAAGATAGAGGAATTTATGAAAAAAGAGGAAGCAAAATGAAGGTTAGTTCTAAGATGGAGGGAAAAGGAAAACAGATTTTTTGCAGCAGTCTTTCTCTTTGAAATCAGCAGAATTTTATGAGCTTTGAAATGGGAACAAATATGAACAATTTGAAACAGAGGACATGATGTCTTCAAGAGGCTTCAAGAGATAACATTGTGCATAACAATCGTTTCTTGAAGGCTCCAAAAATGTTTTGGCCACCTTTTGATAGAACAAATTTTCTAGGTGGCCAACACCCATGACCAATGAAATAGGGTCTATCATCCCCTTACATTTCAGTTTCTATATGCCCTAAGAGAAGAACAATTCATTCATGGCTTCTATTGTGATATTTCCAAGGTTTGAATTATATGTTATATCACTTATCAACTCACCAACGTTGCTTCTAAAGGGACTAATTTCGTTGCATATGCAGCATCCTCCATTCAAGGGTGCACTGCAATGCACTTCTCGACATTCAAGAGTGCGTTGGACACCTGGGAGCGGAAGTCTTATTGTTCCAGGAATATCCACATGGCCTTCTAGAAGAGTCAATATGTGTCAAAATTTGAATCCAAGTGTCCATATAACTTTCTCTAAACTTGGAAACATGTCTTTCCTATTATTAGAAAGTCATTCATTGAGAAACTACCATCAATTTCCCTATCAATTGAGCACAGATCCTAGTGCTAGAGAAGGGATAATTTTGGTAAAGAAATGTTGTTGGATTCTCATTTTAGAGAGTGAAAGTAATAATATTATTCTAGTGTGATGTTGGATGTGATGAGGCTGGCATGAGGCTGGAGTTGGTGGCATCAAATCGATAATTGGTTGTAACCTCCCCCTTCTACTCTTTAATAAATATTGTTGTTCAATTTCCCATATATGTACCTCTTTATGTTTCTATTTCACATGCAATGGATTCTTGAATGATATATATGCTCCACATCTAATTTATTTGAGTGATTAAGATAGGTAGATATATGTAAATGCATGTTTTTTGTTGTTCTTTGTTTGTATTTGCAGGAATTGATCTGGTGATCGAAGTTGGATTGAGCGCGACAACGGCAGAAGGAGAAGGAGAAGCGCTTGGATTACAAGTATGTTCTTCTATCATTCTATGCATCTCCTTATTTTAGAGAAATTGATAGTAAATTCTTTCATCTATGTTTCTAAGTGCCTAGCACCACACTTAGGGAATTTTATTTATCCATAGATCACAATTTTGCATAACAACATTGTTTTATATTATTTAAATAATTAAATCTTTTTCTTAATTATTAATTTCAGGATAAATTTCTTGGTTTAAATTTTCATGAAGCACTAACTTCCAACATAGAGTCTGTTGAGTCTCAATTCTGCATCTTTTCCATACACTTTTCTATACCTTTTTCACTCACCTGAACCTCCCAAGTTGTCAATATCATTTGCAAAAGAGCATCTAACATGGTTTTTAATTATATTTTTGTGTTTGCTATTTGATTTAGATTTTGTTCATTCAGCTGCGGAATCTTGCCACTTTCCGCAGCTACTGCAACTTTCCGCAGCTATTTTGTGAAACTATATGTTACAGGTGTCTACAGGGAAAACGAGCCACATGGGCAAGTCAGGAATGATTTGGACATGGTTCTTGTCCTATTGGTTCGAGCAAACTCATCTAAAGAAGCCGCATTCAAAGGCGTCCACATGGAAGTCAACCATAGAGTCTTACGGTGACAGGACTCTGTTCCGTGTCACGTAAAGGTTCATATGGCCGTTTCTGAGCTTGCGGAGGACAAGTCGACATCTGTACATGGCTCCATAGTCGAATTCAAGCATCCACTTCTCATGGATTTATTTTCCAACACGGCCATGATCCTAGATCCGTGGACGTAATGGTCTACGTGTTCTACACCAGCATGAACTTTAGGAGACAGTTACAGTTTGTTGTTATATATAGTGCGTTTGCATACGCATAGAAAGTTAGTCCGATTAGTCTCTGATGAATTTTATTAAATGCCTTTCTGTAATGTAATTATCTTCAGTGATAATACTACCATATCTTATAATTGCATTTTATATATAAGAAGACTCATTTTCCTTTTCAACTTAATTCGGCGTACCACACATTATTCCAAGGCTGAGTGAAGAGGGCCCCTGCTCAGCTAAGGTTTTTTGCATTAGTGTATAGTTCTTATTTCATTTTTTTAAAGCTCATTGTGCCATAATCCATTCACATGTTTATACATTTCATTTTTTTTTCATTTCTGTTTATAAACTTTCCTGCTTTCCATTTCACTTCTGTCTTTCATGTTTTATGTTGTTAATCACTGATCAGTGTTCTTGTTTCAGGTTATAGATAGGCAGCCCGGGCATTTTCATAGCTTTTTGAATAATGACATGGAATTAACATTGTTCTGCTGCTAATGTGTTTTTCTTAGTTTCTGTTTCATTTCAGTATTGCTTTGTTTAACTCAGTTTTGCTTAATTGTTTCAGTAGTTAAATTTAGATATATTAAATTGCTCATAGCATCTTCAGTTGCCTCCGAAAGCCACAGCTGGACTGATGGTGAGGGATTGTATTATGAAATGTGTAGTTTAGTATTAGTTTCCTTTCTGAAAAATTAGATATATTAAACTGCTCACAGCATCTTCAGTTGCCTCCAAAAGCCACAGCTGAACTGATGGTGAGGGATTGTATTATGAAATGTGTAGTTTAGTATTAGTTTTCCTTATGCAAATTTAAATATATTAAACTGCTCATAACGTCTTCAGTTGCCTCCGAAAGCCACAGCTGGACTGATGGTGAGGGATTGTATTATGAAGTGTGTATTTTAGTATTAGTTTCCTTTCTGCAAGTTAGAAATGTTAAATTGTGCATGACATCTTCAGTTACCTCCGAAAGCCACAGCTGGACTGATGGTGAGGGATTGAATTATGAATGTATGGTTTGATATTAGTTTACTTTATGCAAGTTAGATATCAGTTACTCAAGTTGTTTATGGTTACTTCCGAAAATCATAGCTGGACTAATGATGAAGGATCAGAAGATAAATTGATGTAATCTGATTTAGATTTACTTTGTTGCAATTTTGAATTTCTTTAAGCATAGTTTCTTTTTGTTTAGGCAGCAGCAAGAATAGTTTAGTTTCATGCTCACTAGTTCACTGTTTTTGATTTATTAGACTTACAGCATCTTTTCATTTCAGCAGTACATTTTCATTTCCTTTCAAGTTTTGTCATTGAAAATTTCAAATTCCTTTTTAAGTTTCAAGTTGGTAAATCATTATAGGGGATATCATTTCCTTGAACAAATATAACCATACTTGTTTTCATTTTAGAATTTCCGTTTCACCTTAGAAAACCAAAAACGACAAAAAGTTAAGAAATAGGTTATCTTGCACATATAGTGCGCCGCACTTCATCAGCTTACGAATCCCGGATTGACAAATTAAATGCAGCAATTTAGGACACACTAAATTGACCAAACATTTTGGCGCCGTTGCCGGGGAAGTGTAAATAGGTAGCCAATTTCTTAAAAAAAAAAAAAACACAAAATCATAAAAGAAGGGAAAACTTGATAACTTCTTGAAGTATGCTCTCCTCTTGCACCTAGTGTGATCTGGAGGATCAGAAAAGAGAGTTATTGGTTTATTAATTTCTTAAGTATGCTCTCTTCTTGCACCTAGTGTGACCTGGAAGATCAGAAAGAGAATTATTAGCCCAACTTTTAAAAATAAAAAATAAATAAAAAATGGCATGCATAGAGCAAGAGATTCTAGGGGAAGGTTTATAGCTAAAGCCAAGAGTTCGATTTTCACAACTCCATCTTCTTCAAGGCATAGACCAGATTCACCACCATCTACCCCTAGCCTTAAGATTTTTGGAAGTCAAGGAACAGCTAAATTAGAGGATTCTCCTATACCACCTACTCAATCCCATTTAGAAAACAAAGAGACTTTCTCTCATTCTCCCTTGGTAGAAAAACTAGAAGACTTTAAGGACTCTAAAGAAACTATCATGGCGGAGGAAGTAATAGATGGAGGTAGAGGTAGAGGTAGAAGAGGAGGAAACAATGGAGACAACAATGGTGAAGGAAATAATGGTAGAAATAGGGAAGGAGACAACTTGTTTGGATTCCCTATAGTTGATGAGGAAACTCATGTAACAATGAAAAATATCTCACCATCTGTCCTCCCTAACTTTTATGGATTACGAAGTGAGGACCCTGAAACATTTCTGTTTGAGTTTGAAGTTGTGTGCCAAACCTATGACTATATGGAAGATTCTCAAAAACTCAAACTGTTTCCTTCAACTTTGAAAGGATCTGCTTTGAAATGGTTCATGGGATTAGCCACTCAATCTATTAGGACTTGGAATGATATGAAACAAAAATTTTTGGATAGATACTTGGACTATTGTATGCCCACCAATCACAAGGATGAGGTATTCAAGATGATGCAAAAAGAAGATGAAAATTTGGAAGACTTACTTGAAAGATTTAAATACAACTTGAAAAGAGCAAAGATGAGCAACTTAGATGATGAAACCTTGAAAGACCTCATATTAAAAGCCATTAGAGATGAATGGATAGATATTTTAAACATGATGGGGAAAGGAGACATTTCTCAACTTCCACTCCGTGACATAACAGAATTATGTGTCCATCTCTCAAGGGGAAAATCTAAAATAGGAAAAGGGCCTAGGGATTCTTCTCTTATTAGGGCTAACAAATCTGCAACTGGATCAGTAAGTAGGGCAGAGATTGGTAATATGCTTGATGAGTTCAAAACTGATATCTTAGGGAACCTTAGTGAACAACTAGACACCCTTAAAATCCAAAACAAGAAGAAAGCAGAAACAGATGCTTTAGCCATCTTTTGTCCGAAATGTAGGAAGAAACATGCTTTAAGGGAATGTCCCTTGGATGCAAAAGTTGTAGAAACATGTATGATTTTCTCAAAGAATCATGAGATCAAGGATTGTCCTTCAATTCCTGGACTCAAAGCTGTCTTTCAAGAAGACCCAAATTCAGTAGAATCTCTCTGTTTTGTTGCAAGAAGACCTTGGCAGGGACAACAAACTCAAGGGTTTAACAACCCTATGAATCTTCAAACCCCACCAAATTGGAATCCTTGGCAGCAACCTTGGCCCCAACATCAAAATCCATATCAGCCATGGGTACAAGGGATGCAAAATCCTTATGGGAGATTTGCTCAATTTTATCAATATCCTCCATCTTTTCAAAATCAACAAGCTCCACAACTTCCAAACCCAAATCCACAACTTTCATTGCCATTTCCACAGCAACAACCTTCTCAACAAAATCCAAATCCTCAACTCATGCTCCCATACCAACAAAAGACAAATCAACTTCCAGCTCAGCCATTGCCAAATCCTAATAATAAGAATCCTCAGAACACCTACATGGTAGAAGGACAACAATTTCCTACCTATATGATTGTTCCTCTCAACGATGTACAACTCAGATCTGGTAGAGTTTTAGAAAAACCTTCTATAGATATCCAAGAGTAAGATACCTCTGAGGAGGATTCTCTTCAAGTCAATAAGGGTTCTGAGGAAGAATCTCTTCAAAATTCAAATATTCAAAAAGAAAAATAAAAGTTAACACCCACAACTCCTATAGTTGAGCAACCTGCATCTTCATCTACACCTCCTTTTCCTGAAAGACTACAAATTTTAAAGGGGGTGGAAAAACAAATCTTGTTGCCTAACTATGACTTTCTAGATGAATTGAAGAATGTTTGTATCAAGATTCCCTTGCTACAAGCCATTCGAGAGATTCCTATTCTAGCAAAAACCATAAAGGAGTTGAGTTTCAAAAGACCAGGAAGGAAACTAAAAGACACAAGAAGAATCCACTTGGTAGGAAAGATTGCAGATATTATGATGGGAAAAATTACCATGCAGAAGTATGTAGATCCAGGAAGTCCAATTGTCAAGACACATATAAATGGGATAGAAATTCCAAACACATTGATTGACTTAAGGGCTGCTATCAACATTATGAGTAGACAGACTATGGAACAGTTAAAACTTCCTAACCTTCTTTTTACACCTACTTTATTGCAACTTGCAGATCGATCAGTTATTAAACCAGATAGTGTATTAGAAGATATTTCAGTCTCCTTAGATTCTTGGGAATATCCAGTAGACTTTATGATTTTGACTCCCAAGAGTAATCTAGGAGGGCACCCACTTATTTTAGGAAGACCTTGGCTAGCCACAGCTGATGCTTTTATTAGTTGTAGATCTAGGGACATGTACATTTCTAATGGTAATTCGACAAAGAAATTCAATTTGTATCCTCCAGCAAAAGCAATCACAGAAGTAGGAGACAATGAATGGGTCGATGATGAGGACATTATACAACCTGTCTTTACCATTTCTGAAATCAGTGAGGATAGTCAAATTCTGAACACACTAGAAAATTTTGAGACATCTTCAGAATATGACCCCACACAATTTCAGTTGGAATCTGACATAGAATATTTATCATCAAGACAAATGTCTCTTTACTCTATGGAAGAGTTTGGTAGTTTTACTATTGAGATTTTTCCAGGAAAAACATTGAATATCAACAAACATATGGAAAAATCACAACGAGAAGAACTAACCAAAATCTTGCAAAAACATTCTACTGCATTTGCATGGGAGTATACTGACATGAAGGGTATTGATCCTAAGACTTGCATCCATCACATCTATATTGAGGAAAAAAGTAGACCAATCAGACAACCTCAAAGAAGGATGAATCCAAATCTTAGGGAGATAGTGAAAGAAGAGCTCCAAAAACTTCTCAATGTAAACTTCATTTATCCAATTCCAGATAGCCGATGGGTTTCTCCTTTGGTTATAGTACCTAAAAAGAATGGTAAATGGAGAGTATGCATTGATTACAGGGAGTTGAACAAAGCAACTTTGAAGGATCACTTTCCTTTGCCTTTTATTGATCGGGTATTAGATACATTAGCAGGTAAAAAGTACTTTTCATTTTTGGATGGTTTTAGTGGCTATAATCAAATTCAGGTAGCACCTGAAGATCAAGATAAGACCACATTTACTTGTCCATAGGGAACTTTTGCCTACCGAGTGCTTCCTTTTGGGTTATGTAATGCACCAGCAACATTCCAAAGAGCAGTACTAGGAATTTTTTCTGATCTAATCCTTGATTGTGTAGAGGTTTATATGGATGATTTTACAGTTTATGGTAATTCATTTGAAGAGGCATTAGAAAATTTTGAAAAAGTTCTTATAAGATGTAAAGAAACAAACCTTTCATTAAGCCATGAAAAATGCTTTATGATGTTTACTGAAGGGATTGTTTTAGGACATCATATTTCAAGAGATGGGATTAAGGTTGATAGATCAAAAGTTGAAGTCATCTCCAAGTTACCTATTCCAAATTGTCGAAGAGATGTTAGAAGTTTTCTAGGATTTACTGGTTACTATAGAAGATTTATAGAAAACTTCACTAAAATTGCATCTCCACTCTTCAAATTGCTTACAAAAGACTGTGAATTTAAATGGGATCTTGATTGTCAATCAGCTTTTGAAACTTTGAAAACAAGAATATCTGAAGCACCTATCTTAAGAGGACCAAATTGGAAACTCCCTTTCCATATTTCTACGGATGCTTCAGATACAGCTCTAGGAGCTGTGTTGGGTCAAAAAGATTTAGTTCCTTATGCCATTTATTACACCAGTAAAAATTTGACTTCCATAGAGATGAATTATACTGTGACTGAAAAAGAGTTTTTAGCTGTTGTTCATGCAATTAATAAGTTTAGACATTACATAACAGGCTATGAAACTTTTATTCATATTGACCATTCTGCAATTAGATATTTGATGAACAAACCTGTTACTAATGGCAGAGTGACAAGATGGCTTTTACTTTTGCAAGAATTCAATATTACTGTGTTGGATAGACCAAGAAAACAAAATACAGTAGCTGATTTCTTGTCTAGGATTCAGAATACTAAAGAAGATTCTCCTGTAGAGGATAAGTTTCTTGATGAATACTTATTTGCAGTAACTATTAAGACACCTTGGTATGCAGATATTGCTAACTATTTGGTTACAGGGAAACTACCTTCACATTTATTTCCAAGTGAAAAACGAAAAATTATTCAGGAGAGTTAAAAATATTCATGGATTTCTAACGAATTGTTTAAAACAGGGCGAGATCTTGTGATCAGAAGATGTGTCAGGGAAGATGAAATGCCTGATATTCTTAAGGCATGTCATGATGAACCATGCGGCGGACACTTTGCAGACAAAAGGACGACCTATAAAATCCTCTCTTTAGGATATTATTGGCCTTCCCTCTTCAAAGATACAAAACAATATGTCAAAAGGTGTGACAGCTGCCAAAGAGTAGGGAAACCTACCCTTTCAAATGAAATTCCATTGCAAACACAGGTACTCATTGAACCCTTTGAAAAATGGGCTTTAGATTTTATTGGACCTATTAATCCACCATCTAAGCAAAAGAAGTATATATTGGTTTGTACTGATTATGTTACTAAATGGGTAGAAGCCAAAGCATTAGTATCTGCTACTGAAAATTCAGTTATTCATTTTCTTTATGAGGATATTTTTACTCGCTTTGGTGTTCCAAGAGAAATTGTGACAGATCAGGGGAGCCAATTCACATCTAATTTGGTGGAGAAGTTGATGGAAGAATACAAGATCAAGCATAGAAGATCTAATCCTTACCATCCGCAAGCAAATGGTCAAGTGGAGTCCACAAATAAAGTTCTTGAAAGTATCATCACCAAAATTGTTCATCTACATAGAAGAGATTGGGCAGAAAGGCTTCCTGAAGCCTTGTGGGCCTACAGAACTACATGGAGAAATACAACAGGCCATTCTCCCTATGAACTTGTTTATGGGAAAGAAGTCTTGCTCCCCATTGAGTTCCAAGTCAAGACCTTCAAGATAGCAGTTCAGTTGGGGATGGACTTATCAGAAGCCCAAAAGTATAGAATGGAGCAGTTGAATGAGCTAGATGAGATCAGACAAGAAGCAATTTTAAGAACTGATCTAGTTCAATATCAAAGAGCTAAATGGCATGACAAGTACATCAAAGAGAAGAAGTTTCAAGAAAGAGATTGGGCATTGTTATTTGATTCCAAGTTTAAAGATTTTCAAGGAAAATTTCAGACTCATTGGCTTGGGCCATATGAGATTGACAAGATCTTTAGCAATGGAGCTGTAAGAATCAAGACCATTGATGAATTTCAAACTCCTCTTATTGTGAATGGCCACAGATTGAAATTTTATCATAAGCCACTCTCAAAAGAGGATTTTGTCAAAATGTTTCAAGAAAGTTCTGCAATCAGGCTGGTACAGAAGAATTCTTCTTCTCCACCAGCCTAGCTTTTGTTCTTTTCAGTTAAAAATAAATAAATAAATAAAAAATTGTATAAGCCTGAAAACCAATCACTGATTGGCAGTCTTATACAGAAAATATAGGGTGAAAATCAGGAACACCTGACACTCTATATTTTCCAAAAAAAATCTCTCTTTCATTTCACAAGTTTTGTGATCATTCACTCCATTCCATTCCACTTCATTCCATTTCATTTCACTTCATTTCACTCCACTCCACTTCATTTCATCCATTTCATTAATAAAAATCTTTTTCATGACCATTTCCATCTGGTCATTTGTCATTTGTTCATTTCCATTCATCCAAGTAATAGCTGTGTCAGTTTCCGCAGCTGACATCTGTTTCCGCAGCTGACTCCAGTTTCCGCAGCCAGAAGCAGATTCCGCAGCTACTACTCTGTTTTCAAAAAGAATGTACAGTCAGATGTTATTTCCATAATCATGAAATAAAATGCAGGTGAGAGGATCAAAAATAAAGACATGGAGCATTCAAGACACCAATGAAGAGCAATTAGTTGAAGACCAAAGGAAAAGGCAAAGATTCCAAAGGTATGAATAAAATTTATTTCAAATAGGATTGAAAAACACATTTTTATATAGTTCTGAACCATGAGCTCTATCCATTATGTGCAATGATTATTGATAATTCCGTAACCTTTCACGATCTCCATACTATCCTCTCGCATTCATTCCCAAACGGTTCCATCATTAAACCCCCGATTTTCACTCATGATACAATATCCCACCGGTGACAATGAGACGTATTTGATTTGACCAAGGACTCTTACATCCACATAAATCCATAACCGTTGATTGAAACGTGTTCACATTTATTTCGCAGCCACCAAATTTCAAAACTCTGTCGAATGTGTTATACTCTGTCAATTGCACAGTCGTATCTCTGTTATGCTCACGAAACCTTTTTTTTATTCTGTCTCACTCCAGTCCGTTCATTGTGTTCATTTCCACTCTCGGATATCTACCCACAGTCTCACTCCATTCCATTCATTGTGCTCATTCCCATTCTATAATATATTCCCACAGTCATTGAGCTCGTTTCTGTGCATTCAGCCGTTCTATTTCCATTTGAATCCTCCACACAGGAAAGTCTTTGAAGAGCAAAAAGAGAAATGGGTAAATTGCTAAGAGCAGAACCAGAAGGACCGAAGTTCATGAAGAGATATCCACAAGTAAGGGATGTATTGAAGAAAGAAAATTGGCTGCGGTTTATCCAGAAATTCAGAGGTTATCACAAAGAAGTTACAAAAGCATTTGCAAGGTCGTTTAATGGCTTGGAAGCAGAAATTGGAGACCTTAAGTTTGCGGTCAATGAAGCATCTATAGCAACAGCCATGGAACTTCTTCAGGAGGGTGAGCGTTGGTTTAAGAATAAAAGTATCAGTGATGAAGCATGGAGAACAATCTTACGAAACCAAGGTATGGAAATAATTTTTTTTAAAAGAGGAATTCCTGTGCATGCATTGAAAGAGGAATGGGCTACTTTGCTGCTAGTTGTTCAGAAATTCATTACATGTGAAGGCCGTTTTGGGTCCATGTACATGTACCATACCAGGTTACTGATGAATTTTCTAGATAATCAAGCTCTCAATCTCCCATATTTTCTGTTAAATGGCTTGAAGAAAATGTCTGTGACTATTCAAAAACATTTAGGAGATGTAGAACCTCATCTATATCACCACGGCCTTATAAAAATTTTGATTGAAAAGGAGTTAAAGGAAAAGAAAGACACATGGGAACAATTTCTGGTTAGAAATTTCTTTGAGGAACCTCAGGAAATTCCTGAAGGTAGCACAACAAGAAGAAGTAGGAGAAAAAGAACAATTGATGAAATCTAAAATACTCCTACTACTGCAATTGAAAGAACTGATAGGGAAGAAAGACTGTCAAAGAGGAAGAAGAAAGAAATCAAGGGTAAGAAGCCAATAACACCAAAAGAAAGAAAAACTATTGAGGCTATACATAAAACTCCTTCTTCTGAAGAAGAAGATAATCAAGTGTTATCTGAAAGACTAGTTTATCTTCAAAAACAGTCCTTTATGGCCAAGAAGACAGAGAAAGGAAAACAAAAACAAAAGGATAGTGCACCACAGCGTGTGAGAAGAAGCAGCAGACTTAAGGGGAAATTGAGGAAAACGCAAATGAAGGGTCCTCATTTCATTGATTTGGAAGAGGAAACATCTGAACAGTCCCCAGCTGACCATAGTCCATCTCAGTCAGTTAGTGAACCTGGTTCATTTCATTCCCAATCAGACATTGAACATACTCCATCCCATTCTCAGCAAGACATTGATGTGAGCCCTCCTCAGCCAGATTATTCTCCTTCATGGCATTTTGGGGACAGCCCAATAAAAATGACACCTGAAATAGACCCCAAGCAGCAGAAAGTATATGACTATATAGAATCTTTGGAAAAGGCAGCTACAGGTCCCAGTACTTCGTCTATCCAGCCTCATACAGTACAGGATGATTTAGTCCAATCACTAAAACAAAAAAATTTTGAGTTAGAGCTTTTGAATAAACATATCAAAAATGAAAATGAGACATTGAAGGAACAAGGCAAACTGGACAAAATCATCCATGATAATACTATGCTACATCTGGGAATATGGCAAAAGAAGAACAAGAAATTGAAAAGAAAATGCTAGAAGTTGAGCAGAGCACTGGTTAATATCAAATTTAGGTGCTTAATGAAGAAACCCAGAATGTTAGCAGCACCAAGGAAGAGGAGGAGAGGATTGGATGTGCTGGCTGAAGTGTCAAGGCACATGAACTAAGGAAGGAATATTAAAATTTTGGTTGCATGAGGACATGCAACACCTTCACAGTGGGGGTATGTTGGGTCTCAATTCTGCATCTTTTCCATACACTTTGCTATACCTTTTTCACTCACCTGAACCTCCCAAGTTGTCAATATCATTTGCAAAAGAGCATCTAACATGGTTTTAATTATATTTTTGTGTTTGCTATTTGATTTAGATTTTGTTCATTCAGCTGCGGAATCTTGGCACTTTCCGCAGCTACTGCAACTTTCCGCAACTATTTTGTGAAACTCTATGTTACAGGTGTCTACAGGGAAAACGAGCCACATGGGCAAGTCAGGAATGATGTGGACATGGTTCGTGTCCTATTGGTTCGAGGAAACTCATCTAAAGAAAGCGCAGTGGTCAAGGCGTCCCATGAAGTCAACCATAGAGTCTTGATAGCGGAGACTATGTTAGTGTCGTAAGGTTAAATATAGCCATTTAAAACTAGAGGGGCAAATGCGACATCTGTACATGGCTCCATGGTAAATTCAAGCATCACCTTCTCATGAATTTATTTTCCATGCGTTTGATCACGAATCCGTGGACATAATAGTCTCGTGTTCTACACGGCATAGATTTCAGAGCGAGTTATATTTCTTGTCTTATATATGGCAACGTTTGCATCTGGCGTAGAGAAATTGATCTAGATTAGTCTCTTGTTAATTTGTCGTCTGCTCTGTAATGTAATTACGCTGCCTTTGAGCCGTAATACTACCATACTGTTATGACTGCATTTTAATATAAGAAGACTTTGTTTTCCAACTTAATTTGTACTTGAAGATCATTGCCAAGGCTGGTGTAGAGGGCCCCTGCTCAGCTAAGGTTTTGTGCATTAGTGTATAGTTCTTGTTTTATTTCTTTAAAAGCTCATTGTACCATAATCCATTCACATGTTGATACATTGTCTGTTTTTTTCATTTAACATTTATAAACTTTCTTTCATTCATCATCTTTCATGTTTTATGTTGTTAATCAACTGATCAGTGTTGTTTTAGGAGTTATAGATAAGTTTGGGAATTTCCGCCTTTTTGATAATGACATGGAATTAACATTGATTACCAACACCTTTAATGTGTTTTCTAGTTTGTTTGATTTAGGTATTGCTTTATTAATAGAACTTTTGTACATTGTTTGATGGTTAAATTTAGATATATATTAGAAAAAGTACTCATAGCATCTTCAAATTCTTGTTACTCGAAAACCCATAAATTTGGTGATGGTGAGGATTGTATTATGAAATGTGTAGTTTAGTATTAGTTTCCTTTCTGCAAAATTAGATATATTAAACTGCTCATAGCATCTTCAGTTGCCTCCGAAAGCCACAGCTGGACTGATGGTGAGGGATTGTATTATGAAATGTGTAGTTTAGTATTAGTTTCCCTTCTGCAAATTTAAATATATTAAACTGCTCATAACGTCTTCAGTTGCCTCCGAAAGCCACAACTAGATTGATGGTGAGGGATTGTATTATGAAATGTGTAGTTTAGTATTAGTTTCCTTTCTGCAAGTTAGAAATGTTAAATTGTACCTTGACATTTTGATTCTTACTCAAAGCCCTTGGTGGGTGATGAGGATTGAATTATGAATGTATGGTTTGATATTAGTTTACTTTCTGCAAGTTAGATATCAGTTACTCAAGTTGTTTATGGTTACTTCTGAAAATCATAGCTGGACTAATGATGAAGGATCAGAAGATAAATTGATGTAATCTGATTTAGATTTACTTTGTTGCAATTTTGAATTTCTTTAAGCATAGTTTCTTTTTGTTTAGACATCAGCAAGAATAGTTTAGTTTCATGCTCACTAGTTCACTGTTTTTGATTTATTAGACTTACAACATCTTTTCATTTCAGCAGTACATTTTCATTTCCTTTCAATTTTTGTCATTGAAAATTTCAAATTCCTTTTTAAGTTTCAAGTTGGTAAATCATTATAGGGGATATCATTTCCTTGAACAAATATAACCATACTTGTTTTCATTTTAGAATTTCCATTTCACCTTAGAAAACCAAAAACGACAAAAAGTTAAGAAATAGGTTATCTTGCACATATAGTGCGCTGCACTTCATCAGCTTACGAATCTCGGATTGACAAATTAAATGCAGCAATTTAGGATACACTAAATTGACCAAACAGAGTCTTGTGATCATTTATCTGATGATACATCTAACAAAAATATGTGCACATATACCAACTCAGAACATGGGTAATTGATGAAAACAAGTAACAGAACAAGAATCAGTTTAAACATGCATAACTTGCTTAAATACAAGGGGAAAGTGGACTACATACCCTATGAGAATGAATATGATATAGATGACGACTTGCCCCTGAGATTGATACAATTAAAAAAGATACATGTGATCGTCGACTATATTGTTCTTGGACCAATGATCAACAACTACCTAGTATGAGGCGTGTCATTTTTGGCGATTCAACTACATGATATGGCCCTAAAATATTCATGGAGCTAATCTAGGCCTCTCTTTTTTCCAAAATGACCATTTGGGATCTAAACATAGAAATAATTCACAACAAACCTCTAGGAGATTAGTTCCATATTATGGATCTAAAGGCTAGCAGAATATAATCCTAGCATGTCCGCATATGGTATAAATTAAAATATGTATACACATCATCTCCAATTAGAAAGTGGAAAAGAAATTAATAGAGGTCATATTATGTATATATATGGGTATGCATACACACACAAAAATATTGTAGGATTTATAAATAGTAGTAATGGAAGGGACCCTACTGTAAGAACGAATAGTCGATTTGTTGAGGTTATAAATGATAAATATGGAGACATTGAAAGAGAGTTTGATCAATTGATCATGGTTGAGTCTATCATGGGCCTTATCATTGGGGATGGGTTATTGATTAATTAACCCTTATTAAAATGAAATCTTGCGCGAAAGAAAAGGGAATAAAAAGTTCTCCCTAGGGATGTTCTCAAGGGAAGAAAACAAAAGAAAAATCAATGTGCACTGTGGACTGTCATTTATAAACTATGTTGTCAAAATTGTGTTTTATTTTAAATTATTGCATAAAAAAAGTTTTCAACAAAATGGTGTTTCATTAATCAATTGACTATGAAACTCTTGTAAGATATAGATTACATGATTTTGATGAGCTTCCAAAACCTCTGAGAATTATTTCTGGATTATCAACTATCTCAGGTGGATTAGGATATGGATTTCTCCTTGTATGAATCTTCTTAGAAGCCACCTTTAAACTGAGAATATCGGTGGAGTCACCAAGGTAGAATGCAACCTCGGATATTTCTAACCTCCTGTTACCTTCAAGAGTTTAGTAGCTTTTATTGAGCACAAATTTTCGGGAAAATGTAGCTTCAAGCTCCCGGCAGACGCAACAAAATGTTATCACCAAACTAGGACTAACTGGGTTGTTCAACAGTCAATTTGGTGAAACTATTTCAAACCACTTAGGGTTTGAAGTTATCCCTTCCAACCAGAGAGGGCTCTCTCAAGAAAAGTTATAATTTTCAATAAACAGGATTAAAATGAAGATTGCTAACTCTTATATGTATTTTATATGGTTTTTGCAGGTGAAAGTTGAGTGAGGGCTACCATTGGGCATGGATTCATAATGGAAATTCAATTACACAAAGTATCATTCATGGAAACTGAGGCACATGAGTTCTTATAAAACAATTTTGACAGCAAAAAATATACATAAAGGATGTTGGAGCATAATAATTTATGAATTCCAAGTAATTATGTATGAGAAAGCTGAAATAAAATTCAAAAGATAAAGGACACAAATACATAAGAACTCAATCAGAATATCAGGTCTGAACAAAAGTCTTCTGCAACTGTCTATTATCTGAGTGGAAAAAATATTACAATAGTAGCTTTGGTTATTACATCCATAAAGCATCCTTAACTCTAAAAATATTCTATTTATAGAGTGGAATCCCTTTTACATATGTCTTTCACATGGGCTAAACACTCGAAATTGATCTAGATTTCTAATCCAAAAAGGAATTCATTACATTGAGAGAAAATAGAGATAATATTGTTGGAAAGAGTTCGTAACCTAAAAGGACTCTATCACTATTAACTGCATCACAAAAACTTTAATTAACCCATGTTGATGATGTCTATCAAACCAAACAAACGTGTTTAGGTGGCAACAACCACGATCAGGTGATAAATTTTCATGCTAAATTTCAGGTCCCGATATTTCGAATTTGAAGATGAGATGTGTTGGTGAGGTGGAAAAAATGGTGTGCTAGCAGCCATGTCATCCTTTTGTTGAGTGGTCTTCATCAAAAAGTGTCCTAATGATACTCCTCCACTCTTTTGATGACTCATATACTCTCTGAAATATATTAAATGATAGTTTGCAGGTTTCTGTTGTGTGAGTTTTGAGTTGGGGAATTCGAAATATCCACAATATTCATTTTTGCGTCTACGTTTCGGGTCTAGATAAAGACCCATCATCAGGACAAATCCTGCCAAGAAGAGAGAAGGTTAGATGAAATAAATATAAGAAAGGAACAGAGGGATGAGGAGAGAGCATGAACCGACCATCAAATGTCAAGAAAATAAATATATATAAATTAATAAAGTTTCATTATTGTAAATTTCTATTTTATTTAAATTACCACTAAATTGTGTTTAGATTAATTAATTCTAAGGTTTATTAAAGACTTATTAATTCATTTTAATTAATTTTTAATTTTCTTTAGAATTATTTAATTTAATTAGAAATTAAATTAAGTTTTAAGAGAGGATTTTTTATATGTATTATGATTGATATTAAATTACATGTTCCAAATTAATGATTATTGTAAATTAATGATGAATTTAAAATCCTAAAGATAGATCTCTAAATTATGCTTAATATTATTATTATTTATTTAAATATTAATTATAATATTAATTTGAAATGTTACTAATGTTATTTGTTAATTACTATTAATATTAGTGTCACATAATAATCTTCATGAAATTGGATAAATATTCTAGGTTTTAATGAAAGGTTTAATATTAAATTAATATTATTATTTATTAAGATATTAATATTAATTATAATATTAGTTAGGAATAGTTTAACTATTACTAATAGTATTTTCTTAATTAATATTAGTATTAATATTAGAGTCACATACTATTATCCTTATTATGATTTTAATGAGTGGGATAATATTAAATATTAGAATCTCATATTATTGTTCTTATCATGATTTTAATGAGAGGGATAATATTAAAATATTATTTTTATTAATATTAATATTAATTATAATATTGATTAGAAATAGTTACCTATTACTAATAATATTTGATAATTATTATTAATATTAGTGACTCAAACTCTTATTCTTATTTTTGAAATTAGATAATTATTAAAAGTTTTTAATGAGGGCTAATTTTAGGGGAATCATTTTAGTATAGCATTAAGGGGCCAAAGGAGGGGTTTGCAAAGTGATGGGAAGGACGGAATAAGCTGAGAAGGAGGGTCATCAAGAGGTATCTAGGGAGGTTATTAATGGGTGGGAAGAGGAGGAAGGCAGGTAGGAGATGTACGATGCGGAAGTCTGGTGACATAAGAGGGGAAGGGGAAGAGAGTGTCGCAGAGGAGACCAAGGTTGCCCTAGAGCAAGGGGAGGGGGTAGGGGTGACAAGGAGGGCTAAGAAATTTTTAAGAGTGGGAAAATAAGGGGACCCATTTTTTTCTAACTTCCAAACCATTTTCCATGTTGAGGTTTTCAGGGTGTTTAATGATTTCAAGTGCTTCCCGTATTTTTCTTTTGAAATAATGCTTTTCATTGGAAATCACCCTAGCATATTCAAGGAAGATATGGTGACATGTCTTATTAGAGTGATCAGCCAGAGCCAAGGTTCGGGTTCTCCCAATTCTGATGTCAACACCATGCTCTAAGTCTGATTTTGAAAGACCTTCCTATTTCTCCAATATAACATTTTCCGCATGAGCAATTTATTTTGTACACACCCTTTTGTTGGAGGGGATCAGGGTTGTCTTTAATAGATTTCATCCTTTTTTTGATTGTCATTAGTGGCTTAAAAGAGGTTCCTATATCATTTTTGGCGAGAACTTTGGCTAGCATTTCAGTGACCCCCTAAATGTAAGGAAGGTATGCTTTAGAGTTAAGGTATTCCTCTGACAAATTTATTTTATTTCTGGATCTGGATCTTTGTATGGATTTTGTGATGTCTGTGTTTCTATATCCCATATTTGTGAATGCATTTCTTAAATATTCAATTTCTTCTTCAACGTGATTGTCATCAGAAATCTTGAAAGCTTGCGTGAAAAGAGTCATGAGTACCCCCATCTTCTGGGCCAGATGGTGGTGTGAATCTACGTGGGGGTAATTATCAGTGTGCGCCTTCTTTATGAACACCTTATGTCCAATGGATCCATCATTATTCCCAATGAGTAGAATGTCCAAGAATGGAATACAATTTTTATCTTCATCTTCCATAGTAAACTGGATATCCTTGGATATGTTATTAAGGTGGTTTAGGAACCTTTTAAGCTCTTCATCTCCATGAGGCCAATCGACACTGGTGTCATACACGAATCTAATCCAGAATTTTGGTTTTAATGGGTATGAGTCAAGGGCTCTCTTTTCGAATCTTTCCATGAATATATTAGCCATTATGGGGATAACGGAGACCCCGTGGCTACTCCTAGTTTTTTTTCTAAAATTTATCCTTGGAATGTGAAGAAAGTTGAGCGTAGAAATATTTCAGCGAGATTTGTAGTCTGGGGAATTGCGAATTCTTTAACAACCTCGATGGCTTCATCTAAGGGGATTTTTGTAAAGATTTGGACCACATCAAAGCTTACAATCTTGTCACGAGGCTCCAGATTTGCATTTTTAATGAAATCAACATAATGTTTGGAGTCTTTGATGTACAAGCTGGTTTTTCTGACCAGAGGCACTAAAGTGTTAGCCACGTATTTGGTTAATTCATAAGTAGGAGCCTCGATAGTGTTTACAATAGGTCTGAGGGGAGCACCAACTTTGTGAATTTTAGGAGCACCATAGGCGCTTTTTCAATTTTTCATCAAGGTTAGACTCCTTAATAAATTTCTTGATCGTTTTTATGATCTTGATAATGGGGTTTTCTTTTAGCTTTTTATAGCTACCTCTATTACAGAGGTGGTCTCTCATCTTGTTGATGTATTCTTCTTTTTCCATTACCACTATCACCCCTCCTTTGTCTGCTTTAAGGATGACAATGTTATCATTCTACCTAAGTTTTTTAGTGGCCTTCAATTGTACTTTATTCAAATTGCTTTTAGGAGGTCTTGATATTTTGAGAATGGTAGCACATTCTTGTCTTATTAGTTCCTTATCTTCATCCTCCAAGGTCTTGATTCCATCTTTGATGCTGAAGACGATCTCTTCTTTTGGAATTCAACTCAAGGCTACAGCAAAATTGAGCCCTTTGCCTAGAACCTCTGCCTCTTCTTTATTCAAATTGTATGAAGAGATGTTTACGACTTTTTTGTTATTTCTGACCTCATCATCCATAATAGTTTTATTATTATAATTAGGGGAGCTCGATTTTTGAGTGAATGTCTACAGCATCGATGCGGTCTTATGTTGTTGTTCCGTTGCTCTAGTTGTTGTGTTGATTTTTCAATTATCTATCGTAGTTAGTAGAGTTTCTCCATACGGTTGTTCAAAAAGCCACAAAGACATTGGATTATTATTTTTGGAACCCAGTAGCCCGTTTCCATGGTTCGTCTGTTCAGCAAGTCACAGAGACCGAGTTGTGGAACCTCGTAGCCCGTTGTCATGGTCCGTCTGTAACGCAGGAGTCCGATAGTTATTGTGCACAACCAGAGTTTCTGCTGCCATATCCACTCTTCCGGCTCTTTCTAGTTCTTTGGTAACCATATCTGCATAGACCGAATTAGAGAGGAGCCCCGGGGTGTGTGAGAAGATGGTTCTCGAGAACGTGGGAGCATTGTCCGAGTTGTGATTGTAGAGTGCATTCAAAGCTGGATGGCGCGTTGAGATAGGTGATTTCGTAGTGGGACGGAGAGGTTCTCTCAACTTGGTGAATGTTGTGATGGGGTTTGAAGGGCTTCCCTAGTTCTCTTAATGTTGAACTCACCACCCTATTCAAGCTCTGTTTTATGGATTGTAATTTATTAAGTTTCCTTTCTTGTTTAATCCAAGCTGTGGAGCCTTCCTTCTTTTCTTTTAGTGCAAACCTTCGCATCACTTTCCAAACCCCTCTTGTGGCCCCTTGATGCTATACTAGAATGATTCCCCTAAAATTAGCCCTCATTAAAAACCTTTGATAATTATCTAATTTCAAAAATAAGAATAATCGTTTGAGTCATTAATATTAATATTAATTATTAAATATTATTAGTAGTAGGTAAGTATTCTTAATCAATATTAATATTAATAAAAATAATATTTTAATATTATCCCTTTCATTAAAATCATAATAAGAACAATAGTATGGGATTCTAATATTTAATATTATCTCAATGATTAAAATCATAATAAGGATAATAGTATGTGACTCTAATATTAATACTAATTAAAAAATACTATTAGTAGTAATAGTTAAACTATTCCTAACTAATATTATAATTAATATTAATATTTTAATAAATAATAATATTAATTTAATATTAGCCCTCTCGTTAAAGCCTAGAATATTTATCGAATTTCATAATAGAAATATTATTATGTGACACTAATATTAATATTAATTAACGAATAACATTAGTAACATTTTGAATTAATATTATAATTAATATTTTAATAAATAATAATAATATTAAGCATAATTTAGAGACATCAATCTTTAGGATTTTACATACATCATTAATTTACGATAATCATTAATTTGGAACATTTAATTTAATATGAATCATAATACATATAAAAAATCCTCTCTTAAAACTTAATTTAATTTCTAATTAAATTAAATAATTCTAAAGAAAATTAAAATCAATTAAAATCAATTAATAAGTCCTTATTAGACCTTAGCATTAATTAATATAAACACAATTTAGTGGTAATTTAAATAAAAATAGAAATTTACCTTAATGAAACTTTATTTATTTTTATATATTTATTTTCTTGACATTTGTTGGTCGGCTCATGCTCTCTCCTCATCCCTTCGTTCCTTTCTTATATTTATTTCATCTAACCTCCTCTCTTCTTGGCAAGATTTGTCTTGATGATGGGTCTTGATCTAGACCTGAAACGTAGATGAAAAAATGAATACTTTTGACATTTTGAATTCCGCAACTCATACATTAAATGCTTCAAAAAATACCAAAGCTTCAGCTCATTGTAAAAACATATTATTTTAAGGCAAGTTCATAGTGTAGTTTTTGTAGCATTTTCACTACACCACCTTCTGCACTTTTTATGACTTTACTGCCTATTGGAGGGTCTTCATTAGTTGAAATAAGATAAACACATGCTTTCAATCACCCCTGTCATGATATCTTTTGGAATTTTTACCTAAAAACATTCTACAGCGAGTTCATAGCGAAAACTCAACTTCAAGCCTAGAGCTCACTACAAACTTGCCTAACTTCACCAGAATTTGGAATTTTGTCTCCTTATCTCCAAAAAACATTCTTGCAGCTCTTGTAACTAACTTGATATAGTATCCTAAAACAAAAAGTGACCAAAAAAGTGTTTCTTACCATCTTTTAGGGGGCAGCAGTGTTATCCATTACAATCATCTTTAAACCCTTTTTCTTCAATTATACTTGCACCATCTCCATTTGCATTTCTAATTCTTTGAATTGACCTTGTAGCTTCCTTATTTCTGACTGCAACCACCTGTTTCTCCTAAAGGTATGTTTCATCGTTCTATGCAGTGGTAATGTTCTTCTCAACATCTTCCTTGACCTTTATGCAACCTCATCATAAAAGACTAATTTGTTTTCTCACTTATTTTTTGAAGTTTGTAAGCTCCTTCCTCTCTTGTTTAAAGTGTGCTAACTCCAATTTAGCTTCTAAAACCTCTTCTCTATCTTCCTTAATTTGTTCTCTTAGAAGCTCCAATTCATACTTTTCTTGAATTTTCTCTTTGCCTTGGGCCTTGTATTGATCACCTCTGCCTCTTTTGGAGATAAATCTATGATTTCTTCCCTTGCTAGTTGTTTCTTATTTTCTAGTTCCTTATGCATCTTCTCAAATTTTTCTGCCTTTGACAGTTGTGACCTAGTGAGTGGCTTCCTAAGTTTAAAAAAAAAATCCTTAATCTTCACTGGAAAAATCTAGCTTCTTAGCTCTAAGACCCGTTTTCTTGATTTTTTTCTCCTTTAACCTCTACAGGCTTCAAAACAGGATTTTCCTCAATATAAATTACCTGCAAGATGTCTTCAATCTTTCCTTTCTCCTCTATCCGACTTCTAGTGATCCTTCTATGAGATCTTGTATCAGTTTTTACTTTACTGCTAGTAGGGGTTTGTTGAGGCACCATTGTCTCCTACAACTGATCAAATTCTACCTCCATGGGATCCATCATGGGTTGCACCTCTGTCTGTACCTCCACCTCATGTTCAACCTTTGTTTCATCCCTTGGTTCTTTGTCTTCCCTAGGAGTAATAGTCTTTGAGCTGGGTGGCTTTCTAGGAGTGAGGACATCCACCTCATACTCACTCAAAAACATAAAAGTGGACCAAGATCCCAAGTATTGTTTGCTAATAAGGAAAGGTATAAGAGGAAAAAGATGCCAATAAGGAGGTATAAGAGGAACAAGATCCCCAGGTCAAACAATACTTGGGATCGTGTTTGACCTAGGTGGCTTTCTAACCCCTGCTTTATACCTCCAGATCTAAACTGACATAACTTGGGCAACCGGAAACCTTTTTGCATGAAACAAAAGGCGTTCCTCACTGTAACAGATGCTCCAGACACAACCGAGCATTTCTCTAAGCCTAAAAAAGTTTAGAAATAGTAGATCTACAAAACGGAATTCGCATGCAGTCAAACCGGCTTTGGATTTTTATCAACAACAGACACGGCCCTCAAAATAGCTCTGATACCATGTAGGAATTTACAGGGTAATTTCCATAGATCAAGAACCAAAGGTCACTGCTCACAAATATATCACAAATCAATACACTAGTATAATCACATGGTTAAAACCCTCAAAGAGGGAAACAGTCTACGCCCTGAGCCAACGCGACCACTTCAGGGAATTTATTAATATAAAAAAGAAAATTTACATATATTTCTCTCATAAACGGTTAACGGAAAAATAATCCTCCATACTCTTTAAATAGAGATCATGGACCAATCGAGTGTTAAGCCACAGATCAAGTGTTGTTAATACCGAGGTGAGAGATAACCGTCAGATCACTACAAATCATGACCGTCGGATTATAAGTTACAAATGTACATGGTAAAGAAACACACTATCCCTAAATCTACACTAGACTAAGTTATTCTTAACTATTTCCTATGTGTCGGAATATCCTAACATGCAGTAATGTCATCACTGGAACTCCAACCATAATGGCAGTGACAGTACTACTTGAAAAAGTAGTGAAAGGAGTAATATTTTGACTAGGAGAAGCAACAGTGAATGAGGATGTGATACTAGGATATTTTGAAGTGGGAATTTGTAGTTTAGAGATAAAAGTACTCCACTCAGGAAAAGGGACACTAGGCCTCCTTCTTAACAAGAAATAAAAAGGATCAAGTTCTTTTAGTTTTTCAAATGACTCTTGTTCTAATGAAAATTATGATGTGACAGTTTCCCAAAACCCTTATTTTTCTCCTTTTGACACAAGAGATGATGTATCAATTCCTAAAATTTTTAGATATAAGATAATTTTGATCAATTCATTCTCAGATTTAAATCTAAAATAAATTCTTCTATCTTTTCATCAAAAAATTTGTCTTCAAAACTTCGAACAACCTTAGAGGGAAAAGATGAAACTCTTGTAAGATATAGATTACCTTATTTTAATGAGCTTCCAATACCTCTAAGAATTATTTCTAGATTATCAACTATCGCAGGTGGATTAGGGTCTGGATTTATCCTTGTATGAATCTTCTTAGAAGCCACCTTTAAGCTGAGAATCACAATGGATTCACCAAGGTAGAATGTAGCCTTGAATATTTTTGAACTCCTATTACCTTCAAGAGTTTAGTAGCTTTTATTGAGCACAAATTTTCGATAAAATGTAGCTTCAGGCTCCTGGAAGACGCACCAAAATGTTATCACCAAACTGGGACTAATTGGGTTGCTCAACAATCAATTTGGTGAAACTATTTCAAACCACTTAGGGTTAGAAGTTAGCCCTTCCAACCAGAGAGATCTCTCTCAAGAAAAGGTATAATGTTCAATAAACATGTTTAAAATTAAGATGGCTAACTCTTATATATATTTTATATGGTTTTTGCAGGTGAATCATGAGTTAGGGCTACCATTGGGCATGGAGTCAGAATGTAAATTCAATTACACAAAGTATCATTCATGGAAACTGAGGCACATGAGTTCTTATAAAACGATTTTGACAACAAACAAGATACATAAAGGAAGTTGGAGCATAATAATTTATGAATTACAGGTAATTATGTATGATCAAGCTGAAATAAAATTCAAAAGATAAAGGAAAAAAATACATAAGAACTCAATCACAAGCTCAGGTCTAAACAAAAGTCTTCTGCAACTGTCTATTAACTAAATGGAAAATTTATTACAATAGTAGCTTTGGTCATTACATCCATCAACCCTCTCTAACTATAAAACTCCTCTATTTATAGAGTGGAATCCCTTTTACATATGTCCTCCACCTGGACTAAACTCTCGAAACTGATCTAGAGGTCTAATCCAGAAAGGAATTCATTACATTGAGAGAAAATAGAGATAATTCTATTGGAAAGAGTTTTTAACCTAAAAGGACTCTATCACTATTAACTGCATCACAAAAACTTTAATTAACCCATGCTGATGATGTCTATCACTATTAACTGCATCACAAAAACTTTAATTAATCCATGTTGATGATGTCTATTGAACCAAAAAAACTTGTTTAGGTGGCAACAACCATGATCAGGTAACAAACTATCAGGCTAAATTTTAGGTCCTAATATTTCGAATTTGAAGATGAATTGTGTTGGTGAGGTGGCAAAAATGGTGTGTTTGCAACCATGTCGTCCTTTTTCTGAGTGGTATTCATCAACAAGTTTCCTAATGATACTTCGCAACTATTTTTATGACTCATATGCTCTCTAAAACACATTAAATGCTTCAAAAAATACCAAAACTTCAGCTCACTGTAAAAACATATTATTTTAAGGCAAGTTTGTAGCGTAGTTTTTGTAGCATTTTCACTGCACCACCTTCTGCACTCTTTCTACCTATTGGAGGGTTTTCATTAGGTGAAATAAGGTAAACACATGCTTTCAATCACCCTTGTCATGATATCTTTTGGAATTTTTACCTCAAAACATTCTATAGTGAGTTCGTAGCGAAAACTCAGCTTCAAGCCTAGAGCTCGCTACGAACTTGCCTAACTTCACCAGAATTTGGATTTTTTCTCCTTATCTCCAAAAAAAATTCTTGCAGCTCTTGTAACTAACTTGATATAGTATCCTAAAACAAAAAGTGACCAAAAAAGTGTGTCGTGCCATATTTCAAGGGGAAGCAAAGTTATCCATTACAATCATCTTTAAACCCTTTTTCTTCAATTTTTCTTGCACCATCTCCATTTTCATTTCTAATTATTTGACTTGGCCTTGTAGCTTACTTATTTCTGACTGCAACCACATGTTTCTCCTAAAGGTATGTTTCATCATTCTATGCAGTGGTAATGCTCTTCTCAACATCTTCCTTGACCTTTCTGCAACCTCATCATAAAAACTAATTTGTTTGCTCACTTATTTTTTGAATTTTGTGGGCTCCTTCCTCTCTTGTTTAAAGTCTTCTAACTCCAGTTTAGCTTCTAAAACCTCTTCTCTAGCTTCCTTAAGTTGCTCTCTTAGAAGCTCCAATTCTGAATTTTCTTGAATTTTATCTTTGCCTTTCCTTGTATTGATTACCTCTGCCTTTGTTGGAGATAGCTCTATGATTTCTTCCCTTGCTGGTTGTTTCTAATTTTCTGGTTCCTTATGCAGCTTCTTATATTTTTCTGCCTTTGACAGTTGTGACCTAGTGAGTGGCTTCCTAGGTTTAAAAACAAATCCTTAATCTTCACTGGAAAAATCTATCTTCTTAGATCTAAGACCCTTTTTCTTGATTTTTTCTCCTTTAACCTCTATAGGTTTCACAACAGGAGTTTCCTCAATATCAATTGCCTGCAAGATGTCTTCAAGCTTTCCTTTCCCCTCTATCTGACTTCTAGTGATCCTTCTATGAGCTCTTGTATCAGTTTTGACTGTAATGCTGGTATGTTTTTACTAAGGCACCATTGTCTCCTGCAACTGATCACCTTATACCTCCATGGGCTGCATCATGGGTTGCACCTCTGTATACACCTCCACTTCATGTTCAACCTATGTTTCAACCCTTGAAGTTCGTTGTCTTTCCTAGGAGTGTTTGTCTTTGACTTGGGTGTCTTTATAGGAGTGAGGATATCCACCTCTTACCCACTCAAAAACATAAAAGTGGACCAATCCCTATTCAACTTCTTCAACTTCTCCATAGCTAAAAATTTAGTTAAACCATGATGAAAAATAGAAGTATCACTGCTTTCAATTTTATCTTGCACCTTGTCAGCCATTTTGCCTAAACTTCTGAACTGAAAGAATGGTATATAAAGAGGTTGTTTACCTGTGAAATGAAGCAATAGTCTGAAGTGGTATTGGTAGATCATGTGAAATCTACTTTCACAAGTAAAATATTTTTGAATCACCATCAGCAGTTTTGGATAGTTGTCTTTGATGCAATTCCTGTATATGCCTAAGGCCATGTCAATACCTATGTGCTCTTGCTTCAAGAATTCATCACAGTTTTGAAGCTTAATCTTTTTTGCCTTGAACCACTCCTCTCTAGACCTTGGAATCTTGGTTTCCTGTGCAATGGTCTTAGGAGAAACAGTAAAATTAAGGATGCCCACCTTTGAACATGTACCAATGAGGTTCACAGTGAAGTATTTGGACACATGTGCATGATATCCTTGCAGTTTCTGGAAAAACCTCAAACAACCTACATTTTTAAAGGCTTGTGAGAAGTTGGGGTCTTCTGCAATCAGCCTCATATCCATGGGATCGTATCTGACTATAGAGACACCCTGGTTTGGCTTTTTATTTGAATCCATGCCTTCTAATACAGCGTTGATTAGCTTCAAACTTTGACACTTGAAAAATTGTTTAAGACAGCAAGCACCTTCCTTGACACAGGTAACAGCTAGCCTAAGATAGATAATAGACAAAAAATAAGACTCAAGACAGATGGAAAAAGGCTTAAATAGCTTACAAGGATGAAAGGAAATGTGTTGTTGTTCGAATGAGGGATCACGCTAAGTTAGGAAAGAGGGATGAGTGGGAAAACGAAATGATGGAAGGCATGATGATTACCACGCATGCACATGATATAAGGTGACACATAACTGAAATGTACTATGATGAAAAAGAGTGTTATGACCACTGAAATGATAACAAGATACCATGTATCCCATCGTTAGCAGATAAGACGGAGTTCGTAGCATTTTGATTTATTGGGAAGGCAAATTCGTTATGGAACTATCAGGCACTTCTGTAGCGAAAACAGATTGTTTTACACAAAAAACGATGCGGACTCCATAAAATGTTGCCAAGTGTCAAAATGACCTTTTTAACTCATGCAATAAATTTTTTTTTTGAAATTTACTTTGATAAGACCTTTATTACACGACCAATAACCATTTAGACCCCCTTAAACTATATACAAAATTTGAAATTTAATAAACTTCATGACTTTATTTCATCCTAATGACCTAACCTAACTCAACTAAGACAAACCTATTTTTTATCAAGGATAACAAAGATAATGATCATATGGTTGAAAGTAACAATGATAGCAAGGGAAATTACCACCAACATAATCTTGATGATAACAACCTAAAAGACTCAATCAAGCAAGCAACTAAGACACTTGTGTTCAAATCAAGTGCAAGTAGAACCTCAAAAATTGCATGCACATTAATATTACTATAAATCAAGTCACTATTTGGTTGGTTAGACAAAGGATTCACTACCCTACTGAAGTGAGTTGAAATATATTTCTTACTATGCATTGTGAATTGGTGTACATAATTCGTAAACATTCATCAACTTCATTTATATTTATTTGATGGATTTTAAAACCATATATTGTATATAAATAGTCCTTGTATATATTGGCATAACAAAAATGATCATCATAAATCAAACATTCAATTGATTTAAATTCGAGCAATCTTCCATGGCGCTAAAAAGTAAAATGTTCCCTGAAGACAATGTGTTGCCATAAACTTGAAAATAAGCTCATCATTTGTTGATTGAGTCGGGGATTAAATATAAGCAAATTCATTCAAGTAAAAATGATATCATTTTATACATAAATTAATATCAAGATAAGGTGGAAAGCCTTGTATGCAAAGAAAAGAGATATCGTATAGATGTACAAGGTCCTACAGTTCCAAAGAAGGTTTTACGTCAAATGCCAATTATACCTAGACTTCGACGAATGTTTCATTGCAAGTCACTTGCACAATTGATGGATTAGCATGAAAATAACAGGAGTAAATATGGATTCATGTGAATTTCAGCTGACTCCTGCCCATTCTCTTTCCTAAGCTCAAATTATAATGTTTGGCCAATAGAATTAATAGTATATGATATCCCCTCATGGATGAGTGTTAGAAAGGATCATCTTATGCTGACTCTCATCATTCCAGGAAAACATCAAGTAAAATAAATGGACATTTATCTTGTGCCTTTTATTAATGAGATGCAACTATTATGGAAAGGCACAAGAATGTATGACATATCATGTCCTCTAGAAAAAAGGTCCTCCATGTTGTATGGTGTGCTATGTTGGACTATTCATGATTTTCCGGGACTTGGTATTTGTTCTGGTAAGATAAATATTTCATTATTTAAACTCATAATTTATTTTCATCCCAACTTTCATACATACATTTATACTATTATTTTTATGTTATTAACATTTCTTCTTGAATTGTAGGGATTCAAACAAAGGGGATTATTTCATTATCAATATGTGCAGAACAATTTCTATGATGTTATTCTAAAGATCTAAGTAGATTTATTTATGTAAAAAACATGGTTTTTCTACCACCAGATCATAAGTTTAGAAATTACAGAAGAATCAATTTGATGGAAAAGTTCAAAATAGAGGCCCTCCCCTGATTATGGGTCTAGGTGATTGGCTTAACAATTATGAAGATGTTGAATCGAATTCTTTGGAGGATTTTTTTGATCTAGGTGATTCAATTGAAGAACGAGAACAAGTTGTAGTTAATATTCCATAAGGAATGAAAAGGAAATCCATATTTTAGGAGCTCCCTTACTGGAAGAATCTCTTAGTATCTAACCTATTAGATCCTATGCACGTATTCAAAAATGTCCCAGATTCTATATTTCGATATATATCAGGAAAAGATAAGGACACCTTGTCTTTAAGGAGAGATGTCTCTCTTTCGCGTATGAGATTTGATAGAAGACATTTGTGGCCAAAAAGGGAAAATGAAACATATACAGAAACTCCATGTATTTTGAAAAAAAAGAGCTAGACCAACTAAAAAAATTCATTCGTTCAATGAGGACACCTACTGGCTATGGGTCATCACTAGAAAAATATTTTACAATTGATGGACATCTGACAGGATTTAAAATTCATGATTTTCATAATTTCATGAAGGTATTATCATCATTCAACTTTTACTGGTAACACTGGTTAAGTAAAAATTATGTTTTGATATTCTATTGTGTAAGAAAAATTAATAATAACCTTTGAGAAATTTGTTTGATAACATATCATGACATTGGAAATTAGGGGGGATTCAAGTCTTATCATTGACTTAAGGAATTCCATAAGTTGATTGTCAAAATTTGCAAGGTATGAGATATGGAATGTTTGTGCGTGAGAGACATAGAGATATTATATTGGTTTTTAGTTTTTGAATAAAGGTTCATACTAATTTTCTATTCTTATATTAGGTGGGTGACCTCCAAGGATATCCATGAATTTGAAGTGCCAAAATGGAAGAGGCGAATTGCATAAATTGTATGTGTATTTGAGAAGGATATCCCTACAAGTTTCATGGACCTACAAGCCCATTTACTTATACACCTAGTCAATGGCATTGAATTGGAAGGTGTCATGTCAACAAGGTGGAAGTTTTTCTTTGAGAGGTATATGAGAACTCTAAAAATAAATGTATGGCAAGATACACATCCATAGGGTTGCATGGTTGAAGGATATGTATTTAATGCATCATTTTTCTTCCTATGTGAATTCCTTGGTAAATATTTTGAAGATGGGTCATGCTTCTAGGATGAAGAATGAGCATCAGATATTATTGATGGAGAAAAACCACAATCTAATGGTGTTGAAGTAGAAATTAGTAAGTAAATTCATGATCATTGTGCTTGTTTTCCTTGCAATCATTAATTTACTCTATAATTTATTTGTCAAATATACAACATGACATTTGGAGTTTGAAATAAACATGTTTATGGTATAGAAAATGATGATCCAAATAGATCTAGTAACATTATAGAACGTCTTTAGTCAAATTTCAATGATGATGAAGATGATGCAGGTCAAGATGAGGATGATAATAATATTAAATAATTGAAATAACATATGAACATTGACCATGATACAATGGATGACATTGTTTCACACAATAATCTTAATGAGAAATACTTCTAAATTTTTTGAATTGTTTGTAATCCATGTTTACAAAATGATGATTTTTGTGGCCCAAACTTAAAAATTCTTTAGTATTTTTTGTGTCGATACAAATTACCTGTTGTAATATCCTTAAAGTGTTCAATATTTGGTATTAATTGTTGGCAGAAAAAATTACGATTACCTGGATAAGAGTTAGCATGGTTAGTGGTCATTTATTGGTTGTTAACTTATTGGTTAGACTCGGATTGAACTAGGATGAAGAGCTTATTGAATAACAATGCATTAAATATGCAATTGTTAAAAAATATAATTACATATATCGTTTATGTAAAACAACGTATATCCAAACCATTAGGCTACATGTATGCAAAGTTTGTTCATTAATTTATATTATAAAACAAATTCAAATATTTCACTAAGCCTAAGTAAATTCTTTTCTATGGGAAAAATTAGAAACATTTAATTGTATTAATGTTCTTTATGAGTAAAAAAATACTCTCCAAGTCGAATCCTTTAATGTCACCTTGTAATGAAGGATGGGCGTGCATTTCTATCAAGCGAGTTGAAATTTCCTTGCTTCACTAAAATGCATGTCCATGCTCCATTTCTTGGCCAATATGGTTGATTCAAATCCTACATTGTTCATTTACTAACTAAGTAAAGACATTATGTCTTTTGCTTGATAACTTTTTATGTTGGAACTAGAGTTGATAATTTTTTAAGACTTGAAGCCCTTATTTTTGTGTTATTTTTTCAATCTTAGAAGGATATTTTTTCTGGTGAGATAAGGATATGTGGATTATATTCCTCGTGATTTTGATATATATACAATATTATCATGCATATATTTTGTTTGTGTGTTTTTAAATTTGTATCTCATGTAATATTTATGCAATTTTCTTATTAATAGAAAAACCATGCTAGAGAAGAATGAAGAGATCTTTCGAGGAAGCCCACATATCTCCCTAATTAATTGAGGCAGTGCTAATCCCCTAGGCATAAGACGGGATTTTTTTACCATTTTGGTTAAAAATTACACCTCCAACTCTAGCAAGCCTCGTATTTCCATTTGAGGCACCCTATGGGAAAATTTTCCATATGATGCACTAAGCATATTGTAAATTTGTTCTATTATGGAAAGAAGACATATTTTGTATTTCAAAAAGAAATTTACTACATTCTATAGCACTGAATTCTCGGTATAGTAAGTTATTAGCTTATAAAATTCCATTACGTTGTTCAAAAATAAAAGAGTAACTAGATATTAATGAGACCACAACCAGATAAAAACTCCATGAAGGAGACATAAAAGTAAGTCCTAAACAAAAACTAGAAATTCATTCAAAAATGCATGTTAACATAAAATATAATGATATATAATGCACGTAAACAATATATATATATATATATATATATATATGACATGTTGAAATGAGTCTACATAGAATAGCACCTAAAAATTGCTATTCTGAAACTCGAGGATGCTTGGAAGGATTCTGCAAGCCCTCCTCTTCAAAAGAAGAGTGTCTCTTTTCTTCTATCGATAACTGTGATCATTCGGGTGCTACTAAAAACACATCCTTTAATCCTTTTTGAAGTTGTCAAATTTTCCTTTAGAATATTCTCTTGTATAGGATTTTTATTTCCTTAGCCTACTCAAAAAATCCACATTCTTATTATATTTTTGTTCGTTCTCAGTTAAATTCCTTTCAATATTTTCCTTTGTAGATTTCAGTTGATATCTACATTTGGCCAATTCACTAGTGAGTTGTTGTACTTTATCCTCAAGGTCTTTTTCCCTCGATTTTTATTGATTGTTGTTGATTTTCCGATTTGTTGATTTGCTAATTGTTGTTGTTTTTCCCTCTTTAATTTTCGCTACAAATCAGAAACCTAGGATTTCAAATTTTGTATCTCCATGTCACATCCCAAATGTTGTGCTTTTTGGCTGCTCATGAAATCATTGTGTAGCTCTGTAATTATTTTATCTCTCTCAAATACCATCCGCTTCAATGATTGTATAACTGGTGGTTAGACACACAGATCACCCACATATTTGATGGCTTAGACATTGGTCTATAAAAACTTCACTCATGCTTTTAGCTTGGATTTCTCCATGTCCTCTGAAGGTTTTTGTTTTACTCAAGTATCCTAACGTGTACCTTTACTTTGACACTTACCTTTACCCCACTCTTAGTACCAATTTCTAAAAAATACTGATATTTTTCCATTTCAAGTTATTTAATCTCATGTTTTTCCCAGGAAATTTCAAGATATCTCTCTTTCAACTTATTAGATTTCCTATGACAAGTTTTCTCCAACTTTGTCACACTTTTCTTGTATTCTTCAACCTATGATTCATGCTTCTTTTTTTCCTGATATTTAGATTTATTTGCAATTTCAACCTTTAAATATTCAATAATTTTATCTTTTTCATTCAATAACTTGACTAATTTAGCCTTAGAAGTATTTGAAGTTGCTAGTGGAGGTATATTAATAACCTCTTGTCTTCTTCTAGTTCCCTAATTTTTCCATCATATGTAGCCTAAAATTTTTGAAATTTGCATGTATTTCACATATCTCCCTAATACCTTCGTCACTCATATTGGATACCCGATTACGTAATTGATCAATAATTTTATCCTTGGCGTTTAGGGCTTTCACTGATTTTTTTGTTTGTTGCATAATCATTGATTCCAGCACTGCAATCTTCTTTATGCATTCAAAAATATCCTTCTCATTTAGTTCATGCTTTTCCTTCCAGCTGTATATATAGGAATAATCCTCCATTGCAACTTGTTTTTAATGGATCATTCTATTATATACTAAGAAAACAAATTTTTTATTGAAAATGTATGATGTAACATTCTTCAACTTGGAGATGTAGATGTTGAATCACCCATAAAATGGAAATTATATTGAACTGCCAACTGTTTATAATGAATTATGTCTATTATAGAAAATTCATCATTAAATGTTTCCTTATAATGGTGCATACCTTCCTACTCCTCATCTTCATCCACACACACATGTATGTCAATTAGAACACTAGCAGCAATATCTTTAGCATGGAAAATTGTATCAGCAAAATTTTCGACATATTTAATAGCAGTTTGTTCAGGTTATTCCTCAATGGTTTTATTTGGTTTTTATTTCCTAATGTTAGCTTTAAGAGGCCTTGTTTCAACATCGGCACGATACAAATCAATAATTTCCTATAGTGTTCCCAGGAAACTGAACTTAAAATTGTTACTTTACTTTCTTGCAGGGCATAATATAATTTTTTAGCCAACATATGATGAACATCTATGGTCATGCCTTCAACTCAATGAATAACTAGCCTCATGCAGTCACCGTAAATACAAATCTTGTGATGATTCATAATTGTCTTAAGGACAACTTGAATCAAGGGTTTGTATAGTCCTTGGGGACAACTTGCATTTTTAATCTATTCCCGAGAAAAAATACCTTTTTCCCACATATTTTACTGTCCATTTAAATCTTTTCTACCTTAGGGGTTTTCTTGGAGTTAAATATTGTTCCCCCTCAACGTGGATTTTTTTTCTCTTGAAACCAGATCAAGGTCCAAGTTAATCCTCTGCCTAAATATTTTTAATTCCATGGCTTTATCATCATAATTTTATATTCCCTCATTTATCTCGTCATTCTGGAAATCGAACTGTCAAAATATAAAATTATAAACTCATTCTCTTCTCACGATATCTAGCATACTTGGTGGTCAATTGTTCGTATCTCTCCATGCATCGACACACTCTTTCAATTTTTGAACGTGAAATTCTCTTGGGATCCCCTTGTGTCAACTATTTGTGGGGAAGAGAACTTTGCTATTTCAATTCAGGCCATCGTTGCCTCAAGTCAAGGTAGACTAGTTGAATGCACATTGAATGCAAGAATGCATGCTACATAGACTGTAAGGAATGCACATTGAATAAACCATGACAAATGCATGCTAAATGCAAAAATGTGTGCTGAATAAACCGATAGGAATGCATGACCACGTGATTTTTTTTAACTTATTGCTTTTTTTTCTATAAATCACTTTTATAAAGAAAATAAACTTTTATTAAGTGAATGAAATTGTTTGTAAGGTACTTTAACTTTGCTCCTTTACTCCTGTATTTTCTCAAACACAAAATTAAAAATTTAAATTTAATATTTAGATATAAGATACAGTTTATTTAAACTAACACTTTTAATAATAGGGCTGCAAGATTTTGATGGCATGTAAGATGGCCATCACTTCTTTCTCATGGGTATAATTGAACAAATTTCCATCTTGAAATAGGTTATTCATAAATGATAGTAAATCTCATTTTTGCATTAAAATGGCACCCAACTCTTTTTATAGTAAATGTCCTAACTAGGTCACTTGGCCTAATCTTAAACTTAAAACCCTAAAAAATATGTACAATATAGAAAAACCCTAAAATAGACCCTGCAAACCCTAGGTGTTATCTCTTTATATATCCATTGGCAACATTTAAACCTAATTACTACTTAAAGTAGAAGGTCATCCAGCCTTACTTGTAGGGTTTTCACCAAGAAACTACAAGTTTCAACTATTAAAATTCAAGTTTGATTTTTCTTAGTCCATAACCTTGTTCCCAAACATTCCTGGTGTGCATTTATTTGAGGCAGCAAAACTCTGCATTTTACCCTTTGAAATCCATGCAATTTGGAGTATTTTTGAACAAAACAAACATATATGTGAAAAATAAAAAATAATTAATTGCATTAATGTTAACTATGAGTAAAAAAATACTCTCCAAGTTTAATCATTCAATTTGGGCTTGAAATTATGGTTGGGCATGCATTTTTGTGAAGCAGGCCAAAATTACCTTGCTTCACTAAAATGCTTTGCCAGTCTGATTGATTCACATTGTAGAATTTTTATTTAAATATTTTACACACTTTTGCATTGTTATATATTTACTTAGACTTCATTTTCAAACAAGAACTAAGAACTAGTCCTATTTGTCTCCATTATCCTTACCTATTTATCTTCAAACCCTAACTAGGTCACTTGACCTAATCTTAAAATTAAACCCCAAAAAATATGTATAATATATAAAAACCCTAAAATAGACCCTGCAAACGATAAGTATTATCTCTTTATCTATCCCTTGGAAACATTAAACCTAATTACTCCTAAAATAAGGTCATCCAGCCTTACTTATGGTGTTTCAACCAAGAAACTACAAGTTTCAACTATTAAAATACAAGATTGATTTTTGTTATTACATCACCTTGTTCCAAAACATTTGTGGTGTGCATTTATCTGAGGCACAAAATCCCTGTCTTTTACCCCTTGAAATCCATGCCATTTGGATTATTCTTGAAAAATAAACTATATATGCACAAAATTAAAAATATTTAATTGTATTAATGTTACTTATGAGTAAAAAAATAATCTCCAAGTTGAATCATTCAATTTGGCCTTGAAATGAAGGTTGGATGTGCATTTTATGAAGCAAACCAAAATTGCCATGCTTCACTAAAATGCATGCCCAGGCTTCATTTATTAGCCAATCTCATTGATTCAAATTGTATATTGTTTACTTAATGATTTTAAACACTTTTGAATTATTACAACATTCTATTTTTTTCTTCGACTTGCCTTATGCGAGAGTTGTGTATAAGTGGGAAACATAGTTATTGTTGGGGCAAAATAGTTTCCTGTCATTTAATTTGTCAACCCGGGGTTTTCGTAAACTTGTGAAGCATGCGTGCACTGTATGTGCTAGAAATTGTCTTTTAGTTTAGATCAATCTAACTGCAAAATAACAAAAACCAATTCATCTAATCTATGAAATCAAATAATGAAAATTAAATTCAACTAACCTATGAAATCAAGTAACGAAAAGAAAGAAAAAAAATTCAAAATAAAATATAGCGTGCGCAATCACACTTGCGGGAATTGAAATTTTAATCTAAGAAAGCATTTCAAAGCATGTAAAGGAAAACAACTAAGGTACGTTCAATCAATCCAACATCCAATATGGAAGTATGATACAATCACCCTCTTAAGGTGATGTATAAGCAACCGATTATACATTAGTCTTTAAATCTAGGAAAACAATTTAAATCATGCAAAGGGAAAACTCAATAATTGCATAAGTTAGGTATTCAAGTATTCAATTTAGAAATATGATAAAATCACCTTCTTGAAATTATCTTTAATAACACCCAATATTAAAATTGAATGAGGATCTAAAAAGAAATGTAAAAGCGTGTAAAAGTAAAGCTCAATGATTGTATAGGTTGAACATTTAATCACCCAACTTGGAAGTATGAAAAGTCACCCTCTTAGCCAGATCTTTTAGGAACATTAAATTATACAATGAATTGATAGTTTGATCTAAGAAAGTAAATAATAGAACATGAAAGGAAACTAAATAAATGTGAGCTCTATTGCCTCAAACTTAATCCAATTGGAAAATAGATAAATCTATCCTATTGAAATGTTTTTAGAAAACCAAAGATTACACAGTCATTCTAAAACTAATACTAAGAAAGCAAATAAACTTTAATATATAAAAGCAACTAAATCTCACACATTTTAGGTAGCTGATCTGAAAGTATGAGAGATGGTAAATTGAGATGCTCCATATGTAAGCAAAACCAAGTCAAAATGAAGGAACATTCATGACTAAGGTGCCACAATCCAATTATGTATTCAAAACTTGAGCATAACTCCAATTTTACACATGATTTGATAGGAGAAAGCTTCCCCTATTCATACAAAAGATGAGATGCTATCTCATTAATGAGTGTCCATGAATCTCTCCCTATATCTCTAGAGTTACAATCCAAATAGGAAGTGATAAGGCACATGTCTTCTTAGAGTTACAATACAAATAAGAAATGAGACACATATCCTTATGATCCCATGATCTTCTCCATCCAAATTCGAATTTGGCCTTAGGAGGCCACATAAGGGTCTTCTGGAAGCTTATTTTTTACCTACACATGGAAACAAACTCATTCCCCTTGTTAGGTATAAGTATGTGCATATTATTTTCTAATTTTTAACCATAACTTCACTTAAAAATACTACAAATTAATAAAGTTTGGAAAAACATAAATGTAACCCAATTTTGGTAATGGTAAGGTAAATGTAATGAAATTAAGGTGGAGTGAAGGTGATAATATGGAAATATAAGTGAAAATGTAATGGAAGTAAATGACAATTTCAAGGCCCACCAGTTATGTAGGATATTTGTCAAACATGATGCTTATATCCTAAGGTTAATAATTGTCCAATTGTGTCCCATTTAAAATTTCATTACCAAAACTGTAATTGGTTTGGCCTGGGAGTGCGTATTTTTTCTGACTGTGATCGTTTGTAGATATGGCAATTGCTATTCTGACAAAATTGGATTTTAGTGTATAACATTTCCTTTATGAAAATGACTATGTTATGTTACATAAAATGGTTTTATATTTAGGTTATGTTGACGAGAAAATCTGTCCGGCCAACAGCAGGGGATCTCCCCATTAAAAAGTCCCAAATAGACTCTAAACCGTTTGGAATAGGGATCCCTTCTGGGGTGTGGGTCCGGCTACCGCTTAATTCTCTTTTCCTTGGGTCTCAGTAGGACTCTACAAACCTACAGACACACGCTTATTCGGATGATACAAGACACATGATTGATGAATTAAATGAATGTACAACACTATGCGTAGCAAGCTGAATTATAAAGCATGGGGCAAAAGGAAATTTTGTCAACAGCATATCATTAGGGTCATGCTTGTACGTTGTTCTAACCACAGAAGAAACAATTATTTATGGCAAAATACCCTTCACTTCCTTAAATGGTTTTGGTGATAATATAAATGTCAGTAAACAAAGTTATTAACATTCATTGAGAAAGCGAAATAAAATTAGCACCATTAACACATGTTTAGAAAAATATAATGCATGAATGATGTAATTGGAGACACAGTTTCATTAATCAAAAGATGTTAGAACCTGAAAATAGAATACTCATAGTGTTCACACATTGACCAACATCAGATCCAAAAATGGAGTTAACAAATGCTTGTATTCATACTCAAAAATGTGTAGTCCTTCTATACAATGCTTTATATCTCTATGAGTCCCAAAACAAAAAAGGTCTTTTACAATTTCCCAAAGGAGGTATTTATAACACAAAACTTGCCCTTTGGGCTTCCGACTTTCAGCCTTCCGAACCGTTGGGCTACCCTGTGACCTGGTGGATTCTGCGACCTACGACCTGGTGGATCCTGCGACCTGCGACCTGATAGATTCTGTGACCTGCGACCTTCTTTGTTCTGCGACCTGTGCAATGCCTTGATCATTTTATGAGCTGAGTGATTTCTAGGTCAAGAACAATCACTTGTAGCAGGTCTCGGAGGTAGGTCTGCCACGCTTGATAATCTACAGCAATCGGGGTGACCAGAGGTGTGTCTTCCTTTAATCTATGTATGGATTCAAGTGTGTTTGGAATCGGGGTATCTCTTTTGATATTAATCTGATTTTACAAGGATACCAACTTAGTGCAGATTCGCACTGGTGTCACAATAAACCAAACTAGATTTTCCCTTGATGCCTGTAGATCTCGAGAAGCTGCTGCTTGCTTGATGGGTTGCATGAAGGCTTTGATATCTTGATCGATTTGCTGCCAAGTCCCGTCTTCACTCAGAGGGTCGAGGGGAGGAATATGATGTAACTCGACCATTGATTCTATGCCACTGATCAAGTGATCATGTGTGTTCATCACCTTCTCCAGATATTTGACTAGCTTTTCCTTAGATTGTACCCCGATTCAGATCTGAGCCTTATCATTCTGGGTACTGATCCAGTCCCTCTTCAGCAAGGTAGCTGGAGCTTTTGGGTATGCATTGGACCATTCTAGGACGTGATATAAAGCAGTGTAGGCCTCTTTGAGCTGGGCATTATTTTTCTTTGTTTCAGCCTGAGCCTTCAGTAGTGGTGCAACAGTTTGCTTTATAGAAAACATCTCTCTATACACCTGCCTTATAGTGACTTCTAATGTGACCACCTCTCCTTGGATGGTCAGTGTTGTTTCTTTTGAGGAAGTGCTGCGAGCCTGCAGCTGTTGTACCTTTTCTTCCAATGCTTTCTTTTCCAGCTCTGCCTTGGCTGTTTTCTGCTCCAAAGCCTACAGCATGTTCTATAAGGCCAAAATTTCTTTGCTCATCCTACTAACATTATCCTCCGTGGTAGCTGCAAATGTTGTGCCGGCTGAGGCAATCATGATTGGATTCGTCTGAGTGTCTAGTACGATATCCTTGCCGGTGGTAGCTGTGAGAGGTGTAGTTCGGTCTCGCGCTAGGCATCCCCTTTTTTCTTGCCGAATGTTGTGTGAGAATTGGTCATAGGAGATCCTGGTAAGATCAAATACTTCTTCATATTATCCCACAGCAACGCCCAATTCTGAGAGGGAAGTGCGAGCTGTACTCACAGGGCTCATTTGAAGCATCTCGATATCAGTATCAGGAGGAGGCATATTGTTGCCTTCTACCTCTTCGGTTTCCTTGTCTTTTGCCCTCCTATATTCTTCCTCCTTCCTCCTTTGTTCGACTGCCAGTCTGTCCTGCTCTTCCTTTATGAGTCATTTGGCTTCCACTTTATCTTGGCTTTATTTTAACCGGCGTTTTCTTTCAGCCCTGTCTTACTCCTCTTTCCTTTTTCGCTCTTCTTCTTTCTTCCTCTGCTCTTCCTCTTTCCTTTTGCGGGCTTCTTCTTTCTTCATCTTTTTTGGGTCATCTTTTACTTGCTTCCCCTTCTTTTCATGTTCTGCTTTGGCCTTCTCTTCAGCCTCCTTCTAAGCTTTAGCCTCTCTTTCTTATTACTGGGCCACGAGATCAAGTGATGTCTCTGTAGTTGTTCACATGGCTGATGAAGCTCCCCCCTGTGGTATGTGCTCTTTCTTCTAAGGTCTGGTTATCTTGGCCTTCCTGGCCTCCTTGATCGAAGGATTCGTCTGGGGCATACTCCCTATCTTTATTGTACCAGTTTCGGATTTTGTCTTCAGTGGAGCAGACAGTGTGTTGATAGCTCCACCTGAATTTTGCTCGTTTGCAATGTGCAGGGACAATCCTGTTAGGGTCATACGTCCGGTGTGCCAAAGTGGGAAAATGGAATCCTTTCATCTGCTCGGTCTCTGCCTCCACCTCTCTGAAATATTTTACTGTATAGGCGCCAATGGTGAGTGGTAGAGTTGGCCATGGCTTTTTCTTGCCTTTGGTCAGTACTTTGGTGAACCCCCCGGACATCTGATGGCATATCTCTTGGAGCAGGAGTTTTTCTGTCGCAAACTTGGGCAGTGCGTGAGGGGCTTTGAGGACCTGAACACTCTGATAGTAGTAGATTCTGAATCCGGGAACCAATGGGCTACCTGAGTTATTTTTTCCATTGCCCGCCAGGACATGCAATGAGCCTACATCCCAAATAATCTGCGATAGAGGACTGAGATAAAAATATTTGATATTGACTCCATATCTTTCTTGTACTGGGAGTCCCAAAACACCCTGAGATGCTTATGAATCAGGCTGTTTTTTTTTGCTACCCAGTTGTGCGTCCATTCGTCGAAGCAGCACCTTGCACAGACTGCATCTAAAAGGTACGAAGCCATGTAAAACTCGGATGCAAAACCTTCGTCAGGGGAAAGTGCTACGTTGATGTTAGATTTGAGGGCCGCCATAATTACATTGGCCCAATTAAAGCGGGTTCCATGTACTGTGATGGCGTACATTAGACAAACCCATGTACCATTGAAAAAGGTCGCATCTGGGTGGCCATAAATTCTGCATGGCATCGCGGCCACAAGTTTGTATGCCGTCCTGAGGCCTTGCGTCGGATATTCTTTGTCCCTTTTAACCCGGAAATTCTCTGGTTCTTCCCACCATCCTTTCAAAATCTTGGGTATGGGAACGGCATGAGTTTTACACCATTCTTTGTTGAGTGTCTGCTCCCTGGTAGGAATTCTATAATACAACTCGGTGTCTTGTCCTTTCAGAGCAGCCACAACATCCCCGGCATGATCCCATATAACCCAGTTCTCCGGATCGACTCTCTGCAAGATCCAGTCTACAATCTTTGCTCAAGGGAATATTGGCGGGTGGGCTCCTGCGTAATGCAACTTGGACTATTTTACTTGTATATATACCCGCCTATCTGGAAGGTCCTCTAGGAAATCGGGTTCAGTGAATTCCCAGTATATTTGGTACCAGGCCATGCTGTCTCCTTGGCCAAAGGTACATACTGAGTCCCCATACATAGGGGCAGGGGATAATTGTAACTCTCCTTCTTCCAAAACTTCCACCTTGGGACTTGTGTTCCTCTTTCAGACTGCTGGGTTACCCATGTCACTTGAGGCTGAAGAGATGGATACGCAACTTAGCTCTTCATCAATATTACCTAGTATTGTCAAAAAACCATCCCATGATAACACAAACTTCATATTGTTAATAATAGGGCTATATCTGACAAAGTATGGCCAAAGGAATGGGAAAACCTGTGACCTAGTGACCTTGCAACCAGGTCGTTAGGTCACTGGGTCGCACAGGGGTGTGTTCAATAGGAAATGCGACTTAGCGACCTGACGACCGGGTCGCTAAGTCGTTGGGTCATTGATTGATCAATTTGCAAGGAAATGCGACTTAGCGACCTAGTGACCGAGTCGCTGGGTCGCTGGGTCGTTGATTGATCAATTTGAAATGAGATGCGACTTAGCAACTTAGTGACCTGCGACTGGGTCGCATGGTCGCAAGGTCGCAGATTCGCACTAGGCCTCGGATGGGGAACATGGATGAGCTAAGAGCAGAAAGAATAGATCTGGAATATAAGCATTCCACATGGTCGCAAGGTCGCAGAGTCGCACTAGGCCTCGGATGGGGAACATGGATGGGCTGAGAGCAGAAAGAATAGATCTGGAATATAAGCATGCCAGGGCTCACGAGAAGAAATCCTATGATAAGCATGAAGCTTTAAAGAGTATTGGTGAGGTAAATGGGGATAAACAGGCAGTCATAATAAGGAAAAATCAGGATTAAACATAAACTTACCCGAAAAAAATGCACTCCAGTAAGACTGTTAGAGGCGTTTTCCTTCTTCTTCGCACGAGTGAAATGTGACCTAGTGACCTCCCTATTTATAAAAGGGTCACGTGTGCAAGCAATTAATGAGGTCGCTGGGTCGCAAATGTCCCGTGCTTAAGAGAGGCACGACCTTGCGACCTTGCGACCTTGCAACCTAGAGGATCGCGAGGTTGCAAGGTCGCTAGGTCGTGATTTTGAAGTTTGAATGAGATTTGCAAATTGGCAACCTAGCGACCTGATAGGTCGCAAGGTCGTCATGTCGCAAATAGGGAAAAATACCTATTCTACGACTTTGCAACTTAAGGCTTTCCTGAAATAGAATTGAAATTTATGTTTTGACTTAGCTTTTCGATGCTCAAGGGGCCCAAAAAAATTTAGATGGTGAATTTTTGGAGGGTGTTGTAGAGGCTACAAAAAATGATGATTCACTAGTAGGGTCCAGAATCTCTACTGATGATTTATATTTGTGGGGGGGGGAGGGGGCCTTAGCAGGCTGTTCCTTTCACCCTTAGGTTTCCATGATTTTTTCCTTTTGTACCTTGCAAGGTTGCTTCGCCTGCTTGCCTATTTAGGTGTTGGTTGCCCGAGCTTTTACTTCTAGATTCCGGACCAAAAGGGTTGGAGCACTTTAGGGATTTCCAGGATCCGGTATAGTTATTTCATCCTCATTTTGTTGCTCCGCTTCCTGCGAACCTTGCAGTCCCGGCGGAGTCACTGCCTAGGAGTCACGAATGTTGCTCTACTGCCGGCCAGCCTGGTCAATACCCCGACAGAGTCGTCGCATCGCCTCTCTATGCAGGAAACCTTTCTCAATCCTTTACCCTTTATTGGTATGCTACTGCAATTATTTTAAATGTGCTCAAGTCACTTATTTAGATGTGCTTAGGGCACTTATTTGATAGAGGCATTTTTTCCTAGGCGGATGAGGGATCCCGACTTATTTTACTTGCAAGAGAGGTTACTCCTGGTCTGTATGGGGACTTTAGGTTTTCTCGAATATCCTTGCGTCACCCGAAGTTAGCCTTGTTCCCTTTCAGTCTAGTTGTCTCTTTAACCAACTTTCTTTTCACAGACACCCTTTCAAGCTTGCCAGGTGAGCTATCTGCGCTTAATAGCCCAGACTAGGTCATGTTTTACCTTTGGGTGTCAATCACAGACAAGCTCCTACCACCTTTTGTGATTTTCAAGAAAGATTTTTCATCATCACAGATCCTGGCGAAGCATGCCAATTGCGTGACTTCTATAATGCCTTCCCCCTTTTCAAGTTCTTAGAAGGACACTTATACTAAGGCACTGATTGAATAAGCACTTTTATTGCAAGAAATGAAAAATTGAAAACTAAACAGAAAACAATAAAATATGGTACAGGGGTGGTGATGGCTCTCCTAGGGCCGTTAAGAGAAGTAGTGCTTGAGGTCATGCCCGTTTACCGGGAGGACCTCGATTCTTCCCTCTAGAGTTTGCAATCTGAAAGTGTGGGAACCTAGCTTCTCTTTAATCTAGAATGGACCTTTCCAAAGGGCTTGGAATTTGGAATGTTTCCCTTTCTCCTCGTGAGCTTTATCCCATTTAAGAACAAGGTCTTCTACTTCGAAAATTTTATTCCCGGCGGACTTTTTATCAAACCATCTCTTAATCCGACTTTGGTGGATGGCGAATTTTTCGCGGTTTTTTGCCTTTCCTCCTCCAGTTTCAATAATGTGTCGATTCGGGATTGCAAGGTGGGGCATGGGGTGCCATGGGTCTCTTGGGACAACTGGAGGGCTGGGAGAGATAGGTGGGGAGGAAGGATGGCCTCTTTTCCATATACAAGAAAAAATGAGGAGGTGCCGAGAGAAGATTTGGGTGTGACCTGATCAGCCCAAAGGGCATTATGGAGGGCATTATGCCAGTTTCGTTGGTGGGACAATAGGGTATTTTTGATGATGTGAATAAGGTTCTTATTAGTCGACTCAGATAACCCATTCCCTTGGGGGTAATAGTTTGCAGAGTGTTTAAGTACAATACCATTTTCCAAAGCAAAATCATACAACTTGAAATACAAAAAATAAGTTGCATTCTCAAAAACAAGGGAGGTTGGAACGCCAAACCTGGTCATGATACAATGAGTGACAAACTCTATTACCTCTTGATCATTGATTTGGCGTAGTGGTATCGATTCAACCCACCTGGCGAAATATTCGGTAGTGGTGAGGATATATCGGTGTTGCTTGGAGGAGTGCGGTAAGATTTCTCCAATCACGTCCAACCCCCATTGTTGAAAAGGTTCCTCTACTACCATTGACTGTAATGGAGCGGTTGGCCGTGTTTCCCAGTTGGTGAATTTTTGACATTGAGCACACTTCCAGACATATGTGTGAGCATCCTTGAAGGGGGTTTGCCAATAGTAGCCAGCGCGCATAATTTTGTGGGTAGTGGTATCGCCTACTTAATGCCCTCCGGCTGGTCCATCGTGTAGTTCGGTCAGGATGCTTTGTGATTCATCATGTTCCAAGCAGCGCAGTAGAACTCCATTGTAATGTTTCTTGAAAAAATTTTCTTGTACTAACTGGTAGGATGCAGCTTTCAGCCTTATTGCTCGTATATGCCGAGCAGTTAAAACGGGATCCATAACACCGTGGGCCAAATATTTCAAAATGTCGGAGTACCAAGAAAGGTTTCCCTGCTAAGGCACGTTTTCAATCTGATACATGTCAATTTCTTGCTCACAACATTCTTCTTCGCACCCACGTGAATTTGCGGCCTCTGCGGCCATTTGGCAAACTCCTTGACCTTTGACAGTATGTGTCAGTTTGAACTCCAAGTCATACTCTTGGAGACATGTCGTCCAGTTTCCTCGTCTTTTGCCCAGCTCTTGCTGCACAAAAAGTGAGCGAATAGCTGGTTGAGGGATGAACACCGTGACATGGTTCTTCAAGATGTATGGCTGGAAATTCTTGACGTCTTTGTATACTGCGTAAGCCTGTTTGTAAATCTTGGGGTAATTCAGTTCAGCACCTTGCAAACTGGCACTCATGAATGATATGGGTCATTCATCGTTCTTAGCATCTTTCTGTGTGAGGACAGCCGCGAGTGATGAATCTGAGGCAAAGGTATATAAGATGAAACCTTTGCTAAAGTCTGCTCTTTGGAGGGATGGTGCTTCTGCAATGGCCTACTTGATCTTATTGAATTCTTCCTTCTCAGGTGGATTCCATTTGAAACTTGCATTCTTTTTAATCATCCCTTGCAAAGGCCTAACTATTTGGGCAAAATCTGATATGAATTTCCATACAAATTTGATTTTCCCAAGCAATGATTGCATGGCATTTTTGCTACTAGGAGGTGGAATCTGGGCGATGACCTTCGCTCGCTCGGGATCTACAACTATACCATTCCTAGTTATGATATGACCCATAAAATTCCCCTCGGACACGGAAAAGACACTTTTCTTTGGGTTGAGTGAGATCCCATACTTTCTGCATCTTTCGAAAATCTGCCTGAGGTGACGTAAGTGATCGCCTCTGTGCTTTGAAAACACGGTGACGTCGTCCAAGTATACTACCGCGCTTTGTCCTATTAAACCTTGGAAAGCTATGTCCATAGCCCATTGGAATTTCACCCCAGCATTTATCAATCCAAAGGGCATGCGCCTATAAGCGAAATTCCCCAATTTAGTCCGGAACGTAGTTTTTAATCTGTCGGGTTCAGCTACCAGTACTTGGTTATACCCGGAAAAACCATCCAACAATGAGAACATCTTCAATCCAGATGCGACTTGCAGTATCTGTTCCATAGGGGGAACCGGGTAGTTATCTTTGTCTGAGGCTTTGTTTAGATTTCGGAAATCCACGCACAAACGGATCTCACTATATTTTTTTCGTACCGAAACTAGATTCGATACCCAAGTGGAGTGTCAAACTTTGAAGATTATGCGTGCATCCAAAAGCTTCTTAAGTTCTTTCTGAATGATTGGTTCCAACATAGGGTGCACTTTTCTTAGCTTTTGCTGGAAAGGCTTCACTCCTTCCTTCATAGGGATCACATGCTGAATAATTTGAGTGTCATAAGTACGCAGTTCATCATACGTCCAAGCGAACATGTCTCGGTATTTCCAGAACAGTTCGGTGAAAGCTTGCCTCTCCTGATCGGAACAATCCTTCCCGAGGTTGACGAACTTCGGGTCCTTATCTGTCCCTAAGTTTACCTGTTGATGTGCCAGAGTGGAGCTCTATAATTTAGTGTTGGGAGGTCCGCACAAATGGTTTTGCAGATCAAACAATTTTTCAAGCGACATTATTCCCTTGGGCATGGGATTTTCCTTACGTTTCTCTTTTTCTTCCTATAAGGCTTGATCATGGTCCACTTCTTCTATCACTGTGTCTTTGAACACCTCGATGTTGAGCATGAATTCAAGTACCTATTGGTCATTATCAAAGACGTGTAAATTAGTGATGTTATCTGGCACAGATGGTTTATACACTATTTCAATAGAAAAACCATCCCTTAGAGGCGTGAACCTAGCAGCAGCGTTAGCCAGAGTATCAGCTACCACATTATGCATCCTAAGCACAGATTTAATACCAAACGCATCAAAAGCAGAAATTAAATGCCATACCTCTTGTTGGTAAGCTTTCAAGTGTGGAGATAAGCAATGGATGGTATTGCGTACCTAGCGAGTGATGATTTCGAAATCTCCGATAACCTTTAAGCATTTCACCTTTAGGTCCAACACTTTTTGAGTCCGAGGACTAAGGCCTCATATTCAGCGGTATTTTTGGTGCATTTAAATTCTAGCCAGCATGAGATAAAAAAACTTGTTCTTTTGGGGGTCCAACAGGATGTAGCCTGCACCTGCTCTGTCATGTGTCCTGGAGCCATCATAATACAAGGTCCATACATCGTCTTCTGGTTTCTCCGGAACCGTGGGTTGGAGAGAGATTTCAGTTTGGTTTATGATGGGTACAGCTTGGTCTTCAGTGATGAGCATTAGCTCTGATGGATGTCTGGGTTTACCGGGGACTGAGGGGGACAGTAACATTCGAAGATGGCATCTAAGACACACATGCCAAGCTATTCTTGGGAAAAGCTGACATGTTCATTGGTAGCGTCCAAGTCAATCATAGTATGCTTCATATAAGGTTCACTCTCAACTTTGATTTGGTTGTTTCGACCTTTGTAGAGAAGCCATAGGTGAGACCAATCGGTAGCAAAGTACCCTTGTAGCTTACTGGACCAGTCCCTGCTCAACAAGAGACCATAGGCTTCCAGGATGTGTACGACTACTATGTCTATGCACTGGTGGACTCTGGAGTCGAAAGATAGGCGGATGATGACATTATTTAGTTCACCTACAGCGAGCACTTGCGATCTGTCGAGCTGAATAATCCTAGCATCAGTTTTCTCTAGGCGAATGTTTAACTTCTTGCAGATAGACAGGGGCACGGCATTTGTGGATGCGTCGGAGTCGACCAAGCAATTATGAACGTTAAAGTTAAATATTTCAAAATATAGGATAAAGGGGGGAGTATATCCCCTAGAGTTCACATTTGCGGTGTTCATAATAGATTGGAGGCTTGCACTAGCTTGGGCAGATGTGTTTCTCATGGGTTTGGTTGTCGAGGTGTTGGCGAAGGCTTTGAGAATAAGCTCCCATTGGTTGGTGATGCGGGTGATCACATAAAGAGAGATGTTGGCTTTATTTTTCTTCATGTCCTCAACAACGTTGTAACCAAAATCAGAGTGTGGAATAGTCTCGCTGGGGGTTTTGGGTGACCCTACCAGCAGTTTTCTCTTTTTGTTTGTTCGGGTGTTGCTAGGAGCGGACTTCGTAGGAATAGCAGCATGGTGCTCATTCCCTAGGGGTAATATTTTCCTTAAGAAGGCCCTCCTCTTCTCTTTGAAGGATTGTTCAGGAACTGGTCCTTTGCTTCTTAGGCCATAGTTTCACACAGGTTTGGCTTTAGGATCGTCGGCCACATTAATTTCGGTGATGGTATGGGTGCTTTCCCCACGGATCACATCAAACGCAAGGACGGTAGATCCTGGTTCTTCATCTGGGGGAAGGTTTTCTTCATTGTCATAGACATCATCTTCACCTGCTTCCCCTGGGGTTTGATCATCTAGGAGCTGATTCACTACCGCAGTCATGTTGTCAATCCATTGGGGGCATGTCTTCTCGGAGTGGGCGGCCTGGTGGAAAGAAAAAAAATTATCTTTTCCGATTTCTTCCACGTTAAGAACAGCATTTGTGTTTGATGGGGGTCGGCTGATTGTGGGGGTATTCTTTTTGAAAAAAGGCTTTTGCATCTTGGTGCCAGTAGCGGGTTCAATGCCTTTTCTTTTTATATCAGAGACTTCATTGGTTAATAACTTAAGGGGCTTTGCTATATCTTCGAAGTAAAAAGTATCTTTGTCCTTACCCCCAGTTTTGAATGTGGAAGACTAGTTCCTTTTCAAGGCAGGTTTATGATCGTCTCGACCTTCATGGTCGATGACCCCTATGGAAAGCATGTCATTTTCTACGGAAAGGGCAGTGGCATAATTTGCCGCAAGGGTAGCCCTAGCCTCGTGCTTTACGAATACGGCGATGTCTCTGGGAAGAGCCTTTATGTATTAGTCTATAGTGATGGAGTCATCCAATGCCAAGTTGGGGGGGAATTTGTTCAATATGGTAGAAAAAAGTTGATTAAAATCTCTGACCTTCTCTTTCTTTTGGAATTTGAGTGTACTCAACTCTGTGAGGAGCATGGAGGGGGTCTTGTCCTCCGAAAAATTCTAAAGGAAAGTTGTACAAAATTGATCCCATGAAGTTATGGAAGCACTTGGGAGAGACCGATACCAGGTGGCTGCTTTGTTCTCAAGGGTATGGGGAAAAAGATGGCAGGCTACATCATCTGCTTGGACTCTCATTATTTGCAGTGAAAGGTAGAATTTTCTAATGTGGTCTTCGGCCAGCGTGCCTTTCTCAGGGTCAAACTTGGAAAGGTGTTTTTTGGGGTGTCTAGGCATGTCATGAAGAGAGCCCTAAAGATCTAATGGAGATTGGGCCATCCAAGTAACCATTTGTACCCTCCTGGCATGCTCGTGCCCTATTTATGACTCAGATTCACTCCCCGCACCCGACGCGGATGCTTCTCCTTCATGGTGGGAGTGCTCGTCTTGACGTCCCCCGCGGTTTTCCATATTTCTAATGTTTCTCCAATTGTAGATGGGGCCTCTATTTTGGTTTTGATGGAAGTGGGTGGTATTGTGACCTTGGCCACGGCCTCTATTTCCTCGACCTCTATTCCCTTGGCCTCTCTTTCCCTCGCCCACCCCACCTGGTGGAATGTGAACTTGGGTGTTGTCATTTTGGGTTCGGTTAGGCTGAGGGCTAGCATGGGGTCCATTCATGTCAAGACCTTCCTCTTCTGTTTCTTGGGGCCCAGTAATAGGTTCATTATTCTCAACTTTCGTTGCGAGGTCTTCAACCATTAGATTTATCAAATGGGGCAGGGAATTTACAAGGGTACTGTCGCGAATGAGGTTAGCTGTAAGGGTCCTGGTATGGGTTAGAAAACTCATGACTGGAGTGATTTTCAAATCTCTGATGAGGTTGCGGGCAATCGGGCGCAGAACTCTTAACTGATCCCTGGTAACCTCATAATAAGGAGCTTCCTCCCCTTGGGCATCTTCTAAAAGGGGAGGATCGGTGTCATCGTGTATGGCCTCCCCTTGAAGATTTTGTAACGGAATATTACTCATGTGCTAGGAGACTACCATAGGCCCTCCTTCTAGCGCCAATTCTATTGACGGGAAAATTTGTTTGTCCAACAGCAGGGGATCTCCCCGATAAAAATTCCCAATTAGACTCTAAACCATTTGGAATAGGGATCCCATCCGGGGTGTGGTTCTGGCTACTGCTTAATTCTCCTTTCCTTGGGTCTCAGTAGGACTCTACAAACCTGTGGACACACGCTTATTCGGATGATACAAGACACATGATTGATGAATTAAATGAACATACAACACTATGTGTAGCAAGCTGAATTATAAAGCATGGGGCCAAAGGAAATGCTTTCAATAGCATAACATTAGGTTCATGCTTGTACGTTGTTCTAACCATAGAAGAAACAATTCTTTATGGCAGAATACCCTTCACTTCCTTAAATGTTTTTGGTGATAATATAAATATCAGTAAAAAAAGTTATTAACATTCATTGAGAAAGCGAAATAAAGTTAGCACCATTAACACATGTTTAGAAAACTATAGTGCATAAATGATGCAATTGGAGACACGGTTTCATTAATCAAAAGATGTTAGAAACTGAAAACAGAATACTCATAGTGTTCACACATTGACCAACATCAGATCCAAAAATGGAGTTAACAAATACTTGTATTCATACTAAAAAAATGTGTAGTCCTTCTATACAATGCTCTATATCTCTGTGAGTCCCAAAACAAAAAAGGTCTTTTACAATTTCCCAAAGGAGGTATTTATAACACAAAACTTGCCCTTTGGGCTTTCAACTTTCTGCCTTCCGGACCGTTGGGCTACCCTACGACCTGGTGGATTCTGCGACCTGTGACCTAGTGGATCCTGCGACCTGCGACCTTCTTTGTTATGTGACATGTGCAATGCCTTGATCATTTTATGATCTGAGTTATTTCTAGGTCGGGAATAATCACTTGTAGCTGGTCTCGGAGGTAGGTCCGCCAAAATTGATAATCTGCAGCAATCAGGGTGACCAAAGAGGTGTCTTCCTTTAATATGTGTATGCATTCAAGTGCGTTTGGAATCAGGGTATCTCTTTTGATATTAATCTGATTTGACAAGGATTCCAACTTAGTGTAGATTCACACTGGTGTCACAATAAATCAGACTAGATATTCCCTTGATGCCTGTATATCTCGGGAAGTTATTGCTTTCTTGATGGGTTGCATGAAGGCTTTGATATCTTGATCGATTAGCTGCCAAGTCCTGTCTTCACTCAAAGGGCCGAGGGGAGGAATGTGATGTAACTCGGCCATTGATTCTATGCCACTGATCAAGTGATCATATGTAGTCATCACCTTCTCCAGATCTTTGACCAACTTTTCCTTAGATTGTACCCCGATTTGTATCTGAGCCTTATCATTCTGGGTACTGATCTAGTCCCTCTTCGGCAAGGTAGATGGAGGTTGTGGGTATGAATTGGACCATTACAGGACGCGATCTAAAGCAGTGTAGGCCTCTTTAAGCTGAGCATTCTTTTTCTTTGTTTCAGCCTAAGCCTTCAGCAGTGGTGCAACAGTTTTCTTTATAGAAAACATCTCTCTGTACACCTGCCTTATAGTGACTTCTAATGTGACCACCTCTCCTTGGATGGTCAGTGTTGTTTCATTTGAGGAAGTGTTGCGAGCCTGCAGCTACTGTACCTCTTCTTCCAATGCTTTCTTTTCCAACTCTGCCTTGGTTGTTTTCTGCTCTGAAGCCTGCAGCATGTTCTGTAAGGCCACAATTTCTTTGCTCATCCTGCTAACATTATCCTCCGTGGCAGCTGAAAATGTTGTGCCGGCTGAGGCGATCATTAATGGATTCGTTTGAGTGTCTAGTATGATATCCTTGCCGGTGGTAGCTGTGAGAGGTGTAGTTCGGTCTCGCGCTAGGCAACTCCTCTTTTCTTGCCGAATCTTGTGTGACAATTGGTCATAGGAGATCCTGGTAAGATCAAATGCTTCTTCATCTTGTCCCACAGCAACACCCAATTCTGAGAGGGCAACGCGAGCTATACTCATAGGGCTCGTTTGAAGCATCTCGATATCAGTATTAGGAGGAGGCGTCTTGTTGCCCTCTACCTCTTCAGTTGCCTTTTCTTTTGCCCTCCTATCTTCTTCCTCCTTCCTCCTTTGTTCGGCCACCAGTCTGTCCTGCTCTTCCTTTATGATTCGTTCAGCTTCCGCTTTATCTTGGCTTTATTTTAACTGGCATTCGCTTTCAGCCCTGTCTTGCTCCTCTTTCCTTTTCTGCTCTTCTTATTTCGTCCTCTGCTCTTCCTCTTTCCTTTTGCGGGCTTCTTCTTTCTTCATCGTTTTTGGGTCATATTTTACTTGCTTCCCCTTATTTTCTTATTCTGCTTTGGCCTAGCCTCCTTCTGAGCTTTAGCTTCTCTTTCTCTTTGCTGGGCCACGATATCGGGTGTTGTCTCTGTAGTTGTTCCCTTGGATGATGAAGCTCCCCCCGTGGTCTGTGCTCTTTCTTCTAAGGTCTAGTTGTCTTGGCCTTCCTACCCTCCTTGATCGACGGATTCATCTAGGGAATACTCCTTATCTTTATTGTACCATTTTCAGATTCTATCTTCAGTGGAGCAATCAGTGTGTTGATAGCTCCACCTGAATTTGGCTCATTTTCAATGTGTGGGGACGATCATGTTAGGGTCATACGTCCGATGCGCCAAAGTGGGAAAATGGAATCCTTTCATCTGCTCGGTCTCTACCTCCACCTCTCTGAAATATTTGATTGTATAGGTGCCAATGGTGAGTGGTAGAGTTGGCCATGGCTTTTTCTTGCCTTTGGTTAGTACTTTGGTGAACACCCCAGACATCTGATAACATATCTACTGGAGCAGGAGTTTTTCTGTTGCAAACTTGGGCAGTGCATGAGGGGCTTTGAGGGACCCAAACACTCTAATAGTAGTAGATTTTGAATCCGGGAACCAATGGGCTACTTAAGTTATTGTTTCCATTGCCTGATAGGATATGCAAGGAGCCTCTGTCCCAAATAATCTGCGATAGAGGGCTGGGATAAAAATATCTGATATTGACTCCATATCTTGCTTGTACTGGGAGTCCCAAAACACCCTGAGATGCTTATGAATTAGGCTGCTTTTTTCTGCTACCCAGTTTTGTGCCCATCCGTAGAAGCCGCACCTTGCACAAACTTCATCTAAAAGGTACGACGCCATCTAAAACTCGAATGCAAAATCGTCGGCAGGGGCAAGTGTTGCATTGATGTTAGATTTGAGGGCTGCCATAATTACATTGGCCCAATTAAAGTGGATTAAAGTGGGTGTTGTGTACTATGATGGCGTACATGAGACAGACCCATGTACCACTGAAAAAGGTCGCATCCGGGCAGCCATACATTCTACATAGCATTACAGCCACAAGTTTGTATGTCATCTTGAGGCCTTGCGTCATATATTCTTGGTCCTTTTTAACCCAGAAATTCTCCGGTTCTTCCCACCATCCTTTCAAAATCTCGAGTATGGGCACGGCATGAGTTTTACACCATTCTGCATTGAATTTCTGTTCTCTGGTAGGAATTCTGTAATACACCTCAATGTCTTGTCCATTTAGAGTAGCCACAGCATCCCCGGCATGATCCCATATAACCCAGTTCTCGGGATCGACTCTCTACAAGATCCAGTCTACAATCTCTGCACAAGGGAATATTGGCAGGTGGGCTCCTGCGTAATGCAACTTGGATCGTTTTACCTGTATATATACCTACCTATCTGGAAGGTCCTCTGGGAAATTGGGTTTGGTGAATTCCTTGTATATTTTTTACTAGGTCATGTTGTCTTTCCGACCAAAGGTACATACTAAGTCCCCATACATGGGGGCAGGGGAGAATTGTAACTCTTCTTCTTCCACAACTTCCACCTCAGAAATTTTGTTCCTCTTTCGGACTGCTGGGGGACCCATGTCGCTTGAGGCTGATGAGATGGATATGCAACTTAACTCTGCTTCAATATTACCTGGTATTGTCAGAAAACCACCCCACGATAAGACATACTTCATATTATTAATAAAAGTGCTATATCTGACAAATTATGGCCAAAGGAATGGGAAAACCTGCGACCTAGCGACCTTGCGACTAGGTCGCTGGGTCGCGCAGGGGTGCGTTCAATAGGAAATGAGACTTAGTGACCTAGCAACCGAGTAGCCGGGTCGCTGATTGATCAATTTGCAAGGAAATGCGACTTAGAGACCTAGCGACCGGGTTGCTGGGTTACTGATTGATAAATTTGAAATGAGATGCGACTTAGCGACTTAGAAACCTGCGACTGGGTCGCATGGTCGCAACATCGCAGAGTCGCACTGGGCCTCGGATGGGGAACATGGATGGTCTAAGAGCAAAAAGAATATATCTGGAATATAAGCATGCCAAGGCTCACGGGAAGCAATCCTATGGTAAGCATGAAGCTCTAAAGAGTATCGATGAGGTAAAGGGGGATAAGCAGGCAGTCATAATAAGGAAAAAGCAGGAGGAAACAACAACTTACCCGAAAAAAAAATGTTCCAGTCGGACTGTCAGAGGCGTTTTCCTTATTCTTTGCGCGAGTGAAATGTGAACTGGTGACCTCCCTATTTATAAAAGGGTCGCGCGTGCGAGCAATTAATGAGGTCGTTGGGTCGCAAATGTCCCGTGCTTAAGAGAGGCGCGACCTCGTGACCTTGCGACCTGGAGGGTCATGGGGTCGCAAGGTTGCTAGGTCATGATTTTGAAGTTTGAATGAGATTTGCAACTTGGCGACCTGGCAACCTGATAGGTCGCAAGGTCGCGAGGTCGCAAATAAGGAAAAATACCTATTCTGTAACTTAGCGACTTTTGGCTTTTCCTGAAATAGACTTGAACTTTAGATTTTGACTTAGCTTTTCGATGCTCAGGGGGCCCAAAAAATTTGAGATGGTGAATTTTTGGAGGGTGTTGTAGAGGCTACAACAGGTAGGAATGATCATTATCCTGCAGTAAATTAAGTATAGGTCTTGGTGTGCATCTATTTGAGGCACTCAAACCTTGACTTTAACCCTACGAAATCGATCCAATTTGGCATATTCTTTCACAACATAAATTTATATGTGAAAAAATAATGTTAATTATGAGTAAAAACTTTACTCTAAAATTTGTATCATTCAATTTGGCCTTGAAATGAAGGTTGGGTATGCATTTTTGTGAAATAGGCCAAAATTTCCTTGCTTCACTAAAATGCACACCCAAACTTCATTTATTGACCAATTCGATTGATTCAAATTGTAGACTCTTTATTTTATTATTTTAAACACTTTTGAATTGATTTATGTTTACTTTGACCCTTCAATAATTTTGCTTGATATCTCATACAACATGCCAAGTTTTGCTTCAACTTGCATTATGTGAAAGTTGTGTATAGGTTTTTCTTCAGCTTGCTCTTGGGAAAAACACTTGACCTTTTAATTTAAAAAATTGTTCCAACTCTTCACATTAATCATCAATTCAAGTATGTTTTGTTATTGCAAGGTTATTATGAAAAATATATGCAAGGGAAAATGATGACTAGTGTTAACGAATCTCAAACTCAATCATTGTAATCACACTCTTAACAAATCAACACTCTAGTTGTTACACTCTCAAACCTTGTTCACACTCTCAAGAAATAAACACACAATGTAGAATAAAACTACTTTGTCACATTGTCAATCTTATTCAGAAAAGAAGAGCACTCCTAGAAACCATTCTCTCAAAAAATGTTGAAACATGCATTCAATTGAAATGAACACACCATCAAATTGTAACATGAAATAAATCAATTTCACACTAATAAAGGGATCGGTCCAGCACCTAATGTGTTACACAATACAGTGGTTATAATTATGCAATCATTAAAGCATGAACAAGACTAATTATAATAGTAGCACTACACAACACACACATTATTCAACAGAAAGATATAGTGTCACCAATGATTGAGATTGAATTAATGAAACATACAGGATTACAATGTTTCTTCTCTCCCCCTCTATCATTTTCTATTTATTTCTATATGTCTATTTCATTCACGTAGAGAGTACACCTCTTTATAATTTCATATTTCTATGATAAGATCATCATGAGAATCTCTTGATTCTCATGTGATCTAATTTGAGAATACACAATAAAAAATTGATAAAAATTTATAAGGATAGGAAAAAATTGTAATAGCTTTTCCAAATTACAATAATTATCAATAGAAAATCCTAACTATTTCAGTTGTGTTTTCCAGAAACTTCTCCTTTGACAATCGAACTATATTTTGACTAGATGTTTTCAAAATTTATGTTCATAACTAAATGAAGGAGGTCATTGCATCCAAAATAGATCTTCATGTGTAACATAAATTCTCAGTGAGTCCTTCTCATGTCCTTGGTGAGGTAAAACTAGAAAGTGTAATCCTACAACAACATCTCAACATACCACAAACCTGTAGCAACTATGTTAGTGTGTTTGGTGCACGCATGTACGAAATCACACCAACTTAAGGGGTGTGGTTTACCCCCTTAAGTTATTAGTCACAGGCAGAAAATTTATGGAGTCAAGCAAGTCAGTGGAACATGCCAGAACATAAACATACTAGATAGAGAAATAACATGCATATTCAAACATAAAAATTAAACTAAAACAGAGAAAAATAAGACAAAATCTCTAAATAGAGTCAAAAAACTGCAATAATCCAAACGGTGGCGCTTACGTCCCCTATTATTCAGTGCTGGTAGGAAATGAGGATGAAAATTTAACCCACTCACCAAGGGGCCCTTAGAACTGGGGTTTCTATGTCCCGATGCAAGGATGTATTTACTTCCAAGCTTGCCTCAGCGCAAAGTCTCCCTCTCTCTACTATGGTGGACTAAAGTTGTTGGATGGCCAAAAATTGAGTCCCCTCTATCTTTGCTCCAGATCACACACTGCTGGTATTTCCTGGGGAAATTCTGGCCAGCATAACAATGTGCTCTCAATTTGTTCATCTCTTGGTGGCCTTTTATAGGAGAATTCAAATCCTCCTTCCCTCTCTTAGTACATTGTGGATGGTGACCCAAGAGAGGGGGATGATTCCATTGTGTGCCACATTTATTCCATTGTGTTATCCCTTGATGTCCTAAGGAGGATTTGGTGGTTTTCCTTAGGAGGCTCCAAGTGTGGAATCAATGTCCTGGAGTGTGCTTTTTGTGGTCCCGGAAAGTGACTTTTTCCACTCCCAGGATTTTGCACTTTTCAGGTCAAAAGGCACGCAAAGGCGCTCTTATCAAAGGATTTTGCGCGCAAAAGCATTTATGACTTGTTAAAATTTGATTTTTCCTCAGACCTTAGATATTTTTAAATACTTTCAAGATTCTCTAATGTCTCTCAGCCCTGTAAATCCTTCTGCCTGACATTAAATAATGTCGTATTTTCTTGTACAAATTTCCAGTTTTAACAACAACCAAGTTGTCAGTTTTACGAGAAAAATAGCCTAAAACAATATTTATCATGTCAAATTACATGTAGAATTAGATCATAAGTATTACATATAAAAATAGACATACCAAGGTTGATAATGGTTGTTACAGTGGCAAAGTATGATATCGAGAATTAAAAACAGTAATGAAAATGTAGTAAAATGAGTGAAAAATGATGTCAATTTCACATCCCAATATCTCCCCCCAAGTTCCAGACTATTTTTCGTGCTTTGAGGCGACTTGAACTTTTGTTTTGCACATGCTCTGAGGGCCTCCACACTCCCTTGCTCCACTGCCTTGGCATCAACTCCCAGCGGCCTCAATGGTCCCTCTGGACCCTCCTCCATATGGCGACCCTCTGCTTGCCTCCTCTATTTCGAATCTTCCTTCTAATGAAAATTTTGAAGTCTTTGCTTCTTTGATATCATCTATTGGAACTCCCATACCTAGACCTTATGTCTCTAATTTTTTCAAGAATCTAGAAGATATCCCTGAGATCATTCTTCCTCTATCTCTCCCTCGATGAGCAGCACTCTCCCTTTATAAATGTGGTCTGGTCGGACAGTTCACTGGCCTTTGGCCATCTCCTCACTCTATTCAAAAGTGGGTTGAAAGGAACTAGTCCTCATCAATAAATGGGAAATTTTCAATCAGGTTTTGTGGAAGAGGATACTACACATTTCACTTTGGAACAAAGGAAGACAAAGATTTGATATTTATAAATGGTCCATACTTCATGGAAACCAGAACTCTCTACCTAAACAGATGGACGCCAGATTTCGACCCTGAACTGGATGTTCCAAGTGTTTTTCTAGTTTGGGTTTGTCTCCCTCACCTTCCTCTCCACTTTTGGGGAGATGAATCTATCAGGGCAATAGGGAATGCAGTGGGAAATTATATTGGTAGAAGCTAGCCAAAGGATAATATGCATGTGTGTTCGAGGATTTGTGTTGAAGTCGACCTAGGAAAATGCTTCCCGGAAGTAGTGAAGATTAAATTTGATATTTTTACACATATCCAGCAGTTGGAATATGAAAAAATCCTGTTAAAATGCAAGGTATGTCATGAATACGGTCATTTTTCAAATAGATGCCCGAAAAAATAAGAAAACGAAGAAGTAGAAGCTCTGGAACCAAAATGGGAACAAGTGAAAAAGAAAAAATAAACAAATAAACTGCCCTCTCTCTCCTCATCACACCCTTAGGCACCCTCACAATCTACCCCCATCTATTCTTCACTCCCTCCTTCTATTCCAACTCTCCCTTCCTGTGACCTTACTGACACCAATCCTTTCGGGCCTCTTGAAGAACCTCATATTCCTCCCTCATCTCCTCCCCCCCTCCCCTCATCATTCTCTCCCTCCTCTCCTCACCCAATCCTCCCCATTCTTCCCCTTAGCCCCCTTCCCCCCTGTTTATATCGAATATTAACAAGGAATTAGTCAAAATATTCATTAACCTCCTTTGAACACCAAAAATAATAGGGAAGAAAGACAAATAAAGAGTTAAGAGATGAAGCTGCAACAAAAGGTATGGAAATGGAAACCCAACAACCTATGGATTACTTCCTCGAAATAATTCAATAAATAAGGAGAAAACTCCCCATCATACTAGAGGTAAAGGTCCCTCTGCCTTCAACTAGAATAAATAATGAATCTTGTCTCCTAGAATTGTCGAGGAATGGGGACCCCATTGAAAATAAATGCAATCAAAGACTTATTAGTAATGGAAAATCCATACATCCTCATGCTACAGGAGACCAAAAAAAATGCACAATAATTTGAGAAAATGATCCAAAAAATTAAAAAATATGAGGGCACAGCTATTCAAGCAACAAGGGCCTCGAGAGGCATTTGCACCTTATGGAGAAAATAAAAATGGGAACTAGGCCATCAAAAAAAAAAGAAACATTGAATTAGAACAGAATTAAGAAGCAAAACCACTGATGATAAATATTGCATGGTAAACATATATGCTCCAAATCATTACAAAGAGAAAGAATCATGTTGGAACTCTCTCAAAGATACATTAAATCGGGCCCAAACAAAATTATTATAGTAAGATGGGATTTCAATTTAGTCTTGAACATTGAAAAGAAATTTGGAGGAAATTTTCATGAAGACCCATCCAGGGACTCCATTGAAACCATAATGCAATCATTCAATCTATTGGACATCCCTCCCAACAATGGAAAATACACATGGAGTAATAAGATAATTGGCAGCAGCAACATAAAATAACGATTAGATGGTATCCTAGTCCAAGACAGCATATTAACGAACTATATTTTAGTGGTATCAACGATTTTTCGCTCTTCAAGATTTTCCATCATGGAATAACAATGATGAAATAAAAATAATAATTGTAGAGGTATGGTCCCAAAAAATAACTAGCTCTCCTTATTTTGTATGGGAGACCAAATTAAAAACTCTAAGGAAGGAAATGAAAAATTCGGCCAAGCAAAACCACAAGAAACCCCAAACAAGGAAGGCTGAATTAATTAAAAAAATGGAAACAATTCAAGAAGCAAAGGAAAATCAAGAAGAAACAAAAGAAAGCTAACCCCAAGAAAAAATGCTTTATTGGAAAATCTAAAAAGAGCATTGAGTTGAGGAAGAAGTCTAGAGATTAAAATCTCGCAGCCTCTGGTTGAAAGTAGGTGACAAGAACACAACGTTATTTCACAATTCAACAAAAATTCGAAGAACCGGAATTCAAATTCATAGCATCGAGGTTGAAAAAAGGGAAATCAGAGGACAAAAAGAGTTGAAATATGAAGCACACGGCCACTTTAAAAATCTCCTTACAGCAAACTCAGCTATCACTGATTACGAAACATTCTTACAACATGTACCCAATAAATTAAGTTTTTAACATAACTTGACCTCACTAAAGAATTTGAAGAGAAAGAAATCAAAAAATTTGTTTGGGGTCTCCATCTAGACAAGGCATCGGGTCCAGATGGATTTTCTATTTCTTTTTATAGGCACAATTGGCACATCATCAAGAAATATCTCACAATAATGATAAGGAATGTCTTCAAGAAAAATAAAATGGGTGGATTTACCAATTCCTCTTACCTTTATCTAATTCCTAAAGAGGAAATGGCATCCACTTTTAGTCGATTTCGACCAATTTCACTTTGTAATTCCTCTTATAAAATAATTACAAAAATTCTTGCAAATTGAATAAAGCCTCTCCTTCATGTTCTGATCTCAGAGAATCGGGGAGGTTTTGTGCCAAATAGGCGGATTCTAGATAATGTATTGATAGTCAAATAAGCCTTGCACTCAATTATTTTAAGAAAAGAGCAGGGAATTATTATAAAACTAGACATGGTGAATGACTTTGATCGAGTAAAATGATCTTTATTATCAGCAGTCCTCAAAAAATTTGGATTCTCAGGTGAGATAATTGAAGTAATCAAAGCTTGCATTGTAGGAAATTGGATTGCCCCATTGATCAATGGAAGGCCAAGTGAATTTTTTTAGAGCTCCCGAGTGTTGAGACAAGGATTCCCCATATCTCCATTTCTACATATAATCATGGCAGACTCATTGAGTTGAACTCTGGAAAAGAGTAGAAGAAAAATCCCATTGATAGGTCTCCTTATCTCCCATGGTGTAAAAAACATCAATCACTCCCTATTCACCGATAACACATTAATGGTGGGAGGGGCTTCATGCATTGTTTCCAAAAGATTTTAAAAAGTGCTGGAGAATTTCATGGAGGTCTCAGAAAGACTTATAAATAACACAAAATGCAGAATCTATGGTCGGAATGCGCCTCCTCGCACTCTTCAAAGAATATCTCAAATTCTAGACATCCCCATACAAGAAAAATAGATCCACTTTCTTTATCTAGGTCTTCCTATATCAAAATAAAACCTAAAGGCAAAATTATGGAACATCCAAATTGAGAAAATGAAAAAAAAAAATTACAAATTTGGGGAATGCAATGGCTCAACTTTGCGGTCAGAGTGATATTAATTAAAGAAATCTTAAAAACACTTCATATTTATCAATTTAAAGCAATTTTGGCACCAACAAGCACTCATAAGCAAATAGAACTGATAATAAGAGGATTATTGTAGTAAGGAGGAAGAACATAATCAAAAAAGTTTAGTTTGGTAAAATAGGATCAGGTAACTCTTCCTTATGAAAAATGAGGGTTGTCTATAAGGATCCCTGGCTTTGTGAATGTGGCCCTTGGGGAAAAAAAAATTGGAGATTAATCACAAGGAAGGAATGTTGGTGGAAGAAAGTATTGGAGGAAAATTACATGAACCATCCTCGATCCCTCTTACTAGAAGAAAGCACACCGATCAGGCCATGTTCTCAAGTCTGGTAGCTAGTTAAAAAAATTCTTTCCAATCATCATAAAGCACACATCTGAGCTTCCTGGGAATGGAAGAAGAATCAACCTTTGGGAAGAAATAATAATGGGGCATCCTTTCCTAGCCTCCCATATGGACCTCCAAGAACTAAAAATATGGATGTGCTTAAAGTGATTAACTACTCTAAATTCTATTTCTCTCTGGAAAAACATAAATTGGGTTGATTGATCTCTCCCAACACTCCATACAATCTAAAAAAAAATGGGACCCTTTAGTCATTCTCCTCAAGGGATCTGCCCCAACTAACTGAGATGCAAAAGAATTTTTCATCTGGGATCCCAATGGAGGAGAATACTCGGTAAAATCAAGCTACTTAACCACCCAAGCTTAGTAAGATAATCAGGATTGGGCGCCATAGAAAACAGTTTGGAAATCAGAAATTTTTCCAAAGGCTAAAATATTCATCTGGACCTTTTTAAAAGGAAAATTTCTAACAGTAGATAACCCCAAAAGAAAAGGCTTCTCGGGACCCTCCAGGTTCCCCATGTGCTTAAGTGTGGAAGAAATCATCCAGCATTTTTTCTAGATTGCTTATTTTCAAAAGAATGTTGCCAAATGCTAGTGAGTCCTTTGGAAATTGATCTGAACTTATCTCGCCCCTTCAATGACTTCTTCACAGCCTAGAAAAGGGAATATCCCTACTCACTTAAACAAAAGCGCTCTATAAAAATATTTTGGGAAAGTCTGCCATCCTTCCTATGCTAGCAGCTTTTCTTAGTGAGAAACCAACAAATTTTCAAAGAACTCCCTCCAAAAAAAGGCAAATTTTTGTCCAAGATATGGGGACTTCGAACAAAAAATTTATCCACAAAAGGTTTGAAAGAAATATACATCAATCAGCTCCAGCAAGAAGAGATAATTTGGATCAGTTTTTCAACAAGAAATTCCAACTGGCCAAGCACCCCCAAGCTAAAGACGGACCTCCACAATTGGAAAATAAGGTTAAAAAAGGATGATTTTATCCTCTGGATGGAAAACCTAAACAGACCATATCTTCTTCTTTTTATGGTGCATCAAATAATAATCTTGGTAGTGTAGGTGTTGGGGGAATCCTCCTAGAACCATGTGGAAACAACCCTATTATCTTTGAAACGAGATTAGGAAAAATATCAAATAACAAGGCAGAGACTTATGGACTACTTCTGGGCACCATGATACTAAAAAAAAATAACATCCAGAACCCTGTCATCATGGGTGATTTAGCCATAATCATTCAAGCTATGATAATAAAAAGCAGTCTTCCAAATGTTGCAATGTGCCAGAAAATCAAAAGAATCATACAAAACTTAAAAAACTCGGGCCAAGTATCCTTAAATCACATATTGAGAGAAAACAACAATCTAGCTAATATCCAGGCCAACTTGGCAGTGACTCATCCTGCAGGTGAATCCTAAATCCTCCATGACATCTAACTCCTCCCAATTCCATAATATCCCTTGCAATCCTCTCCCGTCTCTGTCATATCATTATTAGGAGTGGAGCTTGACAAAAATAATAAAAAAACATCTCCATTCTAAATTCAGATCCTCCTCAAATCCATCTGGTAATATCGTAATCCATCTTACCCGAATTCCAAGTCAGACGAGCCACCTCCTCACTCTCATGACCCTCCCCCAATCTTATCTCTTTCCCAGCACATTTCTCCATATATTGGCCTCGAATCTAGTCATTCTCCCATCCCCTGGTGAGATCTTCCTTTCAGCTATGATTTGTTCCTTCTCATATTGGTGTTGAGTCTAATCCTCTCTTTTATGTGTGATCGCTCTTCTAACATCTTGCTCACCCTTGCCTCATTTATTCGCCATAAGTCCTGCACCAATCGAGTTTATGAAATTTTTAACTCTCATATCATAATTGGTAAGTCCCTCCTTGCTCCTCTCCTAGCAACTTGCTCACCCATGTTTCATTTCCTCACCCTCAGTACTATGCCAATCAAGCTTCTACAAATTATAACAAACTGATTTTTCCAATAATCCCCTTGCATCCCATAAGATACCTGATCGATACTCCTCCCTATGTAAATCCAACTAAGAACCAGCTTTTGGGAGAACGATTTGCGTTCTTATATCCCATATCTCTGAGGTAGAAATTCATTGTATCTTCAATTCAGCAGAAGAGTAAGAATAACTTCCAAAGCGCAGCAATGGATATGAACCCTCTTGACAGAGCCTCAAAAAATGAAAATTGTGTTGTATGCAGAGCGAATAATTTCATGATTGACAAGGTCAGAGAAACAATGCAGGAAGTAAGGTATCAAGGGAATTATGAGAATGCCTCCTTGAAGAAGCGGCTCAAGGAACAAAAAACTACAATCACGTCACTCAAGAAAAAATGCACACATATGGAGGAATCAATCAACTATCTTAAGAGTCTCATCCTGAATCAAGAAGGGGAGAACTCAAATTATCAAGCATACACAAATCTCGGCAAGAATCTTCAGTCAACAAATACTAGAAGGTTTTTGCAGTGGATCTAAGAATATTCCTTCGACATTTATTTTAATCTTCTATCATGTTATGTAAATGTATTTCTCTTCTTAATCAGTTTTTTAGAAAATATTCGCAAAATGTAGTAGGAATCTCGAGTAGTTTTGGATACAGAGTTATGGGTAATAGGGACTACGCTCTCTATCTTACCTTCATTAACGAGTTAATCTCCAAATTCCCATATGTAATGGGAGCATGCTCCCTTGTTTTTTGGAATATATAAGTCAATACCCGACTTCGTAAAAAAAATATCTCCCGCCAACATGAGTATCTGCATGATTTCACGTCCCAACATCACCATCTCGCTCTACTCCAATTTCTAGTTCTTGTGTAATAGTATCATCTTCAGCAGTTTCTTATGGAACAACGATTTGGAATTCTCGATCATGCTCTCCAACTTGAATTCCAATCAAAATAGTGGTTGGCCTTTCATAATTGTTTCCTCCAGCACTTCTTTACATCCATCTCATACTCTAACCAACGTTAGTTTTTCTAAGGTTTCTAATCCATTTTGTTTTCTAGACTGAAGTCTCCATTCAACCATGGTAAGTTGTTTCCTTAAATTCTCATTTTCCTCCTTCAATTTATTAATTTGTTGAATAATTAGTTAGTTTCAGACTTACATGGTAAAGAGACATATTCTTGTTCCTTTTTGAGCTCCTCCTCTTTCAGTTTTTCCTCGGGTTCCTTTCATTCGGGTGGAATAACATGAAATTCAGGTGTCGGGGTATGTTCTTTTACAAATTCTTCTTCTTTTTCTTCATTTTTTTGTCCCTCAGACTCCTTTGGTTTTGTTGTATCAATACATTTTTCATATATTGTGGTATTTGAAGGTGTAACAATTACCCACACTCTCTTCTTGAGATTATTTCCACCCAATCTCTTCTTCAATTTCCTCTTTTTCACCACAATTTTTACACGAGTAGATTTTTCAAATGATTTATTAGATTCCTCAGGTATTTTTGTTTTAGGAACCCCCGCTTTAGCTGACATTTTTCTAGGTGACCTTGTGCTCTTGTTTTATCAGCCTCTTCCTCATGCCCTTCTTCATTAATAGGGCGTCCATGATAACTATCCTCATATTGTCCACTAGATATATCCATAGGCTTTTTAGTGCATGGTGTTTTCCCTTCAGTGAATGTACCATCAAACATTCTTGTGGAATCCATCTCTTAGGGTTTCTAGGAATGGGTCTAGGAGGTGTAACTATTCTTCTTTGTCTAAGAAGTGTAGCTGCTATACTTTTTCTAGGAGGTTTAATCGCTCTATATTCTAGTATTTTATTATAACTTATTTCCTTTTATTCACTTTCTAGCTTCTTCAATTTTCTCTTTTTCACCGTAGTTTGTATATAAGTTTACTTTTTAGAGACTTCCTTAGATTCCCTGGGCATTTTTGTTTTAGGAACTTGTACTTCAGCTGGCGTTGTTCTAGGTGCCCCTATTTCAGTAGTCTCTGCCTCAAGCCATTCTTCCTCAATAGGGAATCCATGATAACTATCCTCAGATTGACCACTACATCTATCTGTAGGTTCTTTAGTGCATGTTATTTTTCCTTCATCGAATGTACCAACAAACATTCTTATGAAACTCCATCTCTTAGGGTTTCTGCGAAGGGGTCTAGGAGGTTTAATCGCTCTTCTTTGTCTAGGAATTGTAGCTAATGTACTTTGTCTGGAAGGTGTAACTACTCTATCTTATGTTGTTTTTTCAACACTTAACTTAATTTCTTCACTTTCACTTTCCTTTGTTTCAGTGGCTGGTGCATGTGACTTTTCCAATAAACCAATTCATGTGCTCCCTTGTTGTTGCAGTGAATGAGTTATGATTAACTTGATGAGCACATTGTTGGTTAAGCATATCTTTGGATGTTTTTCTATACGCACCGCCTCTGCCATATGTTGTAAATATTTTAGCAAATAATAGGGAAAATATATCAGTTTTCCATTATGAAGATGTGCCAATAACTAAAAACGATAATTCAATAATATTGCAAAACGTCCCTCACAAGTAAAGAACTTCTAAATAAATAAATAAACATCATCCCAAGGGTGAGGAAGGAATGTTTTATCAATACCTCTCCCCTTTCTCCTTACTTCCTCTCCTTGTTGTAAAAATGTTTCCCTAGTTGTTGGTATTGCTATTTTCCTAGAAAACCAGGAATTCCTTGTCTGATGTAAGCCTATCACCCTGGCAATTATGTCCTCTATAATAGAAATTTTGAATCCTTTAACCTCTAAATGATGCTCCTACAGAGCTTGTATGAATTCCATAACATTTTGTTCGTTGAAACCCTACAGCTTCTCAAAGTATATTAACCACCCCGCATTCCTAAATATTTCTTAGGAGGGACTACTTCTCCTCCCATGGTTGTTTCAAAGATTGTTACTACTCGAAGATTGTTGTGTTACAGGGTGGCACTTGGTGAATACAAACACTTGGGTAGCGAATACCAAGCGAATGAAATTTGGAAATGGGTAGGGAATAATTAAGGTTACCCTTTTAGTGAATTCATGATTTCATTGATAAATGCAAACTACCATGAATTATTTCCAAGTAGTCACATTGACTTTCACAAATGATAGTGGGAGTAAGGGAGATTGTAATTAATAATTTAAGATTGATGTATTATGCATCTGTTAGATGGTAATTACCAAATTTGGCTTACCATAAACTTTTCCCCCCAACTTAATTACAAAATTCATCCTCAGTATATGTAACAAAAAAAAATCATATCCAATGCCATAACAAGGAGAAAAATAAAAAAATTTAGAGGAAGATCAAAAGGAAGCTGCAAAGGAAGCTACAAAGGTAGTTGAAAAGGAATTTGAAATGGATGCTAAAAATAATGCCATAACCAAGAGCAAAATAGGACGTTACAAAGGAATTTATACATGAAGCTACATCAGGAGCTAAAGGAGAGGCTAAATTGGGTGCTAAATAGTGCCAAATTTAGTGTTGATTATTTGTGATAGGCATTAAAAATGAAAAAGTAGTGCCATCAAGATAAATAGTACCGATTTTTTCAAAAAGGTGGAGAAAAATACACTAAAACAGTCAGTGGAAGCAAAAGAGGAAGCTAAACACGTGGATTTATTGTGGTGAGTAAGGAAAGCAGGTGAGAGGTGGAGGGATGATCCTCTTATGCCCTACCTTTTATGGGCCTATGAATTATGAGAAAGCTTTTAAAGTGTTGTAGTATAGTAAGGAAAGGTGTGCAAGCCTCTAAAGAGGTCAAATATAGTAAGAAAAGGGGGTGAGAGTTGAAGGTAAAGAGATGAGAAGAGAAAGTAGATGAAATAGTAAGTGACATATAGGTGAAATATAGAGTGGTAATTTATTTATTTTTAAAAATTATGTTTATTTATTTATTATAAAATTGAATATTTAAAAATATATATATATAGTCTTCAGGGGCAACTCAATCAGTGATGGCCCTGAAAATGAAGTGTTATGTGCAAGGAAGCCCATGCTAATTCTAAAACCCCTTATTAAGCTCCAATATCAAGTGATTACACTTTTATTGTTATGTTTTTATGTATGCTAGAACTGCTCATGGTCCCATTGTCTTATAATTGTACCCTTTGTCTCCTATATATATATATATATATATATATATATACACTAAGGAGACCAAATATTAGGATCATAAAATCCTATCTTATACATTGTATTCATTGTAAAAGGAGGTTTCCCCCTTGAAGAGGAATGTAATTACTGGTTTATAATTACTTTTAAGGTGCAAGGTTCATAATAGTTTTTAATTAATAGTTTAAATAAAATTATAATTTCAAACCCAAAATTAAAGAAGGGTTTTATTTGTAATAGAAAATTTTTATTCAAAAGTTGATTTTGAGGTTTCAATTTGCAATGGTATTTATTGTGAAGGTTTCAATTTCAAACAAGCTGTAACATTAACATTTTAAAAAGTGCTTATAGCAAAAACATTTTCCAAAGAAAAGGTCAATTTTTAGGTTTTTGCACAACTTTATGTGGATTTAAAGTGTGGTGAAAAAGTGTCTTAATTGTCTAGGGTGACAGATGTGGGTGGGGTCCTCATAGACCCAAGAGGGACTATCAAGCATAGTTATACTTGGATCCTAGGATTCTTATCAAACAATTTAGCTAAGGCATATGCCCTCCTTCAAGGGGTAATAATTGTGAATTCCCTACACATTTCAAAACTATCAATAGTTGGGGATTCACTAACTATCATTAGGAACATTGCGCTAGACACTAATCCATTAGATTACATATTAGAATCGATTTTCACTAGAATTCAACAGGGATTGCTACACATTTTGGAGGAAATATTTTATCTTGTAGGCTTTACGAGAATAATCAGATGGGGAATATTATGTAAATTATGCAACAAGAGAAAATGTGGGACATATCAACAACCAATTTTAGAATGGTGCCCGACCCACCTACCATACTCAAATCAACATCAATGAAGCACTTGGATCCCTTTAAGAAGTATGAGTGGCATGACATATTCTTAGGGATGACGCAACAAAAGCATTGTTGCGTGTCAAAATTAAATCACAATAAAAATTATAAAATGATAAGCCTTCTCTTACATGGTCATAATGGGATTATGAACAACTCAGGAATAATTCGAAGGTAATCACATGTTATTTTTCTTAGAGCATATGTGGTTTTCATACATTTTTGGATTGAAAAGTGTGATTTGTTGTTGTTGAATGTGGTGGTGGTTAGAAAATTGACTTGTATATTGTGTGGCCCACACTTCCTATAGTTTTAGGAACCTCTCCTATGGGTAATTAGCAGTTCCCCTACTTTTTATTTTAGTTTTCTCAATATTCATGTATAAGTTTCCTCTAGGGATTTTTCTTAATGGAACTTTTGTATGGTGCATGGCTAGGAAACATGGGCATCCCCTGCAAGGATCTTGTCAATTCCATATAGTGGCCTTAGTTTTCAGTGCCTTAGAGGTTTATTATTATGGAGCTTATATATAATCAGGCTAAGTGTGGGAGGGGACCCTTCCATTCCCCCTCCCTATAAGTATATTGATGAATGTCCCAAGAATTGATTGGTTTTCTCTCATTTTTCATATGAAAATCATCCCTCCATTTGTGGCCCAACCTTTGGGTCCTCATGGACATTAGGGAAGAATTGAGGAATATAGTTCACCTTTCTGACAAGTAAATTAAAGTCAATAGAGCTTCCATCCAATTACTCTCTTAGTAGCTTTAAGAGAATGAATGCACTGTAGTTGTTGAAGATTGCAACAAGAAACAGTGAAGGAGGCATCTTGAAACATCATTCCTGATCCTAGTTGGAAAATGATCACCTAAACTAGGTGGGGCCCACACAGGTGATTTTTGGCGCAAAGTCTATTTTTAGACTATGTCTATTTTTAGACATGTCGATCATATTCTATGAGTTGCATGATGCTATTTGTGGATGGTTGGCTAAGTTGGAAAAATAGATGGACTTCTATTTTTAGACATATTGGGCAGAATCTATTTTTAGATTGCTAGTATAAAAATAGATATGTCGAATATTATTAGCTCTTAATAATATTTGGACTCTAAAAATTATCTTATTCTCTTGGAGCACTTCAGTTAAGTGCACAGATGTGGCACAGGAGCTGACAGAAGGAATTACGCTATTTCTAAGGGTTTACTGGAGCTAATTCATGGAGGACTCAGTTAGAACTCATGTGACATAGTTATGACACAGTTGGAGAAGTAGTTGGTGGAGTTGTATTTAGTTTAACTCAGTTAGACTCAGTTGAGCTAGTTGTATCTAGTCTAACTGATTGATACACTAGTGAGAGTGGTGTGAATTAATTATTAATTAATTCACTAAATAATAACTTATTAATCAATTGAAGAATGCATCAGTTAACTACAATGCATGGCAGTTTCAGTGGAGACCAGTGGAGAGATAGGTGAAAGCGCAAGATAGACTATCTGTTGTGACTATTATTGATGCATGAATTGCATCTACATATACATTGGAGTTGCCAATGATAATATTGTAGTCAATGAGAGTGGGATTACATTGAATTTGTCTTTGTAATCAGCTTGGATTGCACAGTGGAGGTAGACTAGCAGGTGGAAAAGATCGGTGCATGGTTTTGCGAGATTGTTCCTGATTAGTGTATGACGATTGTACTATACTGAGAGCTTGTGATAAGCTTTGTATGTTTGTATGAGATTTTCATATGATCTCCATGTTACATAATATATAGTTGGGGTTTTCGGCTTCAGGCTTTCCCGTTAAACAACTGTGTTATTTGTGTTTTATTGCTTCATGTGTTTCGTAATTGTTGATTAAATTTCCGCAAGAATTATAGTGGAAGGATTCTGTATTTTGCAAGAAGATAAATATTGTGAGATCAGGAGAGTTCGGATATATACATGCATATTGTATATAATTTCTATAGTAGTAAAACACTAGGACATTTTCATGGATATAGTGATGAGGTAGAAGAGGCACATTTGCAAATTAGATGAGGAATATGAAAATCTTCATTTTACCATTAGCAAGGTTGTCAAGAATTCTTGTGACAAAATAAGGCATGAAAGCAGTAATTTTTAGTATTCCCAATTTTAATGAGAAAGTGCGGGATCCCATCACTAATATGTCATATGTAGCTATACAAGAGGGTTTCAATAATCTCCCATCTAGTTGGTTCATGTGTTTTAGAAATTTAATTTTTTTAGGGACCTTCCATAGAATTTGTGTTGCTAGGTACTCTATTAGAGTTTTGTATATCAATTTTCTATTATTTTTTATCACCAATCAAGACTCTAGCTTTTTAATGCCATATAGCTATAGACATTATCAACTCTTGGATATCTTATGTACTTTTTTTGATTGATAGTAGTCTCAATGTTTTTTATTAATATAATATATCTTCCATTTCTTGTTAGAAAAAATATTTTAATTTTAACCTTAAAAAAAGGTGATTTTGAGAGAACCACTTTTTTATTTTGTGTTTTGACCCAAAAATATGGGTATTTATGGCTATAGTTCTTGTTTGAGGTAAATGTTCTCATTAATTCAACATATATGTTGAAACCTCCACTTGTTAAGTAAAATGTTATAGAACCTACTTCATTGAATATAAAGAGAATTCTTCTCTCTAGGGTAAGCGAAAATGCTATAGAATCCACTTCATTGATATAAAGATCAATAGTATCTCTAAGGAAAGTGTTATGCCTCTTGTAGGAAAAAATATTTGACCCCAAGAAGTTATATGTAAAAATATCTAGTCTCGAAGGCATGTTGACCTCTTAGGTTTGTAATTTCCATTTTTTAGCTTAATTCCCGCAAAAATAGGAAATTTGATATTCTTCTTTGCCCAACTAAGTCTATTTTTCTTTCCATAATGGGAAAGGGTTAAATAGCTCGTCTAGAGGACCTAACCAACATAGCTAATGATTTTCCTTATGAGTAAATTCACTAGCTTAGAAAGTTGACAAGTCTCCCAAGTGAGCTATTTGGATCAAAACATGAAAAAACTACCTCTAAGACTAAGACAAAGTGTACAATTGACATACGAATCAAAATCACCATTTTTCTATACTATATTCATATTATACATGTCGAAGCATTCAAAATTCATGGTTCTTAGCAATTTCATAGCTCATTTACTTCATCAATATTCATCAAGAGTGTTTCAGGATCTAATGGATTCATAATTATTCATGTTGTAACAGCCCCGAGTTAAATTTCATGTAATAAAATTAATAAGACCAAGGTCATGGGACACTTATTCCAAGCTGAATAATGGGAAAAATGTCCTAGTTGGCATCACTTTATGTATTTATGGCTAAGGGGAAATCAACAAAGGTAATTGTTATGCGAATAAATCCTTCTTGCGGACAAGAACGATCTCCCTAGTATCCTAAGGATATCTAGAAACAAACAACCAAATGAAAACCGTTTCCTCTAGATCATTTGTGATTCAAAATTCTTAATTAAAAACGTACGAGGACATGCCCCTACCTGAAATCCAATGCTTTTTTTAATCTTCTATCCAGTCGCTCCAAAAGAGGTCACTTTAGCATGTAAGACCTGCAATCAAAGACAAATAAAAGGATTAAAAGCACCTGCAAGATATAATAATTAAGAAAACACTAATATATCTCAGTGATCAAGGAATCTGAAAATAGAGTTACTCAAATAGATACATGAACAATTCAATGAGAAAATGGAATCCATTTGTATTAACTTGTATAAAAGAAGTAACCTTACAACCTTTCGCCTTGATGTTATATAGGTTCTTCTGGGGTCCTGAACAATCGTTCCTCCCCAAATTTAAAAGCCTTCTTCTATCTGAACTAGCATGAAGTTATGGACATGAGTGTGTGATCATTCTCATATCAAAAATAGCTAGTATAGAGAGTATGCTCTCTTAAGAAATTCTTCAGCAATTACCACCTATATGTCTCTACAATCTTTCATCTACCCTTGAAATTGAAACATGAGCTCAATTTATAGGGAAATGGAGGTAGTTTCAGTTCCATGAAGAGGGGGATGGATTCCTCTCATGAAGGGATTTGAGCTCCAAATATCAAGGGATAAAAACCATGAGTGAAGGGATAGAGCTCATGAGTATAGGATGAAACTCGAACTTCCCGTGCCTCTAGAAGCTTCAGTTGGGAGAATATTCCTCCAGCTGGGCTTCTAGAACTTACTTTTTCCTTTATTTGACTGTTTAATGCGGTCCGTAGTTTTTATAAGAAAAACATGCAGGATGTGTCGCAGGCTATAGAACAAGAATCTGCGGTACCGCAGGCAATGGCTAGGAAAAGTGCGGAGTTAGACTTTTTAAGGTTTTAGTGAGCTTTTCTCCAAATCCCATTACTTGTTCTAGGAACTTTAGGGTTTTTGAATTCTAAGGGAGCATAATATAGGTAATAATGAACTCATATAGATAGTTAAATATCATGGTGGAAAAATAACGTGTAACAGATTGCCCCCTAAAGTGCGAAGTCTGAGGTAGTTCTGAAGAGTGGAGTGCTTTATATTTCCAAGGATTGGATTGTAGACACACCGGTCGAAAACATTTTAAAAACATTTAATGCAAGCATATATATATATATATATCATCGCTGATGTAGGCATTCCCATACTCAGATCAAAACTAACTACATGTTCTGATATAGAAATGATTTTAGATTTCCATCAATAGTAGACACAGCATGGATGCAACCATCTGTCATAAGTAGTCTACTATATCATGAATAATAAAACTCCTCGCAGCCTGGATGGTCGAAACTAGATCCAGGGTCTTGACTTCCGCTTCCTGAACTAGTACGATTCTACCCATGCGATTGATTGTGTCGAAGTCGAACATGGTAGAAACCACTTGATTACCAGTCAATGATGTGAACTGTTAACAATTGCAAGATAAACCACCAATAATGACAATGGCTCTCAAAGTAATCAGTACAATCCATGAAATGTGAATGAATGATTTGCAGTCGAACACTTCACGGAATCATTCGATCGAAGGTCAATGATGCAATCTATTGTCGAAGGCAAGAAACCTGCCATTAGGGCATGAAGATTCCAAGGTACTGATAGGATTCTAGATCCACTTTCTAGATAATGAGCTGTCATCGTTAGAAAATGACCTGTCGTAGGAAAGCCCACGACACGAAACCATTAGATCAAGTTTTGAAGGAATTTTTGCAAGGACTGACTCAGGGATGGTCAACGTGAATGGAGACATGTTTGAAATGAATGGTTTATTTGAAGTGTCTCTTGAACACATAACGACACTGCATATGGTTTGGTGGAAATTGACCTAAATCTAATACCCAGAAACTGGCTGAAGACTTTCAATGTGGTTTGATTAACTGTTAGACAAAGGATTTTCCCAACCCAGGTATGAGTGTGACAAAAAGTGTCGTGCTCAAGAGTGATATACTGCTTTTTTGAAACAAAGTGTGACAAGTGGATTCATTTTTTCTCTTTTTCCCCACCATTTTTGGCAAGTACTTATTTATTTTTGACAAGCTTAAGGAGGATAACATTTGCTTGTTGTGTAAGCTCATCCTTCAGATGAGTACAACTTAGTATTAAAATTGAACCCTAAGAAGGAGTGGTTCGTTCCTGTTTGTAATTGACAGGTCCTTTACTGTTAAGTTTTAACGAGTCCAATATAGGTGAAACTCGGTGTTTTTCAGTTTTAGGGAGTCAGAAGAAGAACATAAGAAAACTCCGTGGGTGTACTTTTTCGTAAATTTAGTCTCTCAAGCCCAAAAAAGGATAAAATAATATAGGAGATAACTCTATTGACCATGATTATTCAACGTATAAATTTTTCATAAATAGTCCATTTCAGTCCAGAAAAGGGGTAAACTTATACTGAAACGATGACTGTTCATTTACTTTAACGAGTTTGAATAGTCAATTACTCAGCGATCTTATCATGTTTAGAGATTCTAAAAAGGGCTTAAAAGAGAACTCCATTGTTTCACATTTTCATAATTTTCAAGAGCCTGAAAAAGTGATAAAAGTGTACTCATCATCAAAATAATTCTTTTCACCAGAGAAACCTGTATTGTGCACAAAAACTCAAAAGATTAAACATACCTGTTTCCAATAAGTAAAAACATCTAAAAATAACTTTTTAAAGTGGAAAATAAATAAAATAATATTTTGTTCATTCAAAAAATCATATAAAAATTAGTTTAACAAAGTCATTTTCACCTTTTGTCTTCATAGTTGTAAATTGAGAGCTTTTGGCAGAAAAAAATCCAGAGGTGATAACGGGAGAACCGACTGCTCAAATCGAAGATCATTAGAACCAGGTAATCCAAAACACTCTTCTCTTCATTTTCATCCAATTAAATTCTCTTTTTAAGCTTTAAAATCATTTTTTGAAGAGAAATTGTGTTTAAAATTCCGCCCTCGGGGGTCCACGGGTCATACATGCGTTACCTGCGGACCCTGATAATTTTCCTAAAGGAAAATTATCGAGCTATCGCGGTTTTCATGTAGAGAACGTGTAGACGTCCGCGCTATCTCTACATAAAAACTACGGAGGCACCGTGACCAATTGAAAATTGATGATTTCTCACAAAAATGGTTAAAAATTCTCACTCTAAAAGTTTCTAATCCTCAAATGCGTCCATTTGCAGATTATTCCACAATGTTGTAGTGGAGAGAACGTGAGCACAAAGATGTAGACGATGAAGCTATGAATGATCACGCCACAATGTGTGTATTGAGAAATTGCGGATTGTATAAGTTCTAGGAAATCCAGGGGATGAGGGAATAGGTGGAACTGATGACATGGTTGGTGAAAAAATGGGATGTTCAAGACCAGTGCTTTATCATCGGAAATCATCGGCTTGAAATTGAGATCAAAGATATTTACTTTCTCACGGGATTGTCTAAAAGAGGAGAACAAATTTCTTTGTTTGGAGCTAGGCAAGGTGGCCTACCTGTTGCTAGTTACAAACAAGAGTTTTGCAGTGAGGCAGAAGATCCAAAGGATAGTCGTATTGATATAAAGACTATCTTGCGACTTGATATTAAAGTAGTTTCATCCACAGTAACCAGGTTGTGTGGAAGCAATGCTCCACATGTGGCCACCATGTATCAGATGCAGACCGCGGTTGAATGTTTCAGAGGTACCATTTTCAACTGGTGTGAAGGGGTACTAGCCAACATGAAAGGCCAACTGACCAGGGAAAAAAATGAAAAGTTGAAAAAATTTGGGTATGGCGCCATCCTGATCTCTTTTTCTCATGAGAGGATTCCATTCCTTGCCCCTCAGCTTATTCCTATTGATCGTGGTGAACTTAGAGAACCTCGTATGGTACGATGGGTTGCATTGATGTCTCACCATGGTAGTGATGGCACTATGGTGGTTCGATTTACTTCTGTGTATTTTATGTGGCTTTAGAACCAAATCTTCACAATTGAATATTTCCCATATGCAGGTATCGATTTTAGAGGTGATCCCGAGATGTCCTTACCTCTAGGGGCACAATGGGACGAATCAGGTAAACGAATTATTATGATGTGTTTTAACTCTAATTTTTATTTGTTTTTAATCGTCCAATACTAATAACAAAATTTAAATGCAGATGTTCGTCCACGAAGGCCAGCTACACTCTGTCGCTTTGAAATGCGGCAAACAGAGCCCATCGCACAGCCACAATATCAGGCGACAGAAATCCTTACCGACATGGAGCACAACCTAGAAAGGTTGAATATAGATATCCCTGAGACATCGATAGATGACATTCCTCTTCGTCTCTAGAGACATGTTACAGGTGTTCCAGGCCAGTTTAGGAGATTTCTACGCAAGGTGGCGCGTGCGATAGTTTACTACCATGATCATCACCACGGATAGTGGATGATCATCATGGATTCACATTTTTTTTTTGTATCAGTATTTTGCAGATCATGAGGTGTTTTAAAACTATGATCACAGACGATGTAATATTTTTTGAAAACAAAAACTCCTATCTATGATATTACTACTTTCTCTAAATATCTTGTTCAACATGTATTGAATGCTATTTTGGTTTACTTTTTTAACATTGCAAATTTCTATTTAGAACACAATTAGCTAATGCATCAGCTAATGTGTTTAAATTTCTTGAAATGTGTTGATATTCGATGTAATCAAAATGTCTTTCCAAGAGACGAACCTTCAAAAATAATCTTAATAACACTGGATTTTTAATTGCGTATACTCTGTTTAAATGTAATACAATGAGTTATGAATCTAACCTAAGACCAAACGACGAATACCAAAAGAAATGACATCAGATAATAACTCAATCACTGCACTATATTCTGCAATATTATTCGTTGTTTGACCAAGGCTCACCCCATGCATAGAAACTAACTCATCAGTGGGTGAATAAATAACCCAAGCTACGAAAGAAATATTTTGTGTACTACGATAGGCACCATCAGCAAAACCAATGTACATTTGAAGGGATGTTGACATCTACAATACTTAAGAGTAATCAAGATAAGCAATGATAGTAGTAAAAGCAAACTTAAACTAGACACACCCGTCTAATCTAAGGTATCTAACTAGAAAAATAACTAACATACAAATGAGATCTTCACACAAGAATCAAGCATAATATCTCTTCTGATAAAGTTCATTTATGGGTTTATCTAAAGAGACCCCGTCATAATCAGTTAATTCATAAGCCCCTTTTGCAAGCACTCGCTTGACAATGTAAGGACCATGCCACATTGGTTCAAATTTCCTAGCTCCTAGCTTATCGTTAGCTTGATCATATACTAAGACTAGGTCACCTTCTGAAAAAACACGAGGTGTAACACTTCGATCATATTGAGCTTTAACGCGTTTTTTATGAGCTTCGGCTGCTAATGTAGTGGTGTGCTGAGTCTCATCTAATTGTGCTATGTACAAAAAGCATTTTTCCTCTTCAGAGGTAGCTGGTAGTAACTCTATGGCTAATTGGAGTGATGGTATTTCGCATTCAATGGGTAACACAGCTTCTAAACCATAAACCAGTTGAAAAGGAGTGAACCCTGTTGCAGTTTTTGTTGAGGTTCAATATTCCCATAGCACTGAAAAAAGCATGGTATGCCAATTCGATTTGTGAATTCCGATTATCCGTTTGATCATGGTGGTTAAAACTTTATTAACGGCTTCAACCTAACCATTAGCCTGCGAGTAATATGGAGTAGAGTTATCATGGCGCAGGCCAAGTTGATCAGAAATTTCGGTCATCATTATATTTCGAAAATGACTACCATGATTAGTGATAATAGCTTGGGGTACACCAAAACGAGAAATCGCATGATTGAATACGAATGTAGCTGCAGTTTTTCCATTTTCTGCGAATGTAGGCATCGCCTCTACCCATTTGGTAAATTAATATACAGCGAGAATAATATACCCATGCCCCCCGTTTGAGTGAGGGTTACATGTAATGAAATCAATGCCCCATTTCGCAAAAGGACCAACAACAATTATGGGGTGAAGAGGAGCTAGTGGTGCATGCATCTTTCGATCAAATATCTGATAGTTGTGGCACTTTTGGACAGCGAGAATGAAATATTTGAATAATGATGGAAAAAAATATCCAGCGCATGATATCTTTTGGGCTGTGGCATACCCAGACATATGACCACGACACGCTCTAGAGTGGCAATCATTCAAAACCCTTTCAGCCTTTATGAGTTATGCAACATCGCAAAACAGAATCTGCTCCACGATGATAAAGTGTGTCTCCAACAATATTGTATTGTTGTGATTGGTAACGAATCTTTCATCGATTTGAACGTGAAAGTGCAAGCCGAAAGGTTTGGGTGTGAAGATAAATGATGATATCTCCATACCATGGATCTAACATACTGATAAAAAACAAAGATTCATCTGAGATTCTCTACCACAGTTTATGTATCAGTATTGGGAAAGTCACACATCAGTTCTGCAAACACTAAGGATTTATTTGATTTATATTTTTCGAATTCCAAATCAAACACTTGTAGGATTACAATCCATTTAGAATATTTGCCCCCAACTAATTGTTTTTTCAAAATGTACGTCATTGGGTTGCAATTAGAAATAACAGTCATCTTACATAACAGTATGTAATGACGAAATATTTGGACAACTTGAACTGCTGCCAAGGCCAATTTCTCCACATGTGAATATTCAATTTTGATTGGATTGAGATTCTGACTTAGATAGTAAATCACATGCTCATTTTGAAATTCATCCTCTTGAACTAATACCATTCCAATGGTGGAATCAAAGGCTGCTAGGTATAAAAAGTAGTCCTGGTTGTAATTGGGTGGATGCAATAACGGTGCATGGGTTAACACATGTTTCAAAGGATCAAAAGATCGATCAACAATCTCATCCAAAATAAAAGGAACATTATGTTTCAACAACTTGGTAAAACCTTTTGTTAACTCAGCATAGTTCGGGATAAATATACGCATAAAGTTTGCTTTCCCTTGCAAACTTTGGATTTGGTGAAGTGTAGAAGGAGGAGGTAAATTAATGATGGCCTCAACCTTTGAAGGATCAACACGAATGTCAGCTTTAGAAACAACAAATCCCAGTAATCATCCAAATTTCACACAGAAAACACACTTGTGTGGATTCAAACGAGTCCTATAATGCCTACATATCATAAAAATTGCTCGTAAATGAGTAGGATGATCGTCCCTGTGCAATGAGTGAGCAGGTGAATCATCCAGATAAGGCTTCACAATGTGTTTAATGTCATGAAAAGCGTACAACATTGCCCTTTGAAAAGTTTCCCCAACATTCTTTAATCTAAAAGGTAGTTTACAATAAGAAAAAGTTCCCCAAAGACAAATGAATGCTTTTTTTGGTTGATTAGCAGGGAGTATGTTTATTTGATTATATCCGGAAAATCCATCCATAAATGAAAACATTTAATTTCCAGCACAATCATCAATGATTTGATCGATATAGAGGGTAGGATAATTGTCCTTTGGACAGGCTTTGTTAATATCACTATAATCGACACATACTCCTATAGTCCCTTGTTTCTTGGTAAGAGGAACTATATTAGATACACAATCTGTTAAAGGAATTGGATAAATAAATCTTGCTCGTAGTAGTTTTTCATATTCAGCTTTAATAGCGGCAGCTTTTCATGGATGTATCAGACTTAATCTTTGCCTAATCGATTTAGCATCCGGGTATGTTTTTATTTCATGAACGACAACTTTTGGATAAATTCCTGGCATCTCTTAGTAGGACCAGGAAAATATGTCGTGGAATTCTTGGAATATGGCTTTATATGTATTAATTTCATCCATGGTACACGAAGCACCTATATGAATGTTTTCAACAACTCCAGGTTTAACTGATATGTCAATAGGAACAGTGGTAGAAATTTTTCCCAAATTAATCTCAGAATCCGAATTTGTAATCGTGATAGGATTTTGTGGTTCCTTGACATAATCAAATGTAAAAATAGACGAAAAATCATTTTATAACCTATCAAGTTCAGGTTTAAAAAAATATCTATGATGTAGATCATCCCAGGGTAGTTCATCCATAGACAAAAATTCTCGAATAATTTCATCAGTATGAAACACTTGTTGAAAAGGATCGGAAATTGATGTCAAGGTTGAACTTGATATTGAAGAAGATTTTTCCTCGATCACATTCATTGGATCAGGATCAGTTGAAAGTGTATTAGAAAATGAATGTACTGCTTGATATGCTACCTCAAAAGGACTCAGAGGCATCTCGCCATTGAAAGAATCCATTTCTGATTCTGAAGGCACTATCTAAGGGTCATCAAATTGAATAGTGCTTAATGAAATCATATTGATATTAGAAATAGTATGCGGTAAGTTGGGTGGAGGTATATAAAAAGTTCCCATTAAAGTGGAATATTTAATTAAACCTACTCCAACATCTTCATAAAGGATAGTCGATTTTCCAACATGTTGGATACTATTTGTAGAAGCTGGGTCGGACGAATAATATGACAGCTGATCGATTTTCACAATATTTCCTTGATGAGGAAACATGATTAACCGAAATACAGATGACATGACAGCAGTGATAGAATAAGTCCAACTTCGACCCAAAATAAGGTTTTAATCTAGAGTGGCATCAACAAATTCCACATCTAAATTAACAATTTTACCTTCAACCTCTATAGGTAGATCCTACAAAATTCCATACGGATGGAATCCTCTTCCATAAAAATCTTTAAGTATTGTTAGAGATTGGTTGAGTGTCAGAGAACCAAGTGATTTCCAACATTTTAATGAAATTATGCACGTGGACACTCCCTCATTAATTACAGTACGAAGGAAACATCTGTTTTTTACTAATACTAGAATCTGAAAATCCATTTGATGAGGAAGTCTTCGTGTAAAATCTTCTAAATCGAAGACCATAAGGTTTGAATCCTGAAGATCTATAGCTCCAATAGCTAATAAAAGTAATTTACTTTGTGCTAGACATTATTGTAGCACTTCTAAGGCCGACATTGCTGAAGGGGAAATTGCCAAGTCTTCAACAATGTTGTAGTTCTGATCAGCTCTCGCATGTGGATTGAAAGTTGATTTCCGAAGTACACCTTTAGCAGGTGGTTTAATTACTAGATCAGGATTAGTTTTCTCGATATGAAGTGGATCAGAAACAGAAGGAGACGTAGCTAGTACTGAATTAGAATTTTCTACTTCTTTACCAGTAACAGGGTTTTTACTTCCATAGTCTTGCGATCGAGTCGCAACCATTACTTGAGACATCATCAAAATATCTGTTGAAGGGTGTGAAGAAGATCCTATCATTTCACTATCTTGAGTAGGAAAAGGATCCTTCAAGACATCGGGTGTGGGTGAACCTTTGATGAATTTAGAGACCTTAGACTGATGCGGACACTCCTGAGTGAAATGATCCTCATCACAGATAAGACAAGGATAACGAGGTTTTCATTTATCATCAGATGGTTCAGATTTTTCGGTTTTCTCTTTGGGAGATGAAGTCTTTTTTCTTTTATTCTTACCTTTCTTCTTATTACCAGTTTTGGATTGAACTGTAGATGAATCTACAATGTGAATGTTGGCAGAATTTTCAAGGGAAGAAGCTCCTTTTGGTGAATCAGGTAAAGTTATTATAGGAGAAGTAGTTTTTGAAGACTTCTTCTTACTTTTATTTGTATTAGCTAAACCAATCACACCATCTGCAGCATGAGACCCTGAAGGAGTTGTATTTATTTGACCAGGACGTGGTAAATCAGGAATTTTTTCGTACAAAGTACTAGACTACGTATATACAAGGTCTAAGTACTGAGCTTGAGCAATAACCTGTTCTTCAGTAAAAACTCCTCCCTTAGCCACATCTTTAGTGATCTTTGGAAGTAATGATTTAATGAACTATTCTGCCAAGATCTGATCCGGAATAAAAACTTTCACCAAACATCTTCTACGTCTCCATTCATGTATGTGATCAGATATGTACGTAGACATAGATTGTTTTAATGAAGTCAATAATTCTGTGCCATTATCGTATCTGACTGGCAATTGAAAATGTGTTAAGGAAGCAATGGCTAAAGCATTAAAATTGTTGAAGGAGCCACGTGGTAGTTCATTATACCATTTGCAGCTAAACCTATCAGTGTTCAATGAAATAATCATAATCGGATCGAATAATAAATCAAAGAGTTGGATGCACACCAGAGGTGGTAAGTCATGACATGGTTTGAAGGATCCTCTCCTGATTTACCTTCAAACTTCAGGATATCACTGGGAAAATTATTGGGCATTGGTGGCCAATATGGAAGATAATAGATCGGATCATTTGTAAGGAATGATAAATCAGGTAAATCCAAAGTTGCTATGAATGGCAACCGACGGTTAGGGTTCTGAGAAAATTGATAAACTTGCGGAACTATACTAGTACCGAGAAGAGGATATCAAGGATATCCTTGAATAGCCTGTGCATTTGGAATCGGAATGCCCCCTGGATAACCAGGATTAGCCGGACCATGCTAGGGTTGAGTAGGTATCTGATACATGTACCCAAGGTACGGTTGATGCTGGTATACTGAATTTTGTGCTACAGGTCCATATTGATACTGCCCTTGATACAGTTAATAAACAAACTAAGGTTGGCTTGTTATAATTGTACTTGTACCAGGTTGTCCCGTAGGAATCTACACAGTAGTTTGAACTGTGGGTCCATGTTGTGGTGAAGAAACTATAGGGATTTGTTGTGATGCTTGAGGGGTTGTAGAAATAGGAGTTGCAGAAACCCCTGGAATAGGTGTGGTAGTTTGAACAGAAGTTGGCATAGCAGTTTGAGGTGGAGTTCTAGGCGTACTCGGACCAGGCTGTTGAACTGTTCCAGATGTAGGTGCCTGAATAGTAGGCTGGATAGTTTGTTGTATTTGACTATAACCAATTGGCTGGCCAGGTTTATAATAAGGTACTTACACATTAGGTTGCAAATTTTGTTGAACTGAGAGCGGTCCCACATCGTATTTACTCCAGGATATGAAGGTCCCATCGAAGGTTGTGAATAGGAAGGACCATAACCAGGTTGATAATTTGGAAATTATGTTTGATAATTACCTGGATAATTCCCACCTCCTTGAACAATTTTTATTCCGAGTAGAACTGCTGCCCTAAAGGAGGATGCGAACCCTAAATCAGGTACGGTCCTTGAGGTTGGTATTGCCCCTGAGGGATGTATTGACCTTGAGGTATGTACCATCCTTGAGGTTGATATTGTACTTGAGGTATGTACTATCCTTGAGGTTGCCCCCCAGACGGTAAATTACTAACTTGAGGTTTCCCACCAAGTGGTAAATTACTAACTTGAGGTTGCCCCCCAAGCGGTAAATCACTACCTTGAGGGTCAAGGTTAGGAATGTTTCCAGACATCATGTAAAATTCTTCCGCATTAAAATTTTCGGTATGTGATTCATTTGGACCAAATGATGGTATAAGTTTTTTCGGGAGAAGAAGCTGCTCCTGAGAAAGTACTAGAAAGCGGTTGGTATCCCGCAGGAATAGACGGACTACCATACAAATATTTTTCTAGAGATGCAGAAAACATGGATGACTCACCAGACATGTTTAATGGAGGTCTGTAACCTCTAGGTATGGTGTAAAAAGGAATTCGGGGTGGAAAATAGTTTAGACCAATATTGTGTAGAAATTTTGTCAACTGAGAATACCAAGGATCGTGTTTAAAAGGACTATAGTAAATCGATTCACTTGGTATAAGATCTAAAGGTTCCTGATGTGAAGAAAGAACAACTTATTCTTCAGTATCAGTAACTTCTTCAATACTAATGAGACCAGGAGGAATATTTTCAGTGATCTGATACTTCACTCTGGGTGAATCAGGACGATGAGGGGTTGGAGTAATGAACTCGGAAGTAGTCTCGGATATAGTAGGTTCAGTTTCTAGTTCAGAAATTTCAGGATCAGTAGCTAATAATTCACTATTTGTAGAAATAAGTTCAGCTAGTTCAGAAATTGAAACTCTTCTTGGAGTACTCTCTGTTGTTCGAGGTTGATCTACTTCATATTCAGGATGAACAATTATTGATGTTTCTTCGTGTTCAGTTGATCCAGTCCCTGATGTTTGTCCTTTCTTAGATTTAAGTCTTTCTAACTGGCTTGGTGTGTACTCAGGGGGTTTCCCCTACATTCTACGTGATTTTCTAGGTAATTCAGCCACGATTTAAAAAATTTAACACACGAAATCAAAGAAAATTTCAACAAAATGTCCTAAAGTCTCTAAGGAAACAATAAAATTGATCACACACCTACAACATCTAAGAGAATAATCCACACACAAACAGTAGATTCGCACACTAAAAACACTAGTTGGTGATGAAATCCAATGTCGTATAATTTTAATGCAGATTTGGCGGTTAGAACAGTTACCCCGACAACCTGCTTAATGAAACATTCCGGTGCAAGTTTCTCCACTTAAACCATATCAAAGTGAAGAGAACCCTCCGGAAAGTCCAAGTGATTCTAGTTGACGTCTGCTCTAGGTACAGTGGGACCTTCCCTCCATCGTCACCTTGGGAAAGAATCCTAAAGTTTATAGCCACTAAGGTCACCAACGGGAACAAATATACCTGGGGGAACAATCTATGATCAGTTATACACACAAGGGCAAAGTAAATAGCTCAATCCCCTTGAAGGCTCCTTGAGATAATCCAAGGTTTACTGACAAGTGACCCCAGGCTCCTCGACAATGGTCTATCTGAGGTTTACCATTTTTAATATGTGCACATCTGCTATATTTCCCAATGAGATAGGTATGATTACCTCACTAGTTCGGACATGATCTCGTGCTTGAATCTTTTAAGAAGAGCTTGCCAGAGCATACCTACTACAATTGGATTTTCCTACTGTAAGATTGCTACTTGTTTGTTTTAACTGTCTTGGAATTTTAATTACAACATGTTCCAAGATGTTTGTGCTCAACCTAGTCTCCTAAATTGAGTTCATTTAATTGTCAACCAGGGTTGGTAAACTGCTGAAGTGAAGTGCACTGTATGTGCCTAGGTGTTTGTCTCTTAATGCGTTGTGTTTAGTGTTTTCTGATGTTTTTGGTCTTTTGTGATGATTTATGATGTTTTTGGTCTTTTGGTGGTTTTTTTATGTTCTCAAGGAAAATGACTAAAAAGTTAGTGGAAAGAAGCTCCTAGTTAAAAACAGAGTGAAGCCTAATTGGTTGATGACAAATGACAAATGCAAATGCAAGTACTGAAACAAAATCAAACTTAAACTATGACTAAGCAAAATACAAAGCTTGATAATGACTTCAATGAAATGAATCAAAACATAAACTTAACTTGTCCAATTCTTTCATCAAAGGTATTTTGGAAGAGCTTGAGAAATGGTCAGCTAAGTATACAAATTCTCCTAACTAAACAACTAGCTTATAATGATGCAACATTTTATCCATGATTAAAGATTTGTTGAAGCATATTTGGAGGAAAACATTGATGCCATCATAAGATCTCTACTCTAAGACTAGTTCCTAATTCTATTCTGCAACTTAGTTAAACATCACTAAACCTTGCCCAAGAGTTATAGATTTCTTTTTAAAGTAGTCTTTTGAGGAAAGGCTATGTTTATGAAGTGGTAAAGAAGTTGCAAAAGTACCTCAGGCCTTGAAATGATACTGTCTTCTGTTCATATGGTTATGAATCAATTATAAATTTGGAACAAGAAGAGATTTTGTAAATAATGAAGGCCGTATTGTTAAGTTTAACAACTAATGTAATCTAATATGCAGTGGATGACAATGAATTGTGGAGTGAAAATGCAATGAGTTAAGCTAAAAATGAACTTAAGATGTCACTAGTCTAAAACAGTGCTGAAGTAACAAGCCATTATCAAACTTAAAACAAAATAACAGAGCATGAATTGGATGCAATTTGACTCCGGAGTACCCTAACTAAGTTATCATGCATTAATCTATGGGATTCTACAGCCTGTTTTGTCCATCATGATTAGTATTTTGGAAGAGTTTCTTAGAACAATCATGGCTGTACAATTCAGTGCAAATGCAAACATAAAGACTGAAAGCAATTTAAAAACTAAGACATCACAGCTATCTCCTACCCATCATTATGGTATTTTGGAAGGGCGTTTTAAGAGTAAGATCAGCTATGCTACTTAGTGCAAACAAAAAACTGAAACGTTCAGTATCACAGCCATGCCTTAGACATCATAAGAATTTTTTGGAAGAGTTTGCTTAGTATAAGTTCAACTGTGATAGTGAACAAAAGAAATTACAATTAAATCCTACAACACTATAGCCATTTCCCATTCATTATCATGATCTTTTGGAAGATTTTCTTCTTTTGGAAGAGTGCTTAGAACAAGTACAACTATAGTGGCTAATGAAATTAACTACGAACTCAAACTTCAAAAACGTAAAAATAACTAAGATACTTATCTAAATTACGAAAGTAAAGCCGTGCAGAAGGCAGGGGCCCTCTACCACCAGACGGAATCTAACTCCAAATCAACTCAACACGTTCAAAGCAATGCTGTCCTCTTCATTAAAGTAGAAATAACTTGAAACAAAGCAGTTTCGGTCTTCAGAAATATAGCATGAAATCTAAGCAAAATCTAGCCTATCTCTCGGTTTCCCAAGTGTTTTTATAACAAATTTACATAACAGAACTTGCAACAATACAGGGATCCTTGTCTTTCCTTATCAAAATCACATTTGGACTCTGAAGATGGCGACGTAAAGAGAAAAAGGACATCTGGACTAAGACAGTCCTATTAGAAGTCTGCTTCCTTATATAAGTTCCCACGTACCAAAACCACGTCCAGAATTCGGTTCTTCCTTCATGGTGAGCAACGTATGATGTGGACATGACGTGGAATATACCCATATGTGGTTTTTTATGAGAGGACACCTGGAACATGCCTGAACGTGAAGACAGCTGCAGAATTGCCGGTTAGCTACGAAATGTCTGCATTCTGCAGCTAGTTCCGGTCAAAATGCATTACAATGACAAAAATCACAAAACTTAGCAAGTTAGCCATGTTAATCATTCTAAAAGTAATTTTAATTAATTTCATTGATCAATTGGGTCTGGGATAGCAATGGACAAAGGAAAATGAGGTAAATTAAGATGAAAGAAAGCACAATCTTGGGGCTCAACATACCCCCACTGTTGTCTTCTTGCATGTCCTCATGCAATTTATTCCATAAACTCAGAGACTTCTGCAAGAACATCTAATCCTCTCCTTCTTCTTTGCCTGGAAGCTAAAGGTCTTATGGGTTTTCTGATGACAAGTTTGAACCTTAAGTTGATAAGTGCCCTGATTAGCTTCTTGTTCCTCTTTTTCAACTTTTCATTAGCCTTTTCCACTTTGTCCATTTGTAGAGATAAGGTTGAGTTCATATTGGTTTTGAGTTTGAATTGTTCCTTCAGAATATCATTCTCATTTTTTATGTTTCTATTAAGTATTTCCAGCTCATACCTATCCCTTCTTAACACATCTGTTTCGGACAGTGGAGGACTAGGGGTTTTATCTCTACTCTCTGAAGCTTTCCTTTCCAATGTTTCAACATATTCATAAACTTCTTGCTGAGCAGGGTCAATTTCAGGGGTTTCTTCATTAAAATCTTCTTCAACATCTTCTTCAATAGATTTTTCCTCATCTTCTATATTTATCACCCCTGTTTGTTTGATCTGAGTTTTCCTTAGTTTCCCCCTGAGTCTATGGCTTCTTCTTGGCTGGGATGATCCCTCTCCTTTTTCTGTGGAAAATTTTCTGATTACCCTCTCTTTCTTGAGTTGTCTCTTAATTTGAGTCAACTTCTCTGAGATTATTTCCTCACTACTTTCCTGTATTGTTTTGTCAATTTCAATTTTTTAGGCTCTCCATTTTCTGCTTCTCCTTCTAGGTTGTTGTTCAGGTGCGGGCTCTTTTGGCTCTTCAAAATGATTTCTTATCAAGAAATTATCCCAAGTATCATTTGCTTTGGCTAAATGGTGTTCAATTAAAATATTAACCAAGCCATGATCGTATAGAGTTGTCTCTAAGAATTGGACCCTTCTTTGAACACAAGAAGCCATCTTTTTCAAACTTTGAAGCAAGAAATAGGGTAAGTTTAACTCTTCCTCTAGAAAATGCATTATCAGTCTAATATGTCAAAATGATTTCTTATCAAGAAATTATCCCAAGTATCATTTTTTTTGGCTAAATGGTGTTCAATTAAAATCTTAACCAAGCCATGATGGTATAGAGTTGTCTCTAAGAATTGGACCCTTCTTTGAACACAAGAAGCCATCTTTTTCAAACTTTGAAGCAAGAAATAGGGAAAGTTTAACTCTTCCTCCAAAAAATGCATTATCAGTCTAATATGGTAAACATAAAATATGCCATATCTACCTTCACATGTAATAAATTTTTGCAGAATAAGAAGTATGTTTCTCCATTTATTTTTCAATACAGAACTTGGAATTCCTTTCTTAAACACAGTGACATCCATACCTGGTGATTTTAGAATTTGCTTCCAGGATTCATTATGGAATTCTCTGTTTTGAACCATCTCTCTCCATTTCTAAGCAATCCTATAGCTTCTGCAATGAAAACTTCAGTGACAGTGAATTTAACATCTCCCACTTCAACCTCAGCTCCATGAAATGACCTTGCAAATGTTTTAGTGACTTCTTTGTGGAAGCCATTAAATTTCTCAAGAAATTGTAGCCATCCTACATGTTGCAACATTTCTCTACTTTGAGGGTATCCTTCCAGATATTTTGTACCCACTGGTTCATTTCTTACAATAAGGCCCATAATTCTTTCTTCAATCTTCAGATTAATACTCTTTCTACCCACGGAAACAATAACTTCAACCTTCAAACTGATATACTTCTGGTTCACGGTGATAATGGCTTCAATCTTCAAACTGATATACTTCTAGTTCATGGTGATAATGGCTTCAATCTTCAAACTGATATACTTCTAGTTCATGGTGACAATGGCTTCAATCTTCAAACTGATATACCTCTGGTTGACAGTGAGAATAACTTCAAATTCCACACTGATATACCTCTGTTTCTCGGTGATAATGGCTTCAAATTCCACACTGATATATCTTTGCGTTTACGGTGATAATGCCTCAATCTCTGCTCATGGTGACAGTGCTTCAGTCTCTGCTCACGGTGATAATGTTTTAATCTCTGCTCACGGTGATAGTGGTTTGATATTTCAAATTGATATACCTATGCTCACAGTGATAGGGATATCTCGGAATGAAATGATGAAGGGCTGGCTACGGAATGGAGTGATGGAGGTAGTTACGGAATGAGTTAATGAAGTGAGGTGAAGAAAACAAATTAATGAGTGAAAAGACTCCAGAGATTTTTTTACAATGGAAAAAGGATCATCATTAAGTGATTTGGCTGGGTGACGTGAGGAAATCAAACACTTCAGCCTTTTTAACCGCTTAAATGATGTTGGGTATAGAATTTGAAATGAGAGATTTTTATCCAAAGTTTGTAGAGGGTATATTGGACATGATCAATAAAAATAATCAAAACAACTTTTTCGAATGATTCATAACTAAAAATATGCTAAATTTTATGATATGCCATTATAATGAAAAATTGTTACCTTTGCTTTTCATTTTCTTTTTGTGGTCTTTGTCTTCTTTGTTCTCCTTTGGAAGAGTCTTCATAAACCTTTTTTGATTCTTCTTATTCATGGATATACTGGATCATCTTTGTTGCAATTCAAATGTCTGTTGATTAGTGTCTTCAGGATCTGTAGCTGCGGAATGACTGTCTGGCTGTGGAAAGTCTGATCAGCTGCAGAATGTACCTATAGAGCATTTTAATCATGGAATGGAGTGGTTTGGGATATAGTGAGATGTTATATGAATGAAGATGGATGATGAGTCATGATATGTATGAAGTGGATGATGGAATGAATTCAATTTATGAAATGGAGTGGAAAAATATAAGAAATGGCCTGCAATCCATGACATGTGTTATTCATTTGCAGCAAGACATCAAACTTTAAATTTTGACATGGAAATGAGGTGGATGGAGTATGGAATGAGATGAATGATATATGGAATGAAGTGAAGTATGAATGAATGAATGAAATGGAGTATGGATGGATAAGTGAATGGAATGAAATGAAATGAAATGGATCATAAGTACAATGGATTTGAACTTATGATTTTGTAACAGCTGCTTGCAAAAACAAAATGGGAAAAGTTAGAGTGTCAGAAAAACTCTGATTTTCACCCTATCTTTTCTGTATAAACATGCCAATCAATGATTGGTTTTCATGTTTATACTTTATTTTTATTATTTTATTTCTTTTTCTTTTTCTTTTTCTTTTTCTTTTTCTTTTTTTTCAAAAGAAATGCTTCAGAAAATTCAATCAAGTTGATGAAGAAGAAAGATTCTTCTTCATTAACTTCACATCATTGTTTTCCTGGAACTTCTTGACAAATTCTTCTCTTGAGAGTGGTTTGTGATACAGCTTCAATCTATTACCATTCACAATAAAAGTGACCTCTTCTTCCTCTATTGTCCTGATTTTTACTGCTCCATTGTCAAAAATTTCAACAATTTCATATGGCCCAAGCAAATGTGTTTGAAATTTACCTTGAAAATCCTTGAATTTTGAATCAAACAAGAGAGCCCAGTCACCTTCTTTGAATTTCTTCTCTTTGATGTACTTGTCATGCCATCTAGTCCTTTGTTGTTGGACTAGACTTGTTTTCTGAACTGCATCTTGTCTGATCTCATCCAATTCATTAATCTGCTCCAGTCTATGCTTTTGTGCCTCTGTTAAATCAAGTCCTAGCTGAACTGCCATTTTGAAAGTTTGAATCTAGAACTCTATGGGGAACAAAACTTGCTTTCCATAAACAAGTTCATAAGGAGTATGGCCTGTTGTGTTTCTCCGTGTAGTTCTATAGGCCCACAAGGCTTCAGGAAGCCTATCTACCCAATCTCTTCTATGTAAATGAACAGTCTTTGTTAGGATTCCTTCAATGACTTTATTAGTAGATTCCACTTGACCATTTGCTTGTGGATGATAAGGAGTATATTTTCTATGCCTGATTTTGTACCTCTCCATCATTTGTTCCACTAGCCTTGATGTAAATTGAGCTCCTTGATCTGTAACAATTTCCCTTGGGACACCAAAACAAGTAAAAATATCCTCAAAAAGAAAAGTAACTACGGATGCTTCATTAGCAAAAAGTAATGGCTTGGCCTCTACCCATTTGGTAACATAATCAGTGCAAACTAATATATATCTCTTTTGTCTTGATGGAGGACTAATAGGTCCTACAAAATCCAAAGCCCATTTTTCAAAAGGTTCGATATGTACCTGAGGTTGTAATGGCATCTCACCTGAAGGAGAAGGTTTCCCTACCCTTTGGCAACTGTCACACCTTTTGACATACTCTTTAGCATCTTTAAACAAGGATGGCCAATAATATCCTAAATTAAGGATCTTATAGGTTTTCCTATTATCAGCAAAGTGTCCGCCACGAGGTTCATCATGACATGCTTTGAGAATATCAGGCATCTCATCTTCACGAACACACCTCCTAATGATCAAATCTGGACCTATCTTGTACAACTCATTAGCATCCCATGAATATTTTGCACTGTCATAAATGATTTTTCTTTTATCCTTTGCATTCATTATTGAAGGAAATTTTCCTGAAACTAAATGATTAGCAATATCAGCAAACCATGGAGTTTGAGTAGAAATTGCAAAAAGATATTCATCAGGAAATTGATCTTCAACTGGAGTGTCATCTTTGATATTTTGGAGTCTAGATAGGAAATCAGCTACTGTGTTTTGTTTTCCAGGCCTATCTAGAATGGTAATGTTGAATTCTTGTAAAAGCAATAACCATCTTATGACTCTGCCATTAGTAATTGATTTTTTCATTAAGTATCTAATTTCAGAATGATCAGTGTGAAAAAAAGTTTCATAGCCTGTTATATAGTGTCTGAATTTGTTTATGGCATGAACAACAGCTAAAAACTCTTTTTCAGTTACAGTATAGTTTAACTCTGCAGGAGTCAAATTTTTACTAGTATAATAGATGGCATAAGGAATCAGGTATTTTTGTCCCAATACTGCTCCTAGAGTTGTATCAGAAGCATCTGTTGATATATGAAAAGGTAACTTCCATTTAGGTCCCCTTAATATAGGTGCTTCAGAAATTTTGGTTTTCAGGGTCTCAAAGGCTAACTGGCAATCAGAATTCCACTTGAATTCACAATATTTGGTAAGTAATTTGAAGAGTGGAGATGCTATCTTGGTGAATTTTTCTATAAATCTCTGATAATATCCTGTAAATCCTAGAAAACTCCTAACATCTTTTTGACAACTTGGAATAGATAAGTTAGAGATGACTTCAACTTTTGACTCATCAACTCTAATCCCATCCCCTAAAATGTGATGCCCTAGAACAATACCTTCAGTAAACATCATAAAACATTTTTCATGACTAAGTGAAAGGTTTGCTTCTTGACATCTCTTTAAGACTTTTTCAAAGTTTTCTAAAGCTTCTTCAAATGTGTTTCCATAAACTGTGAAATCATCCATGTATACCTCTACACAGTCATGTATTAGATCTGAAAAAATTCCTAATACTGCCCTTTGGAATGTTGCTGGTGCATTGCATAATCCAAATGGCAATACTCGGTAAGCATAGGTACCCCAAGGATAGGTAAATGTGGTTTTGTCTTGATCTTCAAGTGCTACTTGGATTTGATTGTAACCACTAAACCCATCTAGGAATGAGAAGTACATTTTGCCAACTAATGTATCTAACACTTGATCTATGAAAGGTAAGGGAAAATGGTCTTTAAGAGTAGCTTTGTTTAGTTCCCGGTAGTCAATACATACCCTCCATTTACCATTTTTCTTTAGCACAATTACCAAAGGAGAAACCCACTGACTATCTGAAATAGGATAGATGAAGTTGACATTTAACAATTTTTGCAATTCTTCCTTAAAAATCTCCCTAAGATTTGGATTCATCCGTCTTTGAGGTTGTCTGATTGGGTTGCAATTTTCCTCTATATAGATGTGATGAGTGCAAGTCTTGGGGCTTATCCCTTTCATGTCAGTGTACTCCCATGCATATGCAGAAGAGTGTCTCTGTAATATTTTGACTAACTTTTCTTGTTGAGATTTCTCTAGGTTCTTATTTATGTTCAAAGTTTTTCCTGGAAAGATTTCACTTGTAGAGCTGCCAAATTTATCCATAGAATGAAGAGACATCTGCCTTGATGACAAAAACTCAATATTGGATCCCTCTTGAAATGATTCATGTTTGTGTTCCGGAGAGGATTCAAAGTTTTCTAGAGTATTCAGAATTTGATTATCTTCACTAATTTCTGAAATTGTGAAGAGAGGTTGTAAATCTTCTTCATCCTCTATCCATTGAGTGTCATCTAAATCTATAATTGTCCTAGCTGGAGGATATAAAGTGAATTTATTAGTTGAACTACCATCAGAGATATACATATCATCGGATCTACAACTAATAAAAGCATCAGCTGTAGCCAACCAAGGTCTTCCTAATATAACAGGATGTCCTCCTAGATTATTCTTAGGAGTTAGGATCATGAAATCCACAGGGTACTCCCAAGAATCTAGGGACACCGGAATGTCTTCTATTACCCCATCTGGTTTGATCACAGATCTGTCTGCTAATTGTAATAATGTGGGTGTAAAGAGAGGATTAGGAAGTTTCAGTTTATCCATGATTTGTCTACTCATGATATTGATTGCTGCTCCTAAATCAATGAGTGTGTTCTGGATTTCAATTCCATTGATGTGAATTTTAACAACTGGATTTCCTGGGTCAAGATACTTTGGAATAGAAATCTTGCTCATCATAATGTCTGCTATTTTTCCTGCCAGTTGAATTTTCTTTGTTTCTCTTATTCTTTTTCTTGTTTTCTTCATACTCAACTCCTTTATTGTTTTGGATAAAATTGGAATTTCCTTGATGGCTTGTAATAATGGAATTTTAATGCAAACATTTCTCAGCTCATCTAGGAAATCATAATTAGGCACCATAATTTGTTTTTCTACACCTCTATCAATTTGTAATATTTCTGGAAAGGGAGGTATAGAATTAGATGTTGATGGCTGCTCTAATACAGGAGTTGAAATTATTGGATCTTTTTGCTTAAATTTATCAGTGTTTGGGTCTTGAAAAGATGTATCTTCTTCAAGACTTTTATTCACCCGTAGAGAAACTTCCTCAGAGTTATCTTGTTCTTGTATGATCACAGAAGGTTTCCTCTTTTCAAGTATTCTTCCAGACCTAAGTTGAACATCACTAAGGTCTAAAGGAGTAATTAAATAAGTTGGAAACTGTTGGCCTTCTATCATGTATGTGTTCCGAGGGATTTTATTATTGGGGTTTGGTATGGGTTGAGCAGGCAATTGATTTTATTTTTGAGGGAATGGTAATGAAAGTGGTTGATTTTGATGTGGTAGGTTCTGATGATGTTGTTGAGGATTTTGTTGAAAATTTTGTTGAATATTTTGAGGAAAATTTTGTTGAGGATTTTGAGGATAAAAATGTGGGTATGGTGGATAGGATGGTGGATACTGATAGTATGGGGAGTATCTTCCATAGGGACTTTGTGATCCTTGTGCCCAAGTTGGAGATTGATTTTGAAATTGAGGCCAAGGTTGCTGCCAAGAATTCCAAGGTGGAGGTTGATTATACATTTGATCATGGAATCCTTGTGTCTGAGGTCCCTGCCAAGGCCTTATAGATACACAATTGAGAGACTCTATGGAATCTGTAGGAGTTTCCTCCTGAAAGACAGCTTTGAGACCAGGAAGAGAAGGAAAATTCTTGGTCTCATGTTTTTCAGAACAAATGACACAGGTCTCTACAACTTTTACATCCAATGGACACTCTCTCAAGGCATGTTTCTTTCTACATTTGGGACAAAAGATTGCCAAGGCATCAGATTCATCTTTTTGCTTGTTTTGTATCTTAAGGGTGTCTATTTGTTCACTAAGACTCCCTAAGATGTCAAATTTGAAATCATCAAGCATGTGTCCTATTTCTGATCTACTTACTGTCCCAGAAGTAGACTTACTTGCCCTTGCAAGAGCAGGATCTCTTGGACCTTTTATAGTTTTAGATTTCCCTCTTGAAAGGTTGATACATAACTCAGATATTTCAGGTAATGTGAGCTGTGATATATCCCTTTTTCCCATCATGTTAAGGATATCCAACCATTCATCCCTAATTTTTTTCAACAAAAGAGCTTTTAAGGTGTCTTGATCTAGGTTTTCCATTTTTGCTCTTTTGATGTTGTAATGAAATCTTTCCAAAAAATCTTCCAAGTTTTCATCTTCTTTTTGTAACATCTTAAACACTTCTTCCTTATGATTGATCGGCATACAATAATCCAGATACCTCTCTAGAAATGCTTGTTTCATGTCTTCCCATGTCCTAATAGAACTATTGATCAAACTCATAAACCACTTCAATGCTGCTCCTTTCAAGGTTGAAGGGAATAATTTCAGTTTTTGAGCATCTTGTAAGTAGTCATAAGTTCTACACAGAACTTTGAATTCAAATAGGAAGGTTTCAGGATCTTCAGTTTTAAGTCCATAGAAGTTTGGAAGGACAGAGGGTGAAACGTTTTTCATGGTTGTATTGGTTTCTTCATCAATTATAGGGAACCCAAAAGAGCTTCCCATTTCCCTTCTACCTCTTCCTCCATCTGCACCTCTACCTCTTTCTCCTCTACCTCCAAATAATGTGTGTTCTCCATTAAAGACTCCTCCTCCCCCTTCTTCTGCCATGATTGACTCTCTTGTGGAAGTAGAAAGGTTTGTGTCCCTAACAGGAGTTTTTAGATCTTCTTCTAAGGCAGGTTCAGTGGATGAAGTGGAAGGTTTCTCTAATGGAATAGCTGACCTTAGATCTTCTGGAAGTCCTGGATCAGTAAAGGATGGAATGTGGGTCTGAGTTGAAGGTGTACTAGCTCTGGGTCTAGGTGAAAGAAGTGGTGTTCTAGGAATCAAATTTCTGCTTCTGCTGCTTATAAATCTTCCCCTTGAATCTCTCTCTCTATGCATATAATTTTTTTTGGGAGTTAAGAAACAAAAGTTACCTAGTTTTCACTTCCCCGGCAACGGCGCCAAAATGTTTGTGCTCAACCTAGTCTCCTAAATTGAGTTCATTTAATTGTCAACCAGGGTTGGTAAACTGCTGAAGTGAAGTGCACTGTATGTGCCTAGGTGTTTGTCTCTTAATGCATTGTGTTTAGTGTTTTATGATGTTTTTTGTCTTTTGTGATGGTTTATGATGTTTTTGGTCTTTTGGTGGTTTTTATGTTCTCAAGGAAAATGACTAAAAAGCTAGTGGAAAGAAGCTACTGGTTAAAAACAGAGTGAAGCCTAATTGGTTGATGACAAATGACAAATGAAAATGCAAATACTGAAACAAAATCAAACCTAAACTATGACTAAGCAAAATACAAAGCTTGATAATGACTTTAAGGAAATGAATCAAAACATAAACTTAACTTTTCCAATTCTTTCATCAAAGGTATTTTGGGAGAGCTTGAGAAATGGTCAGCTAAGTATACAAATTCTCCTAACTAAACAATTAAACAACTAGCTTATAATGATGCAACATTTTATCCATGATTAAAGATTTGTTGAAGCATATTTGGAGGAAAACATTGATACCATCATAAGATCTCTACTCTAAGACTAGTTCCTAACTCTATTCTGCAACTTAGTTAAACATCACTAAACCTTACTCAAGAGCTATAGATTTCTTTTCAAAGTAGTCTTTTGAGAAAAGGCTCTGTTTATGAAGTGGTAAAGAAGTTGCAAAAGTACCTCAGGCCTTGAAATGATATTGTCTTTTGTTCATATGGTTATGAATCAATTATAAATTTGGAACAAGAAGAGATTTTGTAAATAATGAAGGCCGTATTGTTAAGTTTAACAACTAATGTAATCTAATATGCAGTGGATGACAATGAATTGTGGAGTGAAGATGCAATGAGTTAAGCTAAAACTGAACTTAAGATGTTACTAGTCTAAAACAGTGCTGAAGTAACAAGCCATTATCAAACTTAAAACAAAATAACAGAGCATGAATTGGATGCAATTTGACTCCGGAGTACCCTAACTAAGTTATCATGCATTAATCTATGGGATTCTACAGCCTGTTTTGTCCATCATGATTAGTATTTTGGAAGAGTTTCTTAGAACAATCATGGCTGTACAATTCAGTGCAAATGCAAACATAAAGACTGAAAGCAATTTAAAAACTAAGACATCACAGCTATCTCCTACCCATCATTATGATATTTTGGAAGAGCGTTTTAAGAGCAAGATCAGCTATGTTACTTAGTGTAAACAAACAATTGAACCATTCAGTATCACAGTCATGCCTTAGACATCATAAGGATTTTTTGGAAGAGTTTGCTTAGTATAAGTTCAACTGTGATACTGAACAAAAGAAATTACAATTAAATCCTACAACACTATAGCCATTTCCCATTCATTATCATGATCTTTTGGAAGAGTTTCTTCTTTTGGAAGAGTTCTTAGAACAAGTATAACTATAGTGGCTAGTGAAATTAACTACGAACTCAAACTTCAAAAACGTAAAAACAACTAAAATACTTATCTAAATTTCGAAAATAAAGTCGTGCAGGAGGCAGGGGCCCTCTACCACCAGACGGAATCTAACTCCAAATCAACTCAACGCGTTCAAAGCAAAGTTGTCTTCTTCATTAAAGGAAAAATAACTTGAAACAGAGCAGTTTCGGTCTTCAGAAATATAGCATGAAATCTAGGCAAAATCTAGCCTATCTCTCGGTTTTCCAAGTGTTTTTATAACAAATTTACATAACAGAACTTGAAAAAATATAGGGATCCTTGTCTTTCCTTATCAAAATCACATTCGGACTCTGAAGATGGCAACGTAAAGAGAAAAAGGACATCTGGACTAAGACAGTCCTATTAGAAGTCTGCTTCCTTAAATGAGTTCCCACGTACCAAAACCACGTCCAGAATTTGGTTCTTCCTTCATGGTGAGCAACGTATGATGTGGACATGACGTGGAATATACCCATATGTGGTTTTTCTTGAGAGGACACCTGGAACATGCCTGAACGTGAAGATAGCTGCAGAATTGCCGGTTAGCTACGGAATGTCTGCATTCTGCAGCTAGTTCCGGTCAAAATGCATTACAATGACAAAAATCACAAAACTTAGCAATTTAGCCATGTTAATCATTCTAAAAGTAATTTTAATTAATTTCATTGATCAATTGGGTCTGGGATAGCAATGGACAAAGGAAAATGAGGTAAATTAAGATGAAAGAAAGCACAGTCTTGGGGCTCAACACAAGACACTAGCCTAAGCTATGTTGGTGGAAAAGAGCCCTAGAAAATGTAAAAATATCTAGATTGATTTTAATTCAAGCGTTATTTTTAATTTGGTTGTTTCTTAAGATAGAAGGTATGGAAGTGAAACTTCGATGATGTTTGATGACCCGACTCAAAAATACACTAATATGCATCTAAATGAAAATGCAACACTTTTATTTTCAATGAAATCTATCTAAAGGAAAGATTTGAGAGATTTAGATAACTTTCAAAGCATCAATTCTTTCTCTTATAAACAAAAATATTTGAAAAGAAGACGATTTCTTTGAGAACTCAATTTCATAAAAAATGATCAATACTCGTTTGAAATGAAATCCTTAATCAAACAGATCAGAAACTACAAATCATTTAATAAAAATTTTCCAAAAAGAAGACCTTATCGAAAACTCATATAAAATTCAAAACTAAAAGAAAACACTAACTTTGAATTCTATATAAAAGTTTTGAGGATGTTTTGCTTAGCTTGTGATCGAACCAAGAAAAATTTCTGCTTATCTCAGCAAAAAATCAAAACATCCAGAGATGGATTAATGTGAAATTCAGACCTTAGTAAGCTTAAGACTCTTCTAAATTTGCAAATGAAAATAAAACTAAATTTTCATCAAAGCAAGGGTTGCAACAAATTCAATGGCTCAGAAAGAAAACAACAGTATACTAGTAAGCTAAGGTATATGATAGTTTCTAATATGGAGAGGCAAGAAAGTAGAGCAAACACTCGCTTGTAAAATGTAAATCAGATGAAAAACCACTCAAAGACAAGAATTACTGAAAGAAATTCACACGTAAGACTTTGAAAGTCAATACAAGTTGGGGCAAACACAGAGAATCTGGTAATCTGGCTCTTGAAAACATAATTTTAAAATTTTCAAAAATTTTCCAGAAGTACGCAGGTTTCAAAAGAGAACAGTGCGGTACCGCACTATTCTAAACTAAAAATTACGGAGGCTACTGCACTGTCTTTAAAAAAAACTACGGAGGCTGATAAAAACACAAAAAAATAAAATTCAGATTTATTGTTTAGGAATTCTAGCAAGTTATTTACCCAACCCAGTTTTAGACTATTCAAAATCAGAAAACTTCTTCAAAAGTCAAACTGAAAATCAAAAAGGAAAACTAAGTTCATTTCCCCAGCGGAGTCGCCATTTTGTTATGCGGATAAATCCTTCTTGCGGGCAAGAACGATCTCCCTAGTATCCTAAGGATATCTATAAACAAACAAACAAATGCAAATTGTTTCTTCTAGATCATTTGTGATTCAAAATTATTAATTAACAAAGTATGAGGAAATGCCCCTACCTGAAATCCAATGCTTGTTTTAATCTTCTATCCAATCGCTCCAAAAGAGTTCACTTAAGCATGTAAGACCTGCAATCAAAGACAAATAAAAGGATTAAAAGCACCTGCAAGATGTAATAATTGAGAAAACACTAATCTATCTCAGTGATCAAGAAATCTGTAAATAGAATTACTCAAATAGATACATGAATAATTCAATGCGAAAATGGAATTCATTTGTATTAACTTGTATACAAGAAGTAACCTTACAACCTTTCGCCTTGATGTTATATAGGTTCTTCCGGGGTCCTGAACAATCGTTCCTCCTCAAATTGACGAGCCTTTTTCTCTCTGGATTAGCATGAATTTATGGACATGAGTGTGTGATCATTATCATATCAAAAATGGCTAGTATAAAGAGTATGCTCTCTTAAGAAATTCTTCAGAAATTACCACCTATATGTCTCTACAATATTTCATCTACCCTTGAGACTGAAACATGAGCTCAATTTATAGGGAAATGGAGGTAGTTTCAGTTCCATGAAGAGGGGGATGGATTCCTCTCATGAAGGGATTTAAGCTCCAAATACCAAGGGATAAACACCATGAGTGAAGGGATAGAGCTCATGAGTATAGGATGAAACTCGAACTACTCGCGCCTCTAGAAGCTTCCAGTTGGGAGAATATTCCTCCAGTTGGGCTTCTAGAACTTACTTTTTCCTTTATTTGACTGTTTACGGGGGTCCACAGTTTTTATAAGCAGAAAGTGCGGGATGTGCCGCAGGCTATAGAACAAGAATCTGCAGTACCACAGGTAATGGCTAGGAAAAGTGCGAAGTCAGACTTTTTAAGGTTTTAATGAGCTTTTCTCCAATTTCCACAACTTGGTTTAGGAACTTTAGGGTTTTTGACTTCTAAGGGAGCATAATATAGGTAATAATGAACCCATATAGACAGTTAAATGTCATGGTGACAAAATAACATGTAACAGCAATGGAAAAGGCTTTGAAAAGGAAAAAAGGAATTATTGGCACTTTATTTATGAAATTAAAGGAAATTAGGAGACAATGGAGGTGAAAGGTCACAGATTGCATGTGAGGAAGAAATTGAAGGAAAATTGAGGAAAATGAAGAAATTATAGGCATCAAGAATAAAAATACATCAAAGCATCATTTGGTAGCTTTTTGTCAGTTCAGTTTTGGAATTGGTTTCAGTGAGGTGAAGAGCACCAAGAGGAGAAAACAAGAAAAGAAAGGAAAGGAAAGAAAAGGAAAGCAAAGGAAGGAAAAGGAAACAAAGGATCAAGAAAGGAAAGTTTGGATCAAGCAGCTTTAGTGGGAATAATTACAGGTAACAAGTTTCATATATGATTTCCTAGTTGGTTTTGATATGCATTGTATGTGCATGTTGGTATTTGGTTCTTTTTCTATCATTAGTATGGGTTTTTTTTGGGTTTCGATAGTGGTTTTTATCCTTCCCTTGTCATATCTGGGTAGTCAGGGTGTAATGGGATTCATTTTTGGTTGAGCTTTGGATCACGGGAAGGTTTTAGATTCGGCTGAGGTGGTCTCAAGAAAATCCCAAGTGTTGGGGGTGGAGATGGTTTTCTCCAAGAAGCCCTCAATAGGTGGGTTGAGACAGGAAAATTACTCAAGGGATCGTGAAGGAATTCTGAGGCATTCAACCTCAGTTTGGTTTTGTGATCTCGGGACTGGTTTCGGTGAGATCACAGTAGGGTGAGGGTAGAGGTGGTTTAACCTATGGATTCCCTTGATTTTGTATGGATTGGTTTATCCCATGAGATCCCAAATTCATGCTTTCAATATGGCACGGGGGTGATTGGCTGAAAGAAATATTTGGTTCAGCACAATATATGGTCGGGTGGTACTTGGAATTCTCAGACCTAGTTGGCTTTTCATATGGTTAATAAGAGCTAATTTTCTCTTGCTTTTGATGAATAAATTTACTTGTTTTTTGTGACTTTAATGGTTGTTCTATCATTGGAATTTATATATTTATATGTTGGTTATAAGCATGGTTGTTTGACATATATAAGTATCTCACTTATTAAATTTTCATTCATGAATGTATAGTTCATTAATGTATGACCTAACTTGTGTCATGACAACTATTATAAGAAGTAGTTGATCCTTCTTGTTAAACCTTAGATAATTTTTCAGATCCTTATGTTCAAATATGCATTCATGACATGTAGGTTGCATGTTTACCATGTGTTTGACAAACTTTTAGTCCCAATTGGGAAGGGTCAAGTGAAGTCCCCATTCAATTTTTGGTTTATAATATGTGTTTCTATGTCAATCATCATTTATGAAATATTCACTAAAGTTTTAGGCAAAGGCCCGAGTCCTAGCCTTGAAAAAGTGGCTTAGAATTCGAGGTCGCTGGCATAGAACTGACTGGAAAAGTCCACAATCATTGGGAAGCAAGCCTATGGGAGCGATTAGAGACTTACATTCACTTTCATTCCTCAGAAAGGGAGCGGTTGAGGCTCTAGTTCAGTGAAAAATAGATTTATCTTGGGGGTTTGACACTTGAACGGGTCGGGTTTCTCTTAGAGGTCTTGTAACACCTGAGGGAAATCAATAAGGTCTTAAGTTGTCGACTCCATTTCCTTAAGGTCATATAGGAGGTTGAGTCTTATCATAGTGACCCTCGGCTCATGTTTACCTCTGGAAAATTAGTGAAAGTGGGTAAATGTGGGAGGAGTGTGTTACAAGGTGGTATCAGAGTCAGGTTGTGCTCTTTTTGGGTAAAGTCTGATGTTGTCAAGATTATGGTTTTCATGCATGGGGTCATGCTAGACGATTGGTGTGGTCATGCATGATGTTGATGTATTTATTTTATTATGATTATATATGTATCCTAATAATGTTCATTGATATCACAAATGAGATAAGCCTCCCCTAAATTTCAATAAGGTATGGTTTTGATTTTGGTATCTATTTGGTTTATCTAACATTGCCTACTTATATGAAGAAAATAATCAAATATTATGAGAAAAATGGTAGACTACAGTTCCCGTGACTCTTCCTATAGATCAGTTGGAAGGCAAGGAGATGATTATTCTCCTGGTATAGCATATACATTTAGGATATTGAGGGAAGAGATCAGAAGTTGCAAAGTAGACAATGACAGGTTGGTTGAGGCTCAGGAAATACTTGCAAGGGCTCAGGAAAATCAGGTAGAGGTTAACGAATCAATTCTTCATAGCTTGTTGTAATTTCAAAGACAAGGACAATTAAGGGTCAGTCAAGAGCGAGAAGAGAAAAATAATGGATCCTATGGCAGCAGATATCGATCCGAATATAGGTTGGATAGAGGGGACATAGTTAGAGGTGGAAGATCATTGGATACACCTGACATGAGGACTAGTATGTATGGGGATCATTCTGGTTTCTCATCCAGGATACATCATCACAGTCATCACTATCATCATCCTTATATGAGGAGGGAGTATTTTCCTAAGGATTTAAAGAAAGTGAAGGCTCCTGCATTCAATGGAGAGATGAATAAGTCAGAAGATGCAATGGCATGGTTTCTTGGAATGAAGAAATTCTTTAGACTGCATAGCTGCTCAGAGAACATGAAAGCCAAGATATTCACTTTAAATCTTAAAGGGAAAGAAGATATTTGGTGGGAAGATGTGAATAATGTCAAACACATTCAAGAAGAAGAGTCGATTTGGGGTGATTTTGAGAGGCTCTTTAAGAATAAGTACCCATCGGAGAGGTACTATGATAACAGAACTAAGGAGTTTTATGAGATGCAGATAGTTCTATGATATATGATGATTTTAATAGCAGGTACTTGGAGATGTTGAGTTTTGTACCTTATCTCAGGGATGATAAGGCTAAGATTCAAATATTCATCAATGGATTTCCAACAGCATATAGAGACCGGATTGAGTTTGATGATCCTATATTGTTGGAGGAGGCCATCTAGAATTTAAAGCATTTTTATGAGCAGTCAAAGCACAAAGCTAAGCCTTAGTGTGATTTTAAAGTTAAATGGAAGTGGCCACCAAAGCGAGGAATACATCATGATGCAGGCGAGAAAGAAAACATGGTTCCTTACAAGAAGTTCAATGCAATTGATAAGGGACATGGGTCGCAGCCTAGAGAGCAGCAAACTAGAGGTGATGATAGGTGACCATTGGAGTGTTGGATATGTGGCAAAGATCATCGCAAGAAGGATTTTCCATTGTACAAGGGTGGTAGGTCTCATATCTATAATGTTGAGGAGGAAGGAACAATTTGGGATATTGTTCATAACATTCCTAAGATTTAGGTAGTCGTGGAAAATAAGCAGGAAGATCATCAGGCATCATAGCGAGGAATACATTATGATGCAGGCGAGAACAAAAACATGGTTCCTTACAAGAAGTTCAATGCAATTGATAAGGGACATGGGTCGCAGCCTAGAGAGCAGCAAACTAGAGGTGATGATAGGTGACCATTGGAGTGTTGGATATGTGGCAAAGATCATCGCAAGAAGGATTGTCCATTGTACAAGGGTGGTAGGTCTCATATCTATAATGTTGAGGAGGCAGGAACAATTTGGGATATTGTTCATAACATTCCTAAGATTTAGGCAGTCGTGGACAATAAGCAGGAAGATCATTAGGCATCCATTATTGAGATGGAAGGTAAGATCTATCGTCGATCTATTTCTATTTTGATTGATCATGGATCTCATTATAGTTATGTTAATCCTGACCTCATGGATAGTGTGGCTTGAGAAAAGAAGTGCATGCAAAGTCTTGGTTGCTGCAGTTTGCTATAGGTACTAAGAAGAGATTTCACCATTGGGTAAGAGATTTTGCATTCAATTTCAATGGTATGCCTACAACAACACAATTTAATGTACTGCCATTGGGATCTTATTACATGCTTTTGGGTATGGATTGGTTGTATCTTCACATGACCAAAGTAGATTTCTATGACAAACCTATTGAGTGCTTGGATGATAATGGGGAAAAGAGAATATTGCAGTGAACGAAGAAGCCTACATCAGTTAGGATGGTCACATCTATGTAGACTAAGTGCAGTTGTAGGAAGAGGTGTATGATATTATATTTCATATTTCTAGTGACAAGGGTAAGGATGTTGAGGATGCATAAATCTTCAAGAGGTACCTTGTATTGCAGTAGTTTTGGGATTTGTTTCCAGCAAAGATTCCAAAGTTTCCTCCTCACAGGGAAGTAGAATTTTCTATTGAGTTGGTACCAGTAGCAAGACCAACATCAAAGGCACCTTACAGGATGAGTACACCATATTTAATAGAGTTGAAGTGGAAACTAAAGGACATGCTTGATAACGGATACATTAGGCCAAGTGTATCACCTTGGGGTGCACCAGTATTTTTCATGGAGAAGAAGGATGGTACTCTCAGGTTTTTCATTGGTTACAAGAAACTAAAAAATGTGATGATCAAGAATAAGTACCAGTTTTCATGGATTGACAACTTGTTTGATCAGTTGAAGGGAGCAGCAGTGTTCTCAAAGATTGATTTGAGATTGGGATACCATCAGGTACGCATTAAAGAAGAGGACATTTGCAAGAGTGCTTTCAGGACCAGGCATGGGAATTATGATTTTGTTTTAATTCTTTTTGGTTTGAATAATTCCCTTGATAATTTTATTTGCTTGATGAATCATGTGTTGCATCCTTATTTGGACAAGTTTGCTATTGTATTCATTGATGACATCCTGGTGCATTCTAAGAATGAGGAAGAGCATGTTGAGCATTTAACAGTGGTTTTGAGATTGCTAAGAGAGAATCAGTTGTATTCCAAGCTTGGTAAATGTGGCTTATTTTAGATAGAGGTACATTACTTGGGACATGTTTTTTTCCAAGGAAGGCATGGTAGTAGATCTAGAAAATATAAGGGTTATCATGGAGTGGGAAGCTCCTAGAAATGTGAATGAAGTCAGGTCATTTATGGAGTTAGCAGGTTACTACAAGAGGTTCATCAGAAACTTCTCACGCATTTCATATCCTATTACATCACTACAAATAAAATGTAATAAATTTGAATGGACATAGGAATGTGCAGTCAGATTTGAGCAATTGAATTAGTTGTTGAAAAATCTCCAATTCTTAAGATTACATATCCGTACAAAGATTTTTTGGTGTGTACATATGCTTGAAAAAGAGGACTTGGTGGAGTCCTAATGCAGGAGGGACAGGTGGTGTGTTATGGGTCGAGGAAACTGAATGAGCACAAGCAAAACTATGTGAATCATGATCTTGAGTTGACGGTTATTATTCATAACTTGAAGATTTGGAGGCATTATCTTCTTTGTGGGAGGTTTGTATTGATGAGCGATCACAATGGGTCAAGATATATGTTTGACCAACTAATTATGAATGACAGGCAAGCTATATGGTTGACTACCCTTAGTGAGTTGACTTCGAGATCAGATACATCAAGGGTAAGGAGAACATTGTTGTAGATTCTCTCAGCAAGAGAGTGCAGATGAACCATGTTGTAATAGTGAGCTCATATGGGACATATTTACAGGATCGTATCTTACTGGAAGGACAACACGATGATAGGTATAGGGAGCTTATCCACAGGTTATAGCATGGTACAGGTGATCAAGATGTGGACTATCATCTCACGGCATATGGTTTGGTGAGATTTAGGGATAAGATCTATGTGTCAGATGACAGTGAACTCAATAAGATTATCTTGAGAGAGTTTCATGTCAATCCATATTCAGGTCATCCAGGATATTAGAATATGTTGATGGCAATGAAGAAGTTCTACTATTGGTTGAATCTAAGGAAGGAAGTGGCAGATTTTATGGCTAGATGCTTAGACTCACATCGAGTGAAAAAAGAGTGTAAGAATCCATGTGGTTTTCTTCAACCTATTCCTATTCTGAAGTGGAAATGGGAGGTCATTTCCATGGATTTCATTACAGGTCTTCTGAGGACATCAAGGCAACATGATTCTATCATGGTTGTGGTTGATAGATTGAGAAATGTAGCTAACTTCGTTCCAGTGAGGATTACTTATTATGCTAGTGAGGAGGAGTTGTTTTCAGGTTTGGGGATAGAGATTTCCTTCATTACACCTTATCATCCGTAGACAAATGGGCATATTGTTAGTATGAATTCTTCGTCGAAGCGTACGAAAAAGAACCACTTTAGCTACGCATAACTAATAGCCCTAACAACAATAATGGCTGCAAAACATCTTCAGATCTGCAATTAGTAGTTAAAGTGCTGCAACAAACAGATCTATAAATGGAAAGATATTAAGCAGTGAAGTAAAGAGTTTGCTCCATGCATCCAACGGACAAGACAAGAACACGATTTTTGAATGAATTTTTATATTACAGGGCACCTGGGAGGAAACAAGAAGGTGTATCCAGATCTCCTCAATGGGATGGGTTCTTTGTAGTCCTCAGCACTTCGGATCTAAGCTTTCTCTCTCTTGTAGATGTAGAAAACCCAATGTAGAAGGTAGAGCTCAATGGGAGCAACAATGGCAGAAAATGAGACCGAGTGTATAGATCCAGAGTGATCTAGTATGCAACAAAAGGAGAAGAATGATGGGGAAAACCCTCCTATTTATAACAAAATATTGGGTCCTTCTAGATCTTGGTGCATGATTAAAATAATGTTAATCACATCTAGATCCACCTCTATGGAATATTTTATTATTATTTGTTGGAGAAAGGGTGTTTGACTTGGGTCAAATCCCTTGATTAGTGAAAAATAAATAAATAAATGATTTATTTATCTTTTAAAGGAAGTGGTTGGGATATAATCAAATAAATAATGATTTATTTGATTAATGGTGGTTGATTTGGTCATATTTAACAAGGAATATTATTAAATAATTATTCCTAGAAAATAATAAGATAACTATGGGTTTATCTCATTAATTTCTTTGTTTTTGGGTTAAAAATGACTGGGAATAATAATTAAATTATGGTTTAATTAATTATTCCTTTTGGGGTGTCCTAATTAACATAGTGAAAGCAGTTTTACTTGGGGTAAAACTGGTCTTACATGGTGTACTTGGGTCCATCTAATGATGAAGAGTTAGATGACCAAAAAATGGTGTAACAGATTGCCCCCCAGCGTGCGAGTGTCAGGAGCAAATCGTATGACCGAAGTACGTTGTAAGAAGACAATCACTAGACAACAAAAGGGTATGTCGGAGAGAGAAATATGAGGTAGATAGTGTGCTGAAGGACTAGACCCTGAGGAGACGAGACTCGCAGGTGCAACAAGTCTCTGTTATGAGAGGGTACCTGTGCTGAAGGCGGCGGGGGAGGCATACCTATGCCCGCCGTGACAAAGTACAAAAGAATAGTGTGTCCGGTGAACAAGGGACCGAACCATAGAGTACAGCTGGCATAATCAAGAGCCAGATAAAAATACAATGAAGAGTCTCACATACATGCTGTGCCTGGGATAACAGCCAGGACTAGTACAATAATATCTGAGTACATGAGATAAGTACAACCCAAATGCCCCCTGTAAATGGGGAAGGGCTCACAAAATCTGACTGATACATGCAAATCATGGAGGCGCTGCAGGTGGCTAAGGCCAACATCATCAAAATCTGGAGCGGCATCAAAGGCTGCAATGAAGAGGTCATCCGGGCATGTGGGGGGCTACCTGCAGGGCCACCCCCTCATGAGGGCCGAGACATCTCACACACGCCCGGGAATCATCACGAGCTGCTGCTGGGTCACTGGACTGTCCAGTATACGAATCTCGGTCATGCTGAAAGGAGCTGGAGAAGCAATCAAGTCAAAGGGAGGTAAGAAATCCCCCTGCCTGATCCGAGGCACCGAACAAAAGTGGAAGCTGGAACCAAGGTACACCGCCCTCTAGACCTTGCTTCTGGAATAAATGTGTTGAGGTCGACAGAAGGAGGTCCGCCGTAGGTGAGGCAATGAGAGAACCTCAACTAAGGCACGAGAGAAGAGCAATAGAGCGACGGACAGACTGACACTAATGAGGATGGTGGAAATGGGAAGGATGGAGTGGCGAATGGACAACTTCCCTTGTTAGAGCATAAAGGGCATGAATGACATGGCAGCGACTGACACAATATCGAAGGGGACGGGGGACAGTGGGGCTGAAGGTCATGAGATGCGACACAAGAGAGGAACCAAGCAAAAAGAATGGAGGGCTATAGTAGGGTGTAAAAGGATGCGGGATAGACTCCATGAATGCAATGATGACTCAACTCGGATGCTCTAAGCAAGGGCGACTAGATAATGCTGCCACACAGTAAAGGCCCCAATGGGGGGTCATAGAAACATGAGTACAAGGTGGGCACTCATGACGAAAATCAACACGAACATGGACGAGTAAGGGGGCGATGTGGTGCCCCAAGTACAAGTGTCGTAAGTGAGGAAATTCGATTTTAAGGAGTGGTGAAGTGACCCTTCGTGGAAAAAATGTGTCCGGGTGAAGTATCAAATCACCAAAAACTAACTAAAACCCATTTGAGAGCTCGGTGAGATCTGTCCAGCGGTGATGACGGTTCGTCGAACGGGGCTACGGTGTGGTTGCAGCAGTCGAAAGGAGAAACATGGGTTCTCTTGAATGAGGCAGTTTTCCCTCCAAAATCATTCATTTGCTATTGTTGTTGTGGTGAATGTGGAGAGAAGGCCCTAAATCTTGCGGCGAACGTAGCAGACAAACCGACCGTTGGAAGCGAGATCTGTCAGTTGGAGGTACGAGGCCTAACCTTGCTCTTGCATGTTGTTGGATGACATTTGCAGTTTAGGGCCCAAAACCCCCAGAAACAGCCCCTCCTTCATCTCTATGGCCGGGTCGCACTTTTTTGGGCAAAAAGTACGACCCAGGACGCAGGTTTGGGGGCAAAAAGTGCGACCTGGTCCAGAAAATGGCAGAAAACTGCGACCTGGGAGACGAGGAGGGCTTGGTGATGTTTGATGGCTGGGAGTTGGGTTGTGGTGTGTGGTTATGGTTTTCCCGATCTGTACCCTGACAAAAAGAATGTGGTTGTGCAGGTATGGCAGAGTTGCGGGTCAACTGGAGAGAGAGGGATCTGGGAACACTTCGGAGAGAGATCCAGGCGGATCAGGGCGTTCGTCGTGTATTGGCCAGATATAGGGGCATATGGTGCCCTCTCGGATGTGTGTAGGGGCAAGTGGTGCCCCCCCGAATGTATGGGGGGGCATATGGTGCCCCCAGTTTTTGGATTTTGTTTGTAACATGCTATGGGCGTGTCGGATGTATATGTATGGGGGGGCGTATGGTGCCCCCAGTTTTTGGAACATGCTATGGGCATGTCGTAAGTATATGTATGGGGGGGCGTATAGTGCCCCCAGTGATGTATGTAGGGGCAGGTGGTGCCCCCATTTTTTGAGTTTGTGTGACATGTTGTGGGCATGCCAAAATGTATTTATAAAAAGGGGAATCTAACCACATTTTAATGATGTAGTGTGCCATTTGTTCTGGTTATGGTTATGCAGTTTGAGAAAGGAAATGGAGTGTTACCAATCTCTTTTGGTACTGCATATAGGGATCAAATGGACTTTAAGTTTCCGAATTGGCATACCTGGTGTCACTATCCCAAAAGGAGGATTTGGAGATAATGAATTGATGCTCTCGTAGAAAAGCTATAGGTTGGTCAATAATAATGTCTAAGAGACTGGGTTGCTGATGTAAGATGAGGGAATGATAAGGGGTATCGTCCCGAGAGTGATCTGAAGTGATATGGGACTCTAGAGGTTCTTCTAATTGTGGAAGAATACGGGGTCTAGAGTCAACACGACCAGATACACTAGGAGAGTGGTGGAGAATGGCTTCTCTTGGTCTCTCAAATGTGGGTGCCCCCTTACCCAAACATTGGGTTTCGATGTAATGACCACAAGGTGGATGTGGTGTGAACGCATGGGTTCGATGTAAGGGGGAATAGATGAAGTCGGGGGTGGGAATTTCTTCCATAATGTCGTCATCGTGATAGAAGATGGGGTGACTAGTGGAAGAAGAACTACCTGACGTGGTGAAGTGGCCTGAATCATCATCATGAGAAGAGACGTTCACATGCGCATCGTCACAATGGGTGACCGAAGAGTAAGTAGATAACGGATCTACCGATGTTGAGCCCAAGATGACCGCTGAAGGAAGGTCAAGCGAAACAACAGGGGAGGATTCAGATGGAACGTTCCCCAATGGTCTCATGGATGATGACGGGTACAAAATGGTGACTGAGGGCTCCGTTGGCTGAAAAGCAGGAGGCGGAATGTGAATGTCCTCTGGTCCGATCGAAGCGGCCTTGAATTGGCGGTACAAGTCCAAGGAGGAACGGTACTCGTCAAGGCGGGGACAGAGGTGGGTGTAATGGCCGTGAAAATCGCACAAGGCACAAGGGTGGTTTGTGCGCAAGTGGTTGAGTTTTGGGAGGGAGTCGGGGATAGTGACATGTACTTCTGGGAGATCAGAGTCGGGGAATGTCTCGTTGACCAGAAGCTTGAGGTGGGGCAATTCGGGACACATGTGAGTGGCATGACCGACGACATCACACAAAGCGCATCGAATGGCGGGCTTTGGTGGTCGTGGGGGGGTAACGGATGTTGGGGGGGCCGGATCGTGATGGGTTGCCCCCCTTCGGGCTTTGCCTGTCTTCCCAGGAGCCGTCACAACAGGAGAAGGGTCCTGTGGAGGTGCTGGGGGCACAGTGGCTATGGAGGAAGCGAGGGGGACCGGTTGAACCGGTGTCAAAGCCATGTAAGGTTTGAGGTGACCAGGGGAGGTGGCGGCTGGGGGGTCAAGGTACCAAACCGGAATACCCAAGGTCAAGTTAGGGAGAGAGAGGGTGGCCATGACGGGGACAGAATATACTCCGGGAGGGGGAGCCAAGAAGGGGATCTGTCCAGCAGGGTAGTGACCGGGAGGTACGGCTCCAAGATGGTTAAGGCCGGGGGGAACCGAGCCTGGAGGATAAAGAGGTTCGGGGATACCAGCTGTAGGGGGAGGGCCGGAAGGAGGAGGTCCGGCTGGCGGAGATGAATGGCTAGGAGCGGGTTGCGGAGGGCGGGGGGAGGGTGCGGACTAGCCGAGGCAGGCCGTTTATGGGCAGCCTGAGACGATTGCATCATGCAAATATTCGACAAGCTGGGATCCGTAATAGGAGGGGGGGGAAGGTGAGGAAAAGTACCAAGCAGGGTGGAATCTTTATAAACGCCGGGGGAGACACTGGTCAAGGAATCGCGGGGAGACAACGGTCGAAATCGACGGTTTGCTTGTTGGCTACGAAAAAGATGGTGACTCGGAGGAGAATTTGGGAACGACGGCTCATGATCGATAGGCTGGTCAATGGTGACTATCTCCCGTTATGTGGAAAGACATCTTGCGGCAAGCGGATGAGACAGCAGAGAGATGGCATAGGTGTGGCCCTTTGATAGAATGTTAGCAATCCTAGAGGGGCGTACGTGACTTGAACACATCAAGCCGTCCATAAGCCCAGGGGTGATGGGACAGTTACGAAACAGGCCAATAGGCTGGGAGGCATGACCGTCCCACGCTCGAAGGGTGATCGTGGAAGGGGCCAGCTCAGGGGATTCGAGTTGCTTCCAAACCGAAGCGGACATCACACAGGTGGATGCCCCCTCATCAATTATACACCGGGACACAGTGGCGTTCCGGATTTTGACTGGGATTTGGAAAGCAACAGAAGGAGGAAGAGGAGGGTGGTCGATTGAGTGGCGTCGAAAACAATCATTTGGTCATCAGCAGGATCAACAGCGCCCACGGCAGATAGTAGAGCCTTGCGTTGGGAAGAACGGCGAGTTCCGGTGTGGAAATGGCGGCGAGGGGATTGTGCCAAATCATCTACTATCTTGTACGATTGGGCGGCTGGCAGGAGACGACATTTCGGCGTAATGGACGCTGGAATCTTTGGGTGAACCTCCTTTGGGTTGAGGGATGTGTATGAGGGCCAGGTGTCGAAGAGGCTCGTAGAACACGAATGGAGGCTCGAGGACGGTGAGCGAGAAGGCTTGGGAATGCTGGCGGAGGAGCTAGGGATTTGAAAGTGAAGGGAGAGTCGACGGAAGAGGGACGAATCGGAGCGTCATGGAGATCCCGGTAGTCGGAGGAACCGAAGTGGACGAGGGTGTGGGCACGCAGGTGTCGGGGGGTTGGGTAGCCACGAATCCTGTTGAAAGGATCGGTGAACACGGTGGGTTGTGGTGGCCACATTAGGAGGAGCGTGAGGGGAGACGTGTTTTCCGCGCAATGTGGCTTGAGACTCCCACATCTGTCGCATCTGGGGTAAGAGAGGACAATCGTGAGTGTAGTGACCGTAATCACTGCAACACGAACAGGGCTTGTTTGTGCGAAGCGGCCTGTCCGGCCTGGGCGGGATGCCCTGAGGATGGTTGCTAGTGTTAGGGTCCATACCAGAATTGGGTCCTCGGTTACCGGGGGCAGATGGGTTCTGGTTGCCTCGCCGCCTTCTTTGAGAAGAAGGGGGTTAATCGCACACCTGGCATTGCAAATACTTATACTAGAGGGGTTGTATGTCTTGTTGCGAGGTTGTGAGAAAATAAATGAGCATATCTTTGGAGAAATTTGTGCCTGGTGGATAAGTAGGGTTGATTGGTATTGGGGTAGCCCGGAGGTTGAGGCAAAAGGAGGCATGCGCATTGTCACGGACCATGTTTGCTTGGAGGATGATTGTTAACTTGGTCATTTGGCCCACTCTGAGGGAGGCCATGGCTCATAGGAGGGTGAGCAGAGGGGTGGGAAAGAGATCCAACAATAGCGTCGGCGGAATGAGATGCCCCCGGGGCGTTAGCGCCACCGGGCCTGGGGATGTCAGGGAGAACGGTATAAACATAACCAGATTGAGCGTAGATCAGGGCATATTTTAAAGCTATTTGGAGGGCGGCTTCTTCAGATTGAGGAAAGTGAGAGGCGACATCTTTGCCGATGGGAGATGGGAGGGTGCGAAGGAACCAGTCCATGTAAACCCGATCTTCGAAGGGAGGGGCTCGACATAAGCTCCGTCTTCGTCGCCATTCCTGAACATGGGCAGAAAGGCGTGTGGAAGAGGATTGCTTAAATGAAGTCAAGAGCTCCATGCCAGTGTCGTATCGGAGAGGGAGCTGGAAGTACGACAAAAAGGCTTGGGCAAGAGTCTCGAACGTGGTATGGGAGGAAGTGGCATGTTCGACATACCATTTAGAAGCTTCGCCGGTAAGCGTGCGTTGGAACAAACGAAGACGGATGGAGTCATCGGTAATGGAGTTGGAGGAACACCACATGTGGAAAGACCGGACGTGATTGGTTGGGTGTTCGCCATTAAGGCCCTCGAACTTAGGGATATCAGAGGGTAGCTTGGTAACGGCATAGTGGGCCGGGGGAGCGCCGGCGGTGACGCGGTGAATGGGGTCGTTAATGTTGATGAAGCCAGGAGGGGGCCCAGACACACAATGTGCGGCGACACGGGGGTAGGCGGGAGTGGTGGGGGTGGCCGGTTCCCGCTAGAGATGGCGAGGGCCGGCAGCGGGGCGGAAGGCACGCTAGCATTGGAGAGCACGACGTCCGGACATGGTGAAGGTAAAAGGAGTCGGAGGGGGAGAACCGGAAGGAGAAGGGGGATCCGATGAATCAGGAGAGGAGTCGGAGTGCGGACTCGAAGGTGGAGTGGCTCGACGACGACGGTGCGGAGCAGGTCGATCAACCGGAAACTGAGGATGAAGGCCAAGAAGTCTCCGGGAAAGGCTCCTTGGGGCGCAATGATGACAGGAAGAAGGAAACCGACAAGGGCAGAAAGGGGCAAAATCAAGAAGGTCAAGGGCAGATAAGGTGCAGTGACGATTGATTTTAGAGTCTTTGCCAGGCGGTGTAAACCAGGCGCTTCTTCACTTAAGGTCGGTGTGTGGTGTGCGTTAATTTTAATTTTTAAACCCTTTCCGTTGTTGAGAGCAAAAAAGTGTGCAACGTAGCTGAAAATAAACCTACAGAGAACAGAATAAAAATGCTGAAATAACAGAAAAATAACAGCTACATATGCATCTATCACACCCAAGAAAGTGGGTCTCTCAAAACTATGCTGAAAAGAAAGGGAAAAACTATGGAAACACACACAAACGAAGCTCAACAGATCTAGGGTCAAAGGGGACAGAGATCCGGAGGATAAAGCTGCAGATAAGGGGTGCAGATCACAGCCAAGAGACAGAGGCAAGGTGGCTGGAAAAAGGGAAATCAGCAAAAAACCGGGGGGGGCAAGGCAGAGGCCTTTAGAGGAGGTCCAAACAAAACGACGAGAGGTGATTTGAAAGGAAAAGAGGTTGATTTCGATGGATCTGGAAGTGAGGTCACAGATCTGGAAAAAGAAAGGGCTGAAGCTCTGAAACCGACGGCTGAAACAGCTGAAACTCTTCCACAAAAAGTGGAGGGTACTAAAGCCCTAAGGGGCTGGGTTCCCACTTAGATGAGTAGAAACAGATCAGATCTTGGTCAAGGCGGGCTGAGACAGAGGCTGGAAAACCCTGGCAGAAGCTGCAGCAGAACCCAGAAAAATTGCAGAAAAAATGCTGGAAAAAAGGCAGGTCGCAGGTTCTGACCTGATCTGAGTTGAGGTCGCAGGAAACAGGCCAAAAGGTGCGTCCAGGTCGCAGGTTTTGGGCCAAAAGGTGCGACCCCCCGTTCCGGCTGTTTCGGCGGCAGATTTTCTGAAAAATTGCCGTCTCAGGTGCGGCTGGTGTCGCTTACCTGCGCAATAGGGCCAGAAACACACGGAAGTTAGAAATTTTAGGTTTTTAGGGTTTTATGTGAGAAAAATGACATGAAAAGAGAAAAACTAAGCAGCTAAAAAAAAAGCCCTAGGGCCTGAAGTAGCTGGATATGCAAGAATATGAAAAACGACAGCGGTCGTAATTTAAAACCCGTGTGGAGTCGCCATTTGTTAGTATGAATTCTTCGTCGAAGTGTACGAAAAAGAACCACTTTAGCTACGCATAACTAATAGCCCTAACAACAATAGAGGCTGCAAAACATCTTCAGATCTGCAATTAGTAGTTAAAAAGCTGCAACAAACAGATCTATAAATGGAAAGACATTAAGCAGTAAAGTAAAGAGTTTGCTCCATGCATCCAACAGACAAGACAAGAACACGTTTTTTGAATGAATTTTTATATTACAGGGCACCTGGGAGGAAACAAGAAGGTGTATCCAGATCTCCTCAATGGGATGGGTTCTTTGTAGTCCTCGGCACTTCAGATCTAAGCTTTCTCTCTCTTGTAGATGTAGAAAACCCAATGTAGAAGGTAGAGCTCAATGGGAGCCAAATGGCAGAAAATGAGACCAAGTGTATAGATCCAGAGTGATCTAGTATGCAACAAAAGGTGAAGAATGATGGGGAAAACCCTCCTATTTATAACAAAATATTGGGTCCTTCTAGATCTTGGTGCATGATTAAAATAATGTTAATCACATCTGGATCCACCTCTATGGAATATTTTATTATTATTTGTTGGAGGGAAAGGGTGTTTGACTTGGGTCAAATCCCTTGATTAGTGAAAAATAAATAAATAAATGATTTATTTATCTTTTTAAGGAAGTGGTTGGGATATAATCAAATAAATAATGATTTATTTGATTAATGGTGATTGATTTGGTCATATTTAACAAGGAATATTATTAAATAATTATTCCTAGAAAATAATAAGATAACTATGGGTTTATCTCATTAATTTCTTTGTTTTTGGGTTAAAAATGACTGGGAATAATAATTAAATTATGGTTTAATTAATTATTCCTTTTGGGGTGTCCTAATTAACATAGTGAAAGCAGTTTTACTTGGGGTAAAACTGGTCTTACATGGTGTACTTGGGTCCATCTAATGATGAAGAGTTAGATGACCAAAAAATGGTGTAACACATATAGAGAGGGTCAACATGATACTAGAGGATATGTTAAGGATGTATGTCATGCATCAGTAGCGGAGGTGGGAGGAGTATATTCCACTGGTTGATTTTTCTTACAACAATGGTTATCAGGAGTTGTTGAGGATGATTCCATTTGAGGCACTCTATGGGAATATTTATAACACTCCCATCAGTTGGAGTGATCCAATGAATAGGTTACTTATTGGACCGGACATGTTGGCAGACATGGAATAGGAAATGCATGTTATAAAGAAGAATCTAAAGGTAGCATAGGACATACATAAGAGTTATGCAGACCAGCACAAGGTATTTAAGGAGTTTCAGTTGGGGAGCATGTGTATTTTTGCATCAATCCCAAGAAGAGCTCCTTGAGGATTGGATCATGTGCTAATTTCGAACCATGGTATTGCGGGCATTTTGAGATCCTTGAGAGGATTGGACCAATGGTCTACAGACTTGCACTTCCTCCGACAGTGAAATTCCATGATGTTTTCTATGTTTCATTGCTTAAAAGATATGTGAAATATGTTGATCATGTGATTGATTGGTATGTATTGCAAGTGGAACCAGGAGGAGAATTCTAGTCGGAAGCTCAGTGCATATTGCAGTGGAAACAACTAATTCTCTAGAACGGAGCAATCAATCAAGTTAAAGGACAGTGGAAGCACTTTGGGCACAATGAAGCTACATGAGAGATGGTTGATCATATGCACGTTATGTATCCTTCATTTTTTTTTGGTGGAGGTAAATGAGTTTTAGTATTTGTACATATTTATGTATGGTTTCTATTGTAAATACCACAAGGATATATGTTATAAAGCTTCAATAAGCAATATGGTTGTCATGTTTCCATGATTGTCATGATGGTTTTTCTTTTGACCAGGTTGTTCATTGCAAATATTGCAATGAGCTATGTTATAAAGCCCCATAAGTAGTATGTTTTTCTTTTTAGCAGTTTTGTTGGTTGTAGGTGTCATTGAACACTGAGGATGGTTTTCCCCTAAGGGGGAGGGGTCTGTAATAGACTCAGGTTAAAATTTTATGTAATAAAGTTAATAAATTAAAAATAAGACCAAGGTAGTGGGACACTTATTCCAAGATGAATGTTGGTAAAATATTATAGTGGACATCACTTGATATGTTTATGGCTAAGGGGAAATTGGAACAGGCAATGGGAAAGGCTTTGAAAAGGAAAAAATGCATTATTGGAACTTTATTTATGAAAATAAAGAAAATTAGGAGAAAATGGAGGTGAAAGGTCACAGGTTTCATTTGAGGAGAAAATTGAAGTAAAATGAAGAAATTAGAGGCATCAAGAATAAAAATACATCAGAGCATCAATGGGTAGCTTTTTGTTAGTTTAGTTTTGGAATTGGTTTCAGATAGGAGAAAGCAAGCAAATAAACAAAAGGACAGGAAAGGAAAGGAAGGACAAGGAAAGCAAGTATCAAGCAAGGAAAGGTTGGATCAAGTGGCTTCAGTGGGAATACTTGAAGGTAACAGATTTCATGTATCATTTCCTAGTTGGTTTTGACATGCATGGTATGTGCATGTTGGTATTTGGTTCTTTTTTTTTCATTGGCATGGGTTTTGTCAGGTTTTGACAGTAGGCTTTAGCCTTTCCTTTCCATTTCCGGATAACCATGGTGTGATGGGATTAATTTTTTGTTGAGCTTTGGATTGTTGGAAGGTTTTGGATCTGGATGAGGTGGTCTCAATAAAATCCCAAGGGTTTGGGGTGGATATGGTTTTCTCCAGGAAGCCCTCAACAAGCAGGTGGAGACAAGAAAATTCCTCAAGGGATGGTGAAGGAATTCTGAGGCATACAATCTCGGTTTGGTTTTGTGATCTCGGGAACAGTTTAGGTGAGATCACAGTAGGGTGAGGGTGAAGATGGTTTAACCTTTGAATTCCCTTGGTTGTTTATGGATTTGTTTATCCCATGAGTTCCCACATTCATGATTGGAATATGGCACGGGGGAGATTGGTTGAAATAAATATTTGGCTCAACCCAATCTATGGTCGAGTGCTACGTGGAAGTCTCAGACTTGGTTGGATTTTGTATATGGTTAATAAGAGCTAATTTTATCTTAATTTTGATATGTAAATGTACTTTTTTCTTTGTGGCTTTAACGATTATTCTATCATTGGTATTTATTTGGTTATATGTTGGTTATAAGCATGGTTATTTGAGAGATCTAAGTATATCATGTTTTCATTAATGAATGTCTAGTTAATGAATGCATGGCCTAACTGGTGTTATGAAAGCTATTGTGAGAAGGATTTGGTCCTTTTTGTTAAACTTTAGATAAGTTTTCAGATCCTTATGTTCATATATGCATTCATGACCTATAGGTTTCCTTTTTACCATGTGTTTGACGAAATGTCAATCCCAGTTGGGAAGGGTCAGGTCAAGACCTAGTTCAAGTTTTGGTTTGGAATACTTGTTTCTATGTCACTCATCATTTATTAAAGTTTAATTGAGTTCTGGGCAAAGGCCTGAGTCCTAGCACTAGAAAAGTGGCTCATAATTTGTGGTCGTTGGCATAGAAATGACTATAAAATTCCACATTCGTTGGCAGAGAGGCCTATGGGAGTGACTGGAGGCTTACAGTCACTTTAATGCCTTGGAAAGGGAGCGATTGAGGCTCTAGTTTAGTGAAAAATAGAGTTATCTTAGGGGTTGGACACCTTGAGGGATTGGTTTACTTCTGAAGGTCCTGTAGCACCTGAGGGAAGTCAGTAAGGTCTTAAGTTGTCAACTCTATTTCCTTAAGGTCATACAGGAGGTTGAGTCTTATCATAGTGACCCTTAGCTCATGTTGACCATGGGAAAATCGGTGAAAGTGGGTAAATGTGGGAGAATTGTGTTACACATATCACGAGGAAGGCCTTGAAACATGGTTGTTGATACCTTAACATTGTCATCAATCCTCACCATTGATATCGAAGTGAAAATCAACACTGAAACAACACTAGCTTGTCATTAAAATTTAGATCAAATTAATGATCCCTTTGTTGATATGCATGATAGAAAATAATACCTTTCTAATGAGTGGATGGTTGCATTATTTCTCTCTCACTCAATATACTTTAAAAACGTGGAAGCAAAAATTGCCCATCTTCAAGAAAAAAACAATTGTTGACATTTCATAGTTGAATACCTTGGAATAAAATTTTGAAAATTTTCATTGAATCCATATGCCCCAAAAAAATCTAAGTGAACCATTTTTGCATTTAGATATTAATCTTGGTGGATCACCAAAAATATGCACAAAATGCTTCTAAGTCTTAAGTATGGATTTTTCACAATTAGTTAATTTACCAAAACAAAGTTTCTTTACTTTTTTTTTCATCCATATCATATAGAATGTGATTTATATTTGTGGATGATGTCCTCATTATAGGGAAGACCTCTGTTGCGAAATTTTTAGGTCCCTATATTACTATTATAGTCCCTTATTGTTGTTATTGTAACCCCCTTATTGTTATTATTGTACGCCTGTACCCCCATATTGCTATTATTGTGCCCTTAAATTATTATTGTTAGGTCAGCTAGGATTACATTGTGGCCCCACTAAGATTACATTGTGGCCCCATGGGCTCCTATATATAGAAAGGAGGTTTTGTAATTTGTATCATCCAAGAATTTTTAATTCATGTAATGTATTGGAGGTTTCCCCCTCGAAGTGGTTTATTTCTAAGGTGTTGATATCTCTTTTCTTCTATTTTTGGAGATGGTTTCACAACATTTGGTATCAGAGCTTTGGATGCTAGGGTTTTTGCTGCTCCAAACCGGTCATCGTGGAATTTTCGCTATAACTTTTTTTCTACGAAGGATCAGAAGCTGAAATTTTTAGAGTGCGAAGCTGAAATCCTTAGGAACCTCGTTCCAAAATTTCAGAGCTTGGTTCACAATATTTTCGGAGATGTGATCTTTGGAAGTTAGGGATTTTTGCAGGCTCCTAAATTTAACCTAAACAAGTCATCACGGAATTTTTGATATAATTTTTTTTCTACGAAGATTCAAAAGTGGAAATTTGTAGAGAACGAATATTAAATCCTGAGGAACATTGTCGCAAACTTTCAGAGCTTGGTTCGCAATATTTTCGGAGATATGATCTGTGGAAGTTAGGTATTTTTCATGCTCCCGAATTTCATCTCAAAGAGGTTATCGTGGGAAAATATTCATAATTCCCTCTATGAGCATCAGATTGGAATGTTGTAAAAAGTGGCCACAATAACACGGACTATAGTTTATTTTCTATACATTTCAGAGCCAAAGGAGGAAACAGTGACACGTGGCAAGTCGTACAAGTTCGCTCTACTGAACCAGTCCATAATTAGGTCATCGTAGGAGATTGGGCACAACTTTGTCTTAAAGAATCCAAATCAAGTCCAACATGTGGCATTCGAAAGAAAATTCATAGGGCTACCTCAGTGCCAAATTTCAGATATTGAAGATTGGAAATCACAGAGATAATTCAGTTTCAATATCGAGCTCCTCAAAAGCAAGTAAAAGGTGTGTATTTTTTTTTCCCAAATTGCATAAGTCTTGTTTGAAGAATCAAGTTGAATTGATTCCAAGGGCATATTGTAGAATAGATATCAGTATTGGATTCTAAAATGGCCCCTAAAAATAATTCAACACCCATTAAGCCTTTAGAAGGCTCTAATATGACTCATGAAGATGAAGAATGGCAACATGACATATCAAAATTACAAGAGCAAGTGCAACAAATTTCGCTCTCGCAAAGAGCAACAAAAAATGACATGGAAGTTTTGAAGAAAGACGTGGAAACTAAGATGGATGGTTTGAAGAAAGGCGTGGAAGCTAAGATAGATGGCATGGAAGTTGGCATGGAATTTAATATGGATGACATGGAAGCTAAGATCGATGAAAAAATGGAAAACATGAAGAATAATATAAAAGTAGACATGGAAGGTTTGACAAAGTTGATACAAGAAATGTTTCCTAAGGGTGAAAAGATAGTAGACGAAACTCATGATGAGAACAAAATAATTGCTAATCGTGATTTCATAAACTCTAATGTTGGCGGGAAGAACCACCATATTCCAAAAATGGATATGAGGAAGTTTGATGGAAAGGATCATGTAACATGGATACTATAGATGGAGCAATATTTTGATCTCAATAATGTGCAAAACACACAAAAGGTATGCATTGCAAATTTACATTTAAAACAAAATACATTTTTATGGTATTGATGGCTTTGCTCCCGTAAAAAAATTGTCACTTGGTCAATTTTTACGGAGGAAATGATAGCACATTATGAGGAAACAAAGAGCAACAAATTCTTTATCCAATTGATAAATCTCAAACAAAAGGGTTTAGTGGGGGGAGCACATTGAGGACTTCCAAAAATTGAATAAAAGGGTAACTGATATTCTAGAGGAACACAGGATTGATCTCTTCATAGGTACTTTAAAGGATAGTATCCAACATGAAGTTCACGTTTTGGAACCTGATTCATTGGAGAAGGCATTCAGGTTGGCAAGAAAAATTGAATGTAAAATTATGGTGACAAGGAATCCTACCACTCACTTCTATAAAGAGGGAAGTGTTGCTACTCCTAGATTTCAACAACCTACAAGGTTGACACCACAACAATTGGAAGAAAAAAGAGCAAAAGGGCTTTGCTACAGTTGTGATAGCAAATGCACTAAAGGTCATAAGTGTGCTGAGAAGAAATTATTTTACATAGATTGTGAAGAGGAAGAAGAAAATGAACAAGAAGAGGATATACACCAGGAACCAACCCAAGAAGAGGAATAAATGAGTTCGACCATATCGTGTAATGCATTGGCAGGAATTACCACTCCTCAAACTCTCAATATAGAAGGACATATCAAGAAGAAAAAGGTAATAGTGTTGATTGATTCAGGTAGTACCCATAATTTTGTTCATTGTAAGGTAGCCAAGGAATTGAATTGTTTCCTATACCCAGCACCAGAATGTCAAGTGATGGTTGCAAATGGAGGAACTATAAATTGCTCTGGAAAATGCCATAATATCAAGCTAGCCATAGGGGAATATGTATTGACTAGTCCAATGCTTTCCATTCCTATGGGAGGTGTTGATGTTGTACTAGGAGTACAATGGTTACAATCTTTGGGGACGGTAGCTTTTAATTTTCAAGAACTTTTCTTGAAATTTTTTTCAGAAGGAAAGGAAGTCGAATTACAGGGTATTGCAGGGAAGTCGAGAAAGATAATAAGCTCTAATGTCATGACAAAGCTTCTAAAGAAAGAACAACGAGGCGTAATTGCACAATTATGCTCACTAGAAGTTCCAACATCAAAATCATCTATTTCTGCAGATCTCCAAAAAGTCTTAGACAATCATTCCAAGGTTTTTGAAACTCCAAAAGGACTCCCACCTATTCGTGATCATGATCATGCTATTCATTTGATTCCAGGAAGTGTTCCTCCAAACATTAAGCCTTATAGATATCCTTATGTCCAAAAGAGCGAAATTGAACGTATGATTGCAGAAATGTTAGAGGTTGGTATAATTCAACCTAGTCAAAGTTCTTTCTCTGCTCCTGTAGTATTGGTACACAAGAAGGATGTATCATGGCACATGTGTCCGGATTATAGGGAGCTCAATAAGCTCACCATTAGAGATAAATTCCCCATTCTCGTGATTGATGAATTATTGGATAAATTACATGGAGCAATTTATTTTACCAAGTTGGATCTTTGTTCAGGATATCATCAAATTAGAATGAAGACTGAAGATATTCCGAAAACAACATTTCGAACTCATGAGGGTCATTATGAATTTTTGGTCATGCCTTTTGGCCTTACCAATGTACCTTCTACATTTCAAGGGTTGATGAATTCCATTTTCAAACCCTTCCTTAGAAAATTTGTGCTAGTATTTTTTGATGATATACTAATCTATAGCAGGTCTTGGAAGGATCATGTTGAACATGTTGACGGGGTGCTCAAACTATTGCAGGAGAAACAATTATATGCAAAAAAATCCAAATGTTTCTTTGGAGTACAAGAGTTGGAATATTTGGGTCACATTGTATCTCACGAGGGTGTTAAAGTAGACCCTAACAAAATTAAAGCCATTAAGGAATGGAAAGTCCCCACAACCATAAAGAAGTTGCGAGGATTTCTCGGGTTAACAGGGTATTATCGCAAGTTTGTTAAGAATTATGGGAGAATAGCAGCACCTCTAACAGCATTATTGAAGAAAGATGCATTTTCATGGACTCCTGAAGCAACTAAGGCCTTTGAACATCTTAAAGAGGCAATGTGCCTAGCACCGGTCTTAGCTACGCCGGACTTCACAAAAACCTTTATTGTGGAATGTGATGCCTCAGGAAATGGAATTGGTGCAGTTTTAATGCAGGAAGGAAGACCCATTGCTTTTGAAAGTCGTCCAATCAAGGGAAAGTATTTACAGAAACCTATTTATGAGAAGGAAATGTTAGCAATACTGCATGCACTAAAGAAATGGAGAACTTACCTAATGGGAAGACACTTGAAGGTAAAAAATGATCATGATAGTCTTAAACACTTTTTGGAACAAAGACTATCTTCAGAAGAGCAGCAAAAATGGGTCACAAAGATGTTGGGTTATGACTTGGAAATAATCTACAAAAAAGGGAAGCTTAATGTTGTTGCAGATGCACTCTCAAGAAATAATGAAGAGGTGGAAGCATTGCTTTGTGCCATTTCTATTATCCAGCCAGATTGGATAACTGAAGCAAGAGATGAATGGAAGAAGGACAAAGATGTATGGACACTCATTCAAAAGTTGCAGCAAGATCCTAGTACATCTGATACATTTAGTTGGAAAATGATTCCTTATGGTACAAAGATCGCTTATATCTTTGTAAGAATTCCCAACTAAAACAAAATATTCTTCTGGAAATGCACACTTCTCCTTTAGGAGGACACTCAGGATTTTTAAAAACTTACCACAGGGTGAAGAAATATTTTTTTTGGGATGGCCTTAAATCTAATATTTAAAAGTTTGCGGCAGAATGTTTGGTTTGCCAGCAGAATAAAGTTGAGACAATTAAGACCCCGGGACTTCTACAACCTTTATCCATTCCAAGTCAACGTTGAGAGGAGATTTCAATGGATTTTATCACAGGTTTACCTAAGTCCGAAGGAAAGAGTGTCATCATGGTGGTAGTTGATAGACTTACCAAGTATGCACACTTTTGTGCATTATCTCATCCATTTAAAGCAAGTACAGTTGCCACTACATTTATGGACACAATTCAAAAGCTACATGGAAACCCAAGGGTTATTGTGAGCGACAGAGATCCCATTTTTACTGGAAATTTTTAGACGGAGTTATTTTCTTGTTTGGCTACTCAATTAGCTCATAGCTCATCTTATCATCCTCAATCCAATGGTCAAACTCTGATAGTAAATAAATGTTTGGAAGGATATCTTCATTGTTTTGTATCTGATAAACAAACACAATGGGTCAAGTGGTTACCTCTCGCTTAATGGTGGTATAACACTTCCTTCCATACTGCAGCAAAAATGACCCCATTTATGGCACTTTATGGATATCATCCACCATCGATCACATCATCTTTAAGGGAAAATTCGAAGGTTCAAACAGTGGAAGATCACATCGAACATCAGCAAGAAGTTCTCCAACTCTTAAAGGATAACCTGAATTTGGCACAAAATCGAATGAAACAACAGGCAGATCAACATCGCAGCGAGAGAAGTTTTGATGTAGGAGATTGGGTATTTTTACGGCTACAACCATATAAACAAATGTCCCCCAAGCAAGCTAAGAAGGATAATAAATTATCGCCAAAGTACTATGGTCCTTACAAGGTGTTGCAAAAGATTGGTACTATGGCATACAAATTGGAGCTTCCTGCTTCTTCGCGAGTACATCCAGTTTTCCATGTTTCATGCTTAAAGAAGGTTATAGGTGAAAATATTCAGTTCAAACAATATTTCCAGAACTTGATGAGGAAGGAAAAATCATATTGGAACCGGAAGCGGTCACGGAAACAAGAACTCGACAACTACGGAATCGATCAATTTCAGAGTATCTCATCAAGTGGAAGAACTTACCCACTGAAGATTCTACATGGGAGGATGAGAATTGTATACAGAAGCACCCAGAGCTACTCAAGCGTTGAGGACAACACTTTTTTGAAGGAGAGGGGCATGTTAGGTCCCTATATTACTAGTATAGTCCCCTATTGTTGTTAGTGTAACCCCCTTATTGTTATTATTGTACCCCTGTAACCCCCATATTGTTATTATTGTGTGCTTAGATTATTATTGTTAGGTCGGTTAGGATTACACTGTGGCTCCACTAAGATTACATTGTGGCCCCATGGACTCCTATATATAGAAAGGAGGTTTTGTAATTTGTATCATCCAAGAATTGTTCATTCATGTAATGTATTGGAGGTTGCCCCCTCGAAGTGGCTTATTTCTAAGGCATTTATATCTCTTTTCTTCTATTTTTGGAGCTGGTTTCACAATAGGAATGGAGGTACCTACACCAGATTTTTTGGTAATTTGGTGATGCTTCGTGATTATACATGAATAAATCAAAATCGTTATTGATTATTGGGGAAAAGGGGGCAGACTATGTTGTGGAGATTGCAAAAAATTATGAGGTGGAGTCGGCCCACTTTGATGTGGGTTTCAAATATATTTTCTTTCATATAAAACCAAACAATTATGACGTTAAAAGATGGTGTTGGTTGATATAAAAATTTGAGTGCATACTTACTACGTGGACACATAGATGGTTGGCTCTAGGGGTAGACTAGTCCATGTATAGTTGTTCCATGTACAAATGGTTGGCTCTAGAGTATAGTTGTATTCTAGATGCATTTATATTTAATTCCCAAGAATATCATTGGGATAATTAATCCTTGTATTTCAAAGTTTATATGGGAAGGAACTAGGCACGCACACAAGATCCATTTTGTTCGGTTGGAGGCAATATCTAAGTGCCATGAGGAGGGAGGATGGGGGATATTAGACATTGAAAAGTTTGGATGGAAATTACTGGTAAAGAGTATGTGGAACATAGTAAATGGAAATGGTATCTGGAAAAGGATCATGAACGTGAAGTATCTAAAAGATCTATCATTTCTATAGTGGTTAAACGATGGGGCTTGGGTTCCCTACTCGGTCTCATATATTTGGAATAGTGTGCAAAAGGTGAAACAATGGTTGATAGGACATATGAAATGGGAGATTGGATTTGGTTAACATGTCTAGGTCGGTATTGATCATATTAAAGGATTTGATGGAAATCATTCACTATTGGTCTCTCTTATTAGACACATCCATAATTTGATTATCTACTACCTAAATCAGATTTAGGTATATTTAGTTACCTATTGGACACAACAAACTATTTTCTACTTGGATGAGCGATTAAGGGATCTAGATATTTAAGGCATAAGGCGTTCTTATTTGAAAATAATTTCCCTAGTTGCCAATGTGTCTATGTCTGAGCCATTGGATCAAATGTTAGATGATTGAAATGTTTTAGGCCATTAGATCCACAAGTAAATAGTTTTATATTATTTTTTTTATAATGTTATTTTTTTTTCTTTTTAATAAGTTAGAATGATTTAGGTGTATAATAGAAATTTTGTGATGTCATGTTTAACATTTTGACTATATAAAATTACACAAAAACAAAAATAAAAGTAAATTAAATAAAAAGATTGACATAATGTAATTAACATTTTAACTAGGTAAAACTACAATAAAAAATAAAAATAATAAAATAAAATAATAATAAACTATAAAAGAGCCCATGGTATTGACCTTATTTGAAAACAACTTCCCATGTGTCCATTTATCAGCCATTGGATCAAATTGGATCACATCTTAGACCATTTAAATGTTTTAGGCCATTAGATCCACAAGTAAATAGTTTTATATTTATTTTTTATAATGTTATTTTTTTTTAAAATAAGTTAGAATGATTTTAGGTGTATAATAGAAATTTTATAATGTCATGTTTAACATTTTGACTATGTTAAATTACACAAAAATAAAAATAAAAGTAAATTAAATAAAAAGATTCACATAATGTAATGAACATTTTAACTAGGTCAAAATACAATAAAAAAACAATAATAATAAAATAATAATAATAATAAACTATAAAAACAGCCCATGGTATTGACCCATGGTATTCATGTGGAATATAGTTTATTAAATTATTTCACATGACATGATTTATCTTGAGAAATAGTGATGAATGTTCATAATTCTCATTTCTTAAATAACACTAAATTTACCTTTAATTACCTAATTGTAATAGTGTGTAACTATATAACAGTTTGTAACTATATACATACTCTTTCCGATTTTTTTGTTGTTAATGAATATCAAATTTCTTCTATTAAAAAAAAAACTATATACATATCTTTAATTACCTAATTGTAGCTAAAAAATATCACATGTTTTTTACTTTATAATCATAAACAAATTTCATATTATATGATGTCAAACTTACTCAACTTTTTATTCTAAAATTTTAAACAAAGTTTTTCACTACATAATTTTAGCTTTTATAATTTTTTTATTTTTCAATTCAAACAAAACTTACAAAAGAAAAAACCCACTCAGTCCTTACTGTATATTATAGTTTTACAAAATTGGCACTATGTGGTATTCATATGGAATATAGTTTATTAGATTATTTTACAAGACATGATTTCTCTTGAGAAAGAATGATGAATGTTCATAATTCTCATTTCTTAAATAACACTAAATTTACCTTTAATTACTTAATAGTAATAGTTTGTAACTACATAACAGTTTGTAACTACATACATACTATTTTTTTTGTTAATGAATATCAAATTTCTTCTATTAAAAAAAATTATATACATATCTTTAATTACCTAATTGTAGCTAAAAAAATATTACATGATTTTTACTTTATAATCATAAACAAATTTCGTATTATATGATGTCAAACTTACTCAAATTTTTATTCTAAAATTTTAAACAAATTTTTTCACTACATAAATTTAGATTTTATAATTCTTTTATTTTTCAATTCAAACAAAACTTACAAAAGAAAAAACCCACTCAATGTAGATTATAGTTTTACAAAATTGGGACTATGTGATTAACAATAGAGTAAGTTGACATAACCCTAAGGGGTTCTTTTACAATTTTTATCATAACCTTTCCCTTCATCCAATATATATTGTAGAGTCTTCTGAAGAGAGAGTGTATTCTAGTTTACAACCTGGTCCACAATCAAATAAAATGGCTAGGGATTTCACAAAGTATTAGTTTGTAACCTAATCCACAATCAAAGAAAATGGCTAGGGATGCCACAAGTTATCATTCACACACTGATCTATTGACGTTCTCAATTGAAATGGATCCTATTAGATGCATGGTGGTCGGAGACACTAAAAATTCAAAATAGATATCTGTAATGACATCCATATTCTCTACAAACCATCCAAATTTCCCATCTTATACAACAATTTCTAACAATAACGTTCAATTTACTCTCCAATTTTTGAAACCCCCGCCCATGCTGGGGAGATCATAGTGTAAAATCAAATGTTCATGTGTTTTTTTAAAGGGTTCATAATCAAAATAGACAATGAGAAAGTCAATAGTGTGGTATGATAATTGATTTAATAGTGTGGTATGCTTGTTTCAGAGGATGATTAATCACCAAAGGATTTCACCCCCAATTTCCTATTTCAATATCTATAACAATTTTTTTTATATATGTGAACATTTTATGTTGGTTTATATATATATGTTTACACCCACAATCTCCTATTTCAATATCTATAACAAAATGTTCTGGTTGATAACTCTTATCATAAATATCTTTGAAACCTCCAAAAATTGCTTCCATGAAAGCAAAATTTGCCTTTCATTCCTTCACAATGGCTCCTTCTCTGCAACAACTTATTTCTTCTAGGTTACTCTTTCCTATGCTATTGCCTTATGGCATTTCTTTTGCAACATGTGGTGCAATTGCTAGTTATGGAGATTTAACGGTGACTTAGGATAAGTATATAATCAACCTTCATTTTTTTGGTATCACATTGAGTAAAATGGATGATATTTTCTCTTGGGAGGGTAAAAATTTGCAGGGACAGATCTCAGATACTAAGCTATACAATTATATCTCCTTATCCAATTCTATATTCAAGAGTAATGGGTGGTTTTGTAAAATTTGAAAGTGGAATATTCTACTCAAGCTAAAATGATTTTGGTGGATGGCTTGGTGGAATCAAATACTAAATTGCGACAACTTGTGTCGTTGTGGTTTCAATGGCTCTGGAATGTTAGCAACCTATAAATATAGGATTCATAATTTTGACTTGACTGATGATAATCTTGTAAATATGCACATACTTTTCCTTCTGCAAGTTGTATTCTCATATTTTGTAAAATAAAAAAATAAACAAAACAAAACAAAAAAAACAAAAAAAAACAAAAAGAGGGTAAAAAGTCCTAAAAGAAAAATCAAAGGACTTAGAAAAAATAAATATGCCCCAAAGAAAAAAATGAATAAAAAATGAAAGTGTGCAAGTATAAATGCCACTACTTTTACCTTTTTACAGTTGATTATGGCAGAGTGTCAATAAATGTCATAATCCATGATAAGTTAAACAATTTAATCTTGACTTGTCATGTTTCGATTTCAAATGTTGTAGATAGAGAATAATGAATTGTCATACAGTTTAACCATGACAAATTCAGTAGTTAGGTAGAGAATAAGTGAATCCAATAGTTTAATCTGGATTCCTGGATGAAATAAGTGTAGAATTAGATACTTTGATTGCTTTATGAAAGAATAAATGTTGTAAAGGTTGCTAGCTTAAATGCACCTTATCAAAATGGAAGAAAAAATGTTAGCAGTTAAATTTGGGTAGATAGAAGAAGGTGAGAGGCATCATTGTAAATATTATTCACCAGGGCTGCAAATAACTAACTCCCTTCCCCTATAGCCATTAAGCATTCTAAGCTATCAGTCAGAAAGGCTCAAGGCATTTCCTTGACTTCTGTTGGGACTGGACCCAAGGCTCTATGGCTGATTAGTTGAAAATGTTAAATGTCTATATTAATTCCCCAAAATCACATCATTATTCTATTAAGGCATTCATTTCCCTGAATAATCCTAAGTAAAAACCTCATTTTTTACTTAAAGATACTCTAATTCCCATTTGATTAATTTCCCACATCGTTTGAAAGCATAAAACCTTCAAAATTACATTTTTTCATAAGTTGAAGTGATGAAGTCATTATCATGCAAATTTGCCTTTAAACTTCACTTTTTGGTTATGTTAATGTATTTTGAGTATACCTTGTCCCCTTGTCATATTAACTCTAACTTATTTATTAATTCCCTATAGAATAACCTTTCCCTATATTATATAACTCCCTTTTATATAATAGCCCCAAAAAACCCATTAATAAAACTTTAGCCAAAGTTATTTATCCCCACATGTTTAAATAAAAAAACCCACATTATACCCCCTTTGGCTAAATACATCGTTATATAAATATTCTGCCCCCTATGGTAGTTAAATCATTCTGATTTAATTAACTATATAATAAAAATATTTAAAAAAAAGATTAAACATGTTTTAATACGTGTTTAAAACAAAACAAAAAAATCCTGAAGATTCATTTAAACTAAACTTCAAAGGAAAAACCCCATCCATTTATTTATTTTCCCTTACCCGACTCATCTAACCCAAGGTTAAACCCTAACCTAACCCTTTTCCCCCAAATACATATCCCATACCACAACATTAACCTTGGTTAAAAGCCTTTGATATCCCACCCTTCCATTGAATTTATGTATAAAGTTTGTTTTATATATTAAACCTTCACAAATCCCTCACCACCATCGGACTCCATCCTAACCGTCTGATCATCCTTAACCTTTTGATCCAACGATTCAGAGTTAATCCAATAAGTCTTTCCCCAGACTCCTTCCTCCCTATCGGATTAAATCTTGACCCTTCGATCTTCATCCTCTCATTGATCCTATGGTTCCAAACTAATGGGATGAAAGTTTCCAAACCCCTCACCATTGTTCACCGTGCTTAACATTACAGCCGTCCGATCCACAAGTGACTTTTGATCCAACAGTCAGAAATAAACCCGATAACTCCATTTCTCGTCCCCGCCATTTCCTATCGGGTTAAATTTCAACCGTCGATCTCCCTTTATCAAATCAATGGTATAGATTAAAACCCCGACCGCACTGCATTTTCCCCGCAACTCTGTAGCAGATCCTGACCGTTCGCTTCATTCTGCTTGATCCAATGACGACAGTTTCATTTCGCATTTTTAAAGTAATCGACCGAAGTTCCAAAAAAAATTTGCGAAATAAGTTGTTTTCCCAAACCGTTGCTTGCTGGCGTGTCCTAATATGATTCGATCGCATTCCAAAAGTGAATTTCCGCTTAGCACCTTGGAGACGCGCGAAAACCACCCAAGCCAAATCTGAAACTGCTTCCGCTTAACCTGCAATTAATGTAATTAAACTATGATTAGACTATGGTTTAATGCATTAAAACTTAATGTTTTCATAACATTTTGTCTATTTACTAGTAAAACATTAAGAAACCTCTGTAGAGCCTTACTTCCATTACATTTCACATATATACCATACAAAACACTACGAGCCCATTACAAAGCCTCCCGACGCCATTTTTTGAGTCTCCTGTGAACCAGTTGCCATTTGAACAACCATTGTTCTTTGAAATTCACTCATAGAGAATTCCACGACCTCTGATAGAAAAATTCAACCTAATTGAATATTGTTGCAGTTCAGAAACTTCATCAACTGTTGATTATACCTTTTACAGGTATTTTCATTATTCAACCTGCAAAACACTTCAATTTCAAAGGAGAATTCATATATTAGAGTGTCATTTCATTAAAACAGTTGAATCAGCCATCCGAGAAGTTTAGAAACCTTCAAAATATAGGGGAAACCCTGTCAAATTTTCTCCATAATCCATCCTTTCATTTTTAGCAGGTTTTAGCCATTCCCGGATCATTTTCACTGCTAAACTTAGTCTAAACAATCCTTTGTGCATAAAAAACTATTTTTATCATCCAAAACCCCACTTAGAGTTCAAATTTCGCCAGAAAATTCCTTCAAACGCCTTATTGTTACCTTTGGGTAAAAAAATCAAATTTCAAAGTGTATCAGGGTCAAAGTGTATCAGTAAAAGACAAATTCTACTACTTGTAATTTTCAATTACAGCCGTGAAACAGTGAAAAGCAAATATAAAGAGTATCAGGATTGAAAGTGAAAAGAAGGATTATTCTACAATTCATCTTCCACGAGATAATGTCTCACTTGCCAGAAACGTTTCCAGCTAATCAAAAAATTAGTTTAAATAAGATAAACAGTTCTATTTTTCCTTGTAAAAGAGGACAGCTTACAAATTGTTTTGCTGATGTCCCTCTTCTTATGTAATATTTCCTATTTTTGCTTGAGATATTATCTCAAACTTTGAGATATTTTGTAAGTAATTCATTTGTATAAATACTTCATCTTTCGAAGTATTCAGTGTGGAATAAAATTTGAAGATTACTATAGACTTATTTTGTTGAAACATTGGGACTTTTTGTGAGTTAAATTGAAGTAGCAAGCTGGAGACTGAAGCAAAAGACATCATAGTTAAGGATTCATGAGATAAACAGATGAGTACATTCTTCTCAAGTTTTCGTTGTGTATTTCTTTAAAGTTTCATTCATATATCATATGCATTTTCCTTCTTAAATGATAAACTAGGAAAGTTAATACAGAATCAGTGTTAAAAAGCTCTCTGTATTTACTAGTTGTCATTATTTATGTTTTCTGCTGATTTCTAGACTAGAGAATTCTTAATTTCTCTTTAGTTTCGTTTGACCTCACCTTTTCCTCTTCCTTTTTGTGATCTAAGGATTCTTAATTTCCCTTAGTCCAGAATCACATCACTTCATCAAATTAGTCTTTCAAACCCTCTGAAAGTTATCTAACTTGCCCTTAGCATATTTGCATCTTTTGACCTTGGTTTTCAAGTCTTGTTTGCTATTAATTTGACTCCATTGCCCAATAGTTAGATAGATCTTTTTATGGTTTCCTTTGTAATCCTTTATTCCCACCAACCTTTCAAAAAATCAAACCCAACTGCACAATCATAGCTAGCCTAATATTTGTTACCTAAACAAAGCTAAATCTTTAGGAGAGATCCCTCTCTGGAACTCAGGAAGGCTAGATCCTAAATCCTAAAAGAGGTTCTTGGTTACCCATGGTTTTCTTAACTACGAAAATCCTCATTCCACAACCTGAGAATTACTAGGGTGATAACATACTAGTGACCATACTGGGGAACTAACCACTCTCCAGTTTTAAGTTTGATCTTGAAGGAAAATTTTAAACCATATATTTTCTACTTTAAGATTAAATTTAAAAGTTGTGGGTATTTACCCAATAAAAATTTTGGCTCCCAAGAAATTCTGTTACACTAGATCCAACCCTGATCCCAATCCTCCAGATATAGTAGACAATTCGAACCAGATAGGAAAAAAGAAAAAACAAATTGTTAGTTCAGAAACTGAAGTACCTCTGAAAAGAGCTGATTCTTTACCCAAAGAATTAGTAAGCTTATCAGACATTGAATTTGATTTGAAGTTTGAAAAGTCACTATTTAGAACCAAATCTGAATCTGATTTAAAGGAAGTTGTTTTAGATCATGTTTTTACTTCTTATGTGAGTGAAAAACACAAAATTATTTTAGTTCCTACTAAATCAAACCAAACTGAAAGTCAAAGTCCAGTAAAAAGGGTAAATGTTACAAAAATTAAAGACATTGAATAAGTTGTTAAGTTAGCTAATTTTTTGTCTCAATTCAAACCCCCAGTTTCCCAGCTATACACCACAGTCTTTCCAGCATCAGATTCTACTCTGTATGCTGCCACTTCATTTACAGATTCTACTGTCAGTTCACCTCAAGAGCCTATAAGCCCTGAGTTGCCTCTGCACCATAGGATCATATATTCATCATATCCACAATCCGCCGCTAGTTCATCAACAGATCCATTCATCCCTAAGCTACCCTTACAGCCCAAAGTAGTATTTCCATAATTTACTCAATCCACTACATCCACTACCACTATAAGCACTGTCCATACTATTTCTTTTTCATCCCCTTTACCAAGCTCTTCAAAAACATCTGCTATTGTAACTAGTACTATTCCTACCACTACTACTATACCTCCCAGTTTAGCAAAAATCCAAGCCATGGCAGCCAGATATGCTCCCTTGGTCTTACCTCAAAATCTCCATGACATGCCCCAAAATTATCAAAAAGATATCCCATTGTTTGATAATATTTCCCAAATCACTGCACAGCAACATATCACTAGAATGAATGATTTTTGGGAAATTTATGAGATAGATGAGTCTGATGTTCAAATAAGGTTATTTGCACAAAGCTTAATTGGAGAAGTAAAAACCCGGTTTAAAAATTTAGGTGCTAGTAGTATAGCAGACCTATCTGCCTTTCATAGAGTTTTCCTAAATAAATGGGAAAAGAAGAAAAATCCTATGCAAATGCTATCTGATTTTGATGTTGTTAAGAGAGCCCCCAATGAATTTGTCCAAGATTTTTGTACTAGATACAACATTGTTTACAACGCTATTCCTGCAGACCTTAAACCCACTCCGTATTCCGTGCTACTCAAATTCCCTAATTGTTTTGATGTAGACATGGCTTATCAACTTAGAGAAAGGGATGCAAACACCCTAGAACAAATGCAACAAAACACTGTAGGTGTAGAAATCAACATCCTTGCCAAGAAAGCCAGAATGAGAAATGAGAGGAGGGTTACTATCAAAGAAGAAGCTTCACACTTAGATGGTAAATTTGATTTGATTACCAAAACATTAGAAAAAGTAGTTGAGAGACTAGATCACATTGAAAGAAAACCACAATGGGAGAATCAATCCCAAATTAGGAATCCCAACTACAGGAAAAAAAACAATCCTGGGAAAGGTAAAGAATCTTCCCCTGATCAGAACATAAGACCCCCATTCCAATAAAACTTCGCAGAAAGTTCACAAAACAATGTTTAGGAGGAGGAAGACATCAACATAGTTATGGGGATTGATGAAAATAATACCATTTTCCTCACACAGGAAGACCAGGAACTCTTTGAGCTACAGCAGTTCAAAGTAGAATCTGGTGAATCCTTTGATTATAAGTAAGGTTATGATTTTGCAATTAATAAAATTCACAGCCAATAGAACCTTAGGAGCAAGAAAACCAATGAGCCTACTGTAAAGAACAATGCTCCAAACCAACAAAGTCAAAACAAAAAGAGTATTGATGCTCCTGAAACAAAAATTTTGCAGATTCTTCCTAGAGAGAATGAACAGAGTTCGAACCCACCCAATCCTAAAAAATAGCAAAGTCCTAAGATTGTAGACATTACTGATGAAGTGGCTCGGTCCTCTAAAAATTCCAAAAAGGCTAATACTACAAATACCACTAATTCAACAACAGTCAATAAACTAAAAAATAATCTAATTGACCCAAAATCACCAAATCCCAAATCTTCTGCTAAGAATCCCAAAACTAATAAAACTTTTGCTAATTCTCAAACTATTCCTGAAAAAACAATTAAAGATAGCAGAAACCAAGAGACTCAGATAGAAGACAAAAGAAAATCTCAAACCAAAGGTAAAACTTTTGAAACACAAGAAAAATCATCTCAAACCACAGTTCCCAAAGATGAAATTATTCAAGCCATCAAATCTCAATCAACATTTAATATGCAATCTGAAATATCCAAGTTAAAGATAGTTGTTCCATTAGTTTAATTGGCTAAAAATGACTTGTATAGATCTATGATTTCTGAAGCATTGAATGTAAATGAAAATGAGGATACAATTAATATGAGTGAAGATAGTCCTGAACTAATCTTTGGTCCCAATGTAGATGGTAAGCATTCAGATGGGTTAGTACCTCCATTTTATTTAAGTCTGACTGTACATGATCAGATATTGCACAATGCTATGCTAGATACTGGAGCTTCCCATAACTTAATGCCCGGAACAATAATGGAAACCCTGAATCTAGAGATAACCCGACCATATAAGGACCTGTTTTCATTTTATTCATCTAAATTTCAATGCATAGGGTTGATTAAAGATCTTTGTGTAAACCTAGTCCAATATCCTGGTAAAAGTATGATCATGGATGTTGTAGTAGCTGATATCCCGCCAAAATATGGCATGCTTCTTTCTCGCTCATGGGGAGCAAAGTTGCAGGGATCTCTACAACTTGATATGAGTTATGCTACTATATCGGTATTTGGACAGCCCAAAAAGCTTTACAGAGAAACCTTGATGAAGTATATGAGCAGTAGTGCAGAAAGACCTACCAATTATCCAATCTATTCAACTCCTACTGATCTTGATTCCTTTATTCTTAGTAACTCTAATCATAATAATAATCCAACTGAACTTACTGATAAGAAACTTAAAATAATGGATGATTATATTGGTCATGAGGCTTTATGGCATCTAGATTTTGATGGATCTGTTAATAAATTTGGAGCTGGAGCAGGTGTATGGATTACCAATATTGAAACAAGCCATTCTGAAGGACATGCCTTTAGATTGAATTTTAAATGCACCAATAATATGGTTGAATATGAGGCTTTAATCTTAGGTTTGCAAATTATTAGAAAAATGGGAGGGAAAAGAATAATGGTCATGGGAGATTCAGAACTAGTCATCAAGCAAATAAACGCAAAATACTCTATTCACAACCCTAGATTGGCCAGGTACAGGGACACAGTGCATGATTTGGTTGAAGATTTATTAGAAAGAAAGTTTGCTATCATCCCTCGAAAACAGAACATACAGGCCCATTGTTTAGCAACCTTTGCCAGCAGTTGTAAACTTCCATTTTCATACACTGCTGAAATCAAACACAGACCTACTGTCCCGGACAATGTGCAATATTGGCAAATTTTCTCAGAAGATGAGCAAATTTATCACTTTTTGAACAATGAGCAGGAGTTTCAAAATTGCCAAATTGATAATGATTACAATACAGATTCACCTTGTAACACATATTTAAATTCTTGTAAAATAGATGATTTAGATAATTTAGATGTACATAATTTTAATAGACCTACTATATTTACTCAAAGTGACATAGATGAAATGGAAAAAGTAGACATAGAACAAATAATCGAAGATTAACCAGTTTTAATTGATTTGAAGCATAACATCTTACCCAGAGGTTTAACTCCCCTAGAAGACTTATTCAATTCCAATGATGTGCCCAAAAGGCCAAAAATGGAACCAGTTAGGTCTGATATAGAAGAGTATAACTTAGGGACAGATGAAAAGCCAAATATGATCAAACTATCAAAATCCTTATCATCAGAAGAAAAGGTTAAATATAGAGAACTTTTGAAAGAATATTAGGATTTCTTTGCCTGAGGTTACGAAGATTTAAAAACTTACAACGAAGACATAATTCAACATAAAATTCCTTTAAAAGAAAATCAAAAACCTTTTCAACAAAAACTAAGAAGGATTAATCCAATCTTGTTACCTTTAGTCGAGAAAGAAGTTAAAAGAATGTTTGATGCACAAATAATCACACCAATCAGATATTCTAACTGGGTATCTAATCTAGTGCCTACTAGAAAGAAAACGGGAGAAATCTGACTATGTATAGACTTCAGAAATCTTAATAAAGCTTCCTTGAAAGACAATTACCCCTTGCCTAAAATGGATCACATTTTACAGAGGGTGGCAGGTTCTTCAAGAATTTCTTTATTAGATGGTTTCTCTGGTTATAGTAAATCCTAGTTCATAAAGATGATCAGACTAAAACTTCATTTACTACTCCCTGGGGCACTTTCATGTACGTTAAAATGCCTTTTGGATTAAAAAATGCATGAGCTACTTTTCAGAGAGAAATGGATATTGCCTTTGCTAAAGAGATCCATGAATTTTTAGTTATTTATCTTGATGATATTACTGTTTTTTCAAAAACAAATGCTGAACACTTAGATCATCTAAGACAAGTTTTTATCAAATGTGGAAAACATGGTATATCTCTTAATCCTAAAAAGACTCTTTTCGGACTGGAAGAAGGAAAATTGTTAGGTCACATAATCTCCAAAGAAGGCATTAGAATAGATCCTACAAGAATTGAAGCCATTTTAAACATTCAACCACCAAGGAACATTAAAGAACTCTAAGCATTTTTGGGTAAAATAAATTTTTTAAGAAGATTTATCTCTAATCTGGTTGAAATCATAAAAGATCTTAACTATATGCTTAAAAAGGACTCTACAATAAAATGGACAATAAAGGCCAAACAATCTTTCGAATTTATAAAACAGGCCTTAACAAAAGCACCAGTCCTAATCAGCCCAGATTATACAAAAGATTTCATAATCTTTTCCTTTGCATCTGAACACACCATAGCTGCAGTTCTTCTGCAGAAAAACAATCAAGGTTTTGAACAACCAACTGCATTCTTTAGTAAAGCCCTCAAAGATGCACCTCTGAAGTATAATATAATGGAAAAACAGACTTTAGCCCTGGTTAAAGCCATCAAAGATTTCAGAGTGTATATTCTTCATTCACACATCATTGCATATGTCCCTAATGCAGTAATTAAAGATATTTTGACAAAAGATGGACCTGATAGTAGGAGAGGAAAGTGGATAGCCACAATCCTTGAATACGATTTGGAAATCAAACCAACAAAGCTCATTAAAGGACAGGGTTTAGCCAGATTGATGGCTGAATCAAATTGTAATGCTTTAGATATTAATTTCATTGCACAAATAGATGACCAGGAGGAGATGTCGACTCCATTCATCAGTGAGGCCTATCTAGACCCACCATGGTACTTTGATATTATCTTTGTACTAACACATTTACAAGCTCCTCCTAGGCTAACTAAAACCAAGGCAAGATTCATCAAACAAAAAGCAATGAAGTTTTGTATCTTAAATAATGCACTTTATTGGAAAGAAAATACTAGGATTTTACTAAATTGCTTATTAAAGTCTGAGGCTGACAAGATTCTTGAGGAATTTCATGCAGGTGACTGTGGAGGCCATCTATACTAGAAGAGCACAACTGAAAAAATACTAAGAGCTAGTTTTTACTGGCCAACTTTATTTTCTAATGTTAAAAAGTTTGTCACCTCTTGCCATAAATGCCAAATTTTTGAAGGGAAAAAGAAAATTTTGCCTTTACCCCTTAAGCCTATATCAAATGAAAAACCATTTCAACTATGGTGATTAGACTTCATAGGTGAAATCCATACTCCCTCTTCAGGCTAACATAAATGGATTTTAACTGCTACAAATTACTTTACCAAGTGGATAGAAGCCATTCCCACTAGGCAAGCTACTGATTCAGTTATAATTTCATTCATAGAAAGTAATATTTTATCAAGATTTGGATGCCCACATAAAATTATTACTGATAATGCAGCAACATTCAAGTCCAAGAAAATGATTTCTTTCTGTCATAAATACCATATTACCTTAGGTCATTCTACAGCATATTATCCCCAAGGTAATGGTTTGGCTGAATCTTCAAACAAAATTTTAATCAGTATCATCAAAAAACTACTCCAAGAAAATAAAAAGACATGGAACAAAAAGTTGGTCTATGCCCTATGGGATGATAGGCTTACCAAAAAAAATTCTATTGGAACTTCACCTTATCAGATTGTGTATGGAACGGATGTAGTTTTCCCTTCTTCCTTGGGTGTTCCAGTCATGAAGATTATCCAGGAATCACAGGTGGAAACTAATGATATTCAACGAAGAATCAATGAAACCATGCATCTCCAACAGACTAGAGAAGAAGTTTATGAAAAATCACAAGTTTTACATGATAAAATCAAAAATATTTTTGATAAAAGGGTTAAATATGATGATTTTTTCATAGGAGATCAAGTTTTAAGATGAGATTCACAAAGAGAGGATAAAGGCAAACATGGAAAGTTTGAATTTCTATGGCAAGTACCCTATGCGATATATGGATACAGAGGTAATAATTCCTTTTTCATCAGAAATTTGGATGGAACTTAGCTTAAAGAAGGACTAGTGAATGGTAGGATGTTGAAACACTACTATTCTGTAGAGCCACTCAACAGTTAGATTGATTTACTTTATCATTGTAAATATTCATAGTCAGTGTGTAGATTGGATTGTATATTTTATCTACAAAGTGGAAGCCCGAAGAGAAGGCCCTAAGCTTTGCAGTATAAAATGTCATAAATATGAATTGTTGCAGAAAACAGAAGACAATTACAGGATTACCAAAGTCAAAGATGAAGGCTATTGATCTTAGAGTTCTTGACATTCCACCAGGAAATTCCATCCCCAAGTGAAGCCGATGTTAGCAACCTATAAATATAGGATTCATAATTTTGACTTGACTGATGATAATCTTGTAAATATGCACATACTTTGCCTTCTGCAAGTTGTATTCTCATATTTTGTTTATAAAAAAAAAGAGGGTAAAAAGTCCTAAAAGAAAAATCAAAGGACTTAGAAAAAATAAAGATGCCCCAAAGAAAAAAATGAATAAAAAATGAAAGTGTGCAAGTATAAATGCCACTACTTTTACCTTTTTACAGTTGATTATGGCAGAGTGTCAATAAATTTCATAATCCATGATAAGTTAAACAGTTGAATCTTGACTTGTCGTGTTTCAATTTCAAATGTTGTAGATAGAGAATAATGAATTGTCATATAGTTTAACCATGACAAATTTAGTAGTTAGGTAGAGAATAAGTGAATCCAACAGTTTAATCTGGATTCCTGGATGAAATAAGTGTAGAATAAGATAGTTTTATTGCTTTATGAAAGAATAAATGTTGTAAAGGTTGCTATCTCAAATGCACCTTATCAAATTGGAAGAAAAAATGTTAGCAGTTAAATTTGGGTAGGTAGAAGAAGGTGAGAGGCATCATTGTAAATATTATTCACCAGGGCTGCAAATAACTAACTCCCTTCCCCTATAGCCATTAAGAATTCTAAGCTATCAGTCAGAAAGGCTTAAGGCATTTCCTTGACTTCTGTTGGGACCGGACCCAAGGCTCTATGGCTGATTAGTTGAAAATGTTAAATGTCTATATTAATACCCCAAAATCACATCATTATTCCATTCATGCATTCATTTCCCTGAATAATCCTAAGTAAAAACCTCATTTTTTACTTAAAGATATTCTAATTCCATTTGATTAATTTCCCACATCGTTTGAAAGCATAAAACCCTCAAAATTACATTTTTTCATAAGTTGAAGTGATGAAGTCATTATCATGCAAATTTGCCTTTAAACTTCACTTTTTGGTTATGTTAATGTATTTTGAGTATACCTTGTCCCCTTGTCATATTAACTCTAACTTATTTATTAATTCCCTATAGAATAACCTTTCCCTATATTATATAACTCCCTTTTATATAATAGCCCCAAAAAACCCATTAATAAAACTTTAGCCAAAGTTATTTATCCCCACATGTTTAAATAAAAAAACCCACATTATACCCCCTTTGGCTGAATATATCGTTATATAAATATTCCACCCCCTATGGTAGTTAAATCATTCTGATTTAATTAACTATATAATAAAAATATTAAAAAAAAAAAAAAAAGATTAAAAATGTCTTAATACGTGTTTAAAACAAAAACAAAAAATCCTGAAGTTTCATTTAAACTAAACTTCAAAGGAAAAAACCCATCCATTTGTTTATTTTCCCTTACCCGACTCATCTAACCCAAGGTTAAACCCTAACCTAACCCTTTTCCCCCCGATACATATCCCATACAACAACATTAACTTTGGTTAAAAGCCTTTGATATCCTGCCCTTCCATTGAATTTATGTATAAAGTCTATTTTATATATAAAACCTTCACAAATCCTGTTGAAAATGTAGCAAGATGATGGAGCTTAGTGAAATGAAGTCGCCTTCACTAAGTGGGCCCGTAGGCAAATTCTGGCGCAAAGTCTATTTTTAGACTATGTCTATTTTTAGACTATGTCTATTTTTAGACATATGGAGCATGGTCCAGGGGTTGCAGTATGTTATTCTTGGAGTATTGGTCATGTTGGTAAAAATAGATGGACCTCTATTTTTAGACATATAGGTCGAAGTCTATTTTTAGACTGCCTATCCTAAAAATAGGGAAGTCAAATATTATTTACCCTTAATAATATTTGGACTCTAAACTTTAGTTTACTCTCTTGGAGCACTTCAGTTCGAGCCTTGGAAGTGGCTCATGCATCTGACAGAGGAATTACGCTATTCCTAGGGGTTTGGTGAGCTCATGCATGGTTGACTTCAGTGGCAGAAGTTTTGTGGAGTTAATGAGACAGCTAGTGGAGTTGTGTTCAGTTTAACTTAGTTGAACTGGTTGAGATTAGTTTAACTAGCTAATCAACTAGTAATGAGTGGAGTGAATTAAATATTATTTAATTCATTAATTAGTAACTCATTATTCAAATCAAGAACACATCAGTTCACTACAGTGCATGGACAGTTCAGTGGAGACCAGTGGAAGAGGTAGATGAAAGGGTGAGTACAGCTATCAGTTGTGACATCAGTTGTGCATGAGATTTGCACCACACTTGGAGGCAATTGCCCATGATGATTGCGCTGTCAAGCCAAGGAGATTCGAACCTTGGATCTCTATTTAGACAAGCCATGATTGCGCAATAGAGGCAGGCAATTAGTGGATGTGTTTTGAACCTGTGACTTGTTCAAAACCAAGCTAGTTTGTGTGTAACTTCATGAGATAGTACTGAGTACTTGTGAGGAGTATTGTACTGATTTTGTTACATGATTTCTCCATTATAATATACACAATAGCTGCGGGGTTTTCAGCTATAACCTTTCTCCATACATACTGTGTTAATGTGTATGATGATTTGATGTGCTATCACTTGTTTTATTTTCGCATGTGTGATGATCTGAGTGGAAGAGATTATGTGTTGCATATGAATTCGAATTGATATGTGATCAGGATAGTCTCGGTGGATAATTAATCATTATTCAGCAAATTTCTACAAATCCCTCACCACCATCAGACTCCATCCTAACCATCTGATCATCCTTAACCTTTTGATCCAACGATTTAGAGTTAATCCGATAAGTCTTTCCCCAGACTCCTTCCTCCCTATCGGATTAAATCCTGACCCTCCAATCTTCATCCTCTCATTGATCCTACTGTTCCTAACTAATGCGATGAAATTTTCCCAACCCCTCACCATTGCTCACCGCACTTAACATTACAGCCGTCCGATCCACAAATGAATTTTGATCCGACGGTCAGAAATAAACCCGATAACTCCATTTCCCGTCCCCACCATTTCCTATCGCGTTAAATTTCAGTTATCGATCTCCCTTTATCAAATCAATGGTACAGATTAAGACCCCGACCGCACTGCATTTTCCCCGCAACTCTGCAGCAGATCCTAACCGTTCGCTCCATTCTGCTTGATCCGACGGCAACTGTTTCATTTCGCATTTTTAAAGTAATCAACCGAAGTTCCAAAATAAATTTGCGAAATAAGTTGTTTTCCCAAACTGCCGCTTGCCGACGTGTCCTAATATGATTCGATTGTGTTCCAAAAGTGAATTTCTGCTTACCACCTTGGAGCTGCGCGAAAACCACCCAAGCCAAATCCAAAAATGCTTCCGCTTAACCTGCAATTAATGTAATTAAACTATGATTAGACTATGGTTTAATGCATTAAAACTTAATTTTTTCATAACATTTCGTCTATTTACCAGTAAAACATTAAGAAACCTCCGCAGAGCCTTACTTTCATTACATTTCACGTATATACCATACAAAACACTGCGAGCCCGTTACAAAGCCTCCCGACGCCAATTTTTGAGTCTCCTATGAACCAGTTGCCATTTAAACAAACATTGTTCTCTGAAATTCACTCACAAAGAGTTCCACAACCTTTGATAGCAAAATTTAACCTAATTGAAGATTGTTGCAGTTCAGAAACTTCATCAACTGCTGATTATACCTTTTACAGGTGTTTTCATTATTCAACCTGCAAAACACTTCAATTTCAAAGGAGAATTCATATATTAGACTATCATTTCATTAAAACAGTTGAATTAGCCATCTGAGAAGTTTAGAAACCTTCAAAATACAGGGGAAACCCTGTCAAATTTTCTCCAGAATCCATCCTTTCATTTTTAGCAAGTTTTAGCCATTCTCGGGTCATTTTCACTACTAAACTTGGTCTAAACAATCCTCTGTGCATAAAAAACTCTTTTTATCATCCAGAACCCCACTTAGAGTTCAAATTTTTCCAGAAAAGTCCTTCAAATGCCTTACTGCTACCTTAGGGTAAAAAAATAAAATGTCAAAGTGTATCAGTAAAAGAAAAATTCTATTCCTTGTCATTTTCAATTACAGTAGTGAAACAGTGAAAAGCAAAGATAAAGAGTATCAAGATTGAAAGTGAAAAGAAGGAGTATTCTACAAGTCATCTTCCACGAGATAATGTCTCACTTGCCAGCAACGTTTCCAGCTAATCAAAAAATCAATTTAAATAAGATAAATAGTTCTATTTTTCCTTGTAAAAGAGGACAGCTTGCAAACTGTTTTGTTGTTGTCCCTCTTCTTATGTAATATTTCCTATTTTTGCTTGAGATATTATCTCAAACTTTGAGATATTTTGTAAGTAATTCATTTGTATAAATACTTCATCTTTCGAAGTATTCAGTGTGGAATAAAATTTGAAGATTACTATAGGCTTATTTTGTTGAAACATTGGGACTTTTTGTGAGTTAAATTGAAGTAGCAAGCTGGAGACTGAAGCAAAAGACATCATAGTTAAGGATTCATGAGATAAATAGATGAGTACAGTCTTTTCAAGTTTTCGTTGTGTATTTCTTTAAAGTCTCATTCATATATCATATGTATTTTCCTTCTTAAATGATAAACTAGGAAAGTTAATACAGAATCAGTGTTAAAAAGCTCTCTGTATTTACTAGTTGTCATTATTTATGTTTTCTGCTGATTTCCAGACTAGAGAATTCTTAATTTCTCTTTAGTTTCGTTTGACCTCACCTTGTCCTCTTCCTTTCTATGATCTAAGGATTCTTAATTGCCCTTAGTCCAGAATCACATCACTTCATCAAATTAGCCTTTCAAACCCTCTGAAAGTTATCTAACTTGCCCTTAGCATATTTGCATCTTTTGACCTTGGTTTTCAAGTCTTGTTTGCTATTAATTTGACTCCATTGCCCAATGGTTAGATAGATATTTTTATGGTTTCCTTTGTAATCCTTTATTCCCACCAACCTTTCAAAAAATCAAACCCAACTGCACAATCATAGCTAGCCTAATATCTGTTACCTAAACAAAGCTAAATCTTTAGGAGAGATCCCTCTCCGGAACTCAGGAAGGCTAGATCCTGAATTCTAAAAGAGGTTCTTGGTTACCCCTGGTTTTCTTAACTACAAAAATCCTCATCCCACAACCTGAGAATTACTAGGGTGATAACATGGAAAATGTGTATCTGCAAGGTGGAGGCAGAGGACGTGGTTCACTTATTCCTTAGATGTACCCCTGTGATCTCCATTTGGTTAGGTGTTTTGAATATCCTAAACTTAAGTGTTGAATGGATTTCTCATCTATTGAGGCTTGCTTTTGGGATTGTATTATTGTAAACATATAATTTCGTTCACTACGTTTTTACTTTTTTGGGGGTATATGGAGGTCAATGAATGTCTACATATTTGAAAACTACACACTGGAAATTAAGCACACTTGCTTAAATAGATAAGCATATTTTAATGAAACAAGGCCCATGAACATAAATGGACCTTTGAGGAACATCCAGTACATTGAATTTTGGTTCAGATTTCCTTTTGGTTTCTTTGGTGGGGCGTCAAGCATGAATATATGTGGCATCGAGGCTTACATTTTTAATTGGCCTGGACATTATTATCACTTTTGTTGGAATAGTGGGTGGGGATCCAATACATGGGTGGAGGTCATTTCCCTTTGGGGGATATAATTTTGTGCTCACTGGTTAACCATAGAGACACTAGTGTTATTTGGGGATTCAAAGGTTGCCATTGATTGAGAAATGGTGTTGACCACTTTTGAGCCTCTTATGCTTACATATTGGATGAAAAGAAACATGTCTATGATGAGACTATTCTAGGAGGTGACATTCTCTCACATATACAGAGAGCAGAATGACATGGAAAACACACTTTCAAAAGTGGGCCATAGATATTAGCTTGGGGAGATAGTATATTTTTCTTTTTGAAATGACAACATGTTCAGGTGAGGTAAAATATACTTCAAATCCTTTTCTCTTTTGTGGTGGATATAATTTATAGGCTATACCTATTTTTGGACCTTTTGTTGTGCATATATGTTGTTGATATTAGCACTGGGCAGTTTAACACCATTTTGCATGTGGTAACCATATTGTTTTTTTAATATGGTAGCTAAAGTTTTTAAACTCTTCTTTTAATGGTAATTTGGGGTATTTGGCATATCCAAAATATGACGTTTTTTAAAGGTAGATTTCTTCTTTCAATTGTTATGGCAATGCAAGTTGTATATATATTTAAAGAATTTTCTAAGTCATTTAAGAATTTTGCTACTTATTAGGTGGGGCCTTTGATATTTGATCAAAATTGGTCTGAGCCTCTTTTTATGGGCTGCTTCATACTATATTTTGTTATGATATTTTTACTTCTTTCAAAGCCAATGAAGGGAGGGTATAAATAATAGAGTCACATTTTTAGTTATGTTTTATCTTTTGAGATTGGCCAACACAAAGAACATTCTATTTCCATAATTGTCAATGATTTAACTCTCATAATTAATACTCTCAAGGGTGATAGTTGTATTTTGAACTTGAACCTTATGTTGATCTTTCAACAAATAAAGGGTGTTTTTAGCATCTTTAATCATGTGTTGTTCTTTCATGTTTTGAAATTGGAAGTGTCCACACTTCAAGGTAGCCTAAACGACTTTTTGTTAACCTGACTTTGTGGCTTTGAAGAAATGTGGACATACTTTTCTTTTAGATGACTTCTATATTATTATTATTATTTAATTTTTTTTTAATTTACAAACGAATGATAAAGCAAAAATTTAATTTTATAATTGTGTCGTAAGTATTTTTAATTTGTACTTTATTTTATCTCAATAATAAAACACATTTTTCCAAAATAAATAAATAAATTACTAACTCAAACAATTTTAAAGATCTTCATAATCAATACTCTTAAATATATGTAATCTATAATGTTTAGTCTAACTAATAAATGAAATAGATTTTTTTGGCATCTTTTCTAGTTAATTTTAACCAAAATCTAGGAGAAATTTTTAAAAACTTGAGTTTAAATTATTTAATATTTTTTAAAGTGTTAATTTCATTTATACATTTAAAAATATATTTTAAATAACAAAAAACTACAATCTTGCCTAAAATAATATTAATCTATTAATCTAGATAATAATCTATAATATTTATAACATACAACAATATTACCAACACACACACACACACACACACACACATATATATATATATATATATATATTTTTTTTTTAAATGCACTGATACTAAATATCAGAGTTGTCTACCGACGCAATAAAATAGTCTGGACGATAGGTTTTTGTCGAAATCCGATAAAAACAAATTCAAAAAATCGAGTGGTTGGAGTGTATAGTGGAAATGGATTCAGCGCTATCAAAAATCCATAGAACACCCAAAACACTGAAATTTAACAACTATAACCCATATTTTCAAAAATCATTACCGAAATCTTTCATAACCTTATCGAAATTTATGAATACGACCTAAATATCTAGTTATTAATTTTCCGTGACTTATAATTATTAATGGGCATTTAATTGGTACGACCGAAAACTTAAAACTTAATAAAATATATATATATAAAATATAAAATAAAATAAAAAAAATGAAAAATAGTATTTTCTGGTTAAATATATCAATCCCGATTTCCTTCGAAATTTCCTTTCCAAATTCAAAGATATGGAAATATTTAACCTATTATAAATAAATATAATACTCTACATAGGAAAAAGCAAAAGCATTTTTGAATATTGTGAGATTGTACAAGTACTCTAATGAGAAAAAGCAAAAAGCACTTTGAATATTGTGAGCTTCTATGCATGGCTAAAGGTTTAGTTTCTATTAGGGACACAGTTATTCTCAGTCTTTAAATATTATGAATAAAGAGGTTTTTGTTTTTAATCTTTAAATGTCTTGGTCCTATAGTCAATTTCTCTTCTCGAGTATGATAAACATGTGCCAAGGTTCCTATGATACTATGGGCTAACATGGACTTGTGTCAAATTATAAGATATTTCGGACTTATGATAAATAATTTCTCATTTTATTCATTATTCTCGTGAATAATTTGTAAGCATGATAAACATGTGCCAAGGTAAATATGATTATTGGGCAAATATGGACATATGACAAGTGATAAGGATATTTCTCATTTTATTCACATGGGAATTCAACATGCATGCATTCACTAATTAATATATGCAGTAAGGATTTTTTTATTTATATTTGAAAAAAAATCATAAATAGTTAGAGTTGTGGTTATAGGTTGAGAGGGGTTTTTCATTCAATCTTGGTTTTAGAATTCTATCCATTTATCATAATTTTTTATAATTATGTTATATTTATATTAAAAAATATATATAAATACAATACTAAAAAAATTATAAATGTTATAAGTGTAATATTACTTAGTTACTTAATGCTTAAGGATATTAGGTTTTAATTTATTATTTTTAATTAAGCTCAAACCTTTTTTTATATAGTCTTTTAGTCATCAAGAGTTTGTTGTTGGTAATTTAAGTTTGAATCTTGGAGATATAGTTATTTGAAAATTTTCACCTTTGATGTCATGCTAATTTTAAGACATGGTAAATGATTCACACTCCAATTCAGTTGTTATACCAAGTGGGATGTTAAGTTGGAACCAAAGCCATATAGCCTCACCATATGATTTGCTAACCCTGCCATATGATTTGTTAACTCTAATCAATTTTCTTTATGTATATTTACATGAGTGGAATTTTAAATAAAAATTTCATTCATTATTTCATTTGTGTGTATTTCACCATTGTTATGGTAATTAAATCCCTTATGCATAAATAATTTATATATATAATTCAAAAATGTCGATGTATGGTGGGTGAAAATAAAAAAGGTTGGCAATTGAAAACTCTCATCCCTTCCACCAATTATAACTGGTAGGTGACCATTTATGAAACCCTTGAGCCGATGGTGGATGGTTGATGACATTGGGAAATTAAGTGCATGAAATTTTTAAATCAGTGAAATTGGGAAAGTAAGTGCATGAAACTCTTAAATCGATGAAATTGGAAAAGTAAGTGCTTGGCATTATGAAATCAATGATAGATGGTTAGTAAATTCCAAAAAAAAAGTGGTCTATGAATTCCATAGCATTTCTCATGTGCAAGTAAAAATCCAAGTGAAACTTTCCAAGGTGTCTATGGTGTTAATTAAGTTATTCACCAATTGTCAATACCATCCAAAAATTCCACAAATCCACTAGCTTGTATCCTATTTGGAGCATTTCATGTAAGTGCATGACACTCTTAATTCAACCATAAATGGTTGGTAATTTCCAAAAAAATTTGTGATCCATGTATACCAAAGCATTTCCCATGTGCAAGTAAAAATCCATGTGCAAACCTTTTAAAAGTTTGTACATTTTGTATCGTTGCTAATGCCATGAGTGAATTCAACGCATTTTACCACTTGACAACGATCAGTAAAATCCAGGAATTTTAATGCACAATTTTCTATTTTGGTAGGTTTTTCAACAAATTTTAGGTCTTGAACTTCTGGAGCCGTTTTGAGGCCCTAAATGGCATTTTCTTGGGAAACGGACTAGAACTTTCTAATGGGCTATTGTGTTCACTAAACAAAGATTTTATGCCAAAGTTATGACCTTGGGAAGTTGACGTTCCAACTTACCCCATCGGGGCCTAAAGGTCTTTGGCACTTCATTTCCTAGGGTTCGATTTTTGGATGTTTAGGGATTCCCATTGTTTCTTTATGATAAAAATTCCTTCAAGCCTCATTGTAACACAATTAAACGAAGGCATGTAGCCATCACATCTCTTCTCAAAGATAAGCTACCACCATTCGAGCTAGCTTGTTTTCATTGTGCATTTTACAATCTCAACATTATTCATTTATTAAGAAGTCAAGTTTCACTATATCTTTGTGTTTTGGTTATAAATTTGTATATCATTTCGTTCCCTTCATAAATTCAGATCAGTGGTATCAGAGTGGTTTTCTCTTTATTTGTTTTTCTATGCCTATACCAATGAGGTCAAGGTATAAAGACTTGAGATTTGAAATGCTTGAGCCCTTGTAGGACCGTCCTCACTGAACCCAATGGCCTCCCATGCAAGAAGAAAAGAAATATGGGGGAGTAGGAGATCCTATTAAATTTTTGCTCGAAGAAGTCCTTAAGAAACAAAGGAATGAAATGATGGATAATTTTTCCCAAACCCTTCAGTGAATGCCAATAGGTGACACGTCTTCATCCAATGGCCACTTTGGAGGTGTTTCCCCCTTTAAGATGGAAGTTAATTTTTATATTCCTATATTTGAAGGCTGGATAGATGTGGATGCTCTAGATAAATGGTTAAATATACCAAAAGGGTATTTTTCAGTCCATAATTTTTTTGTCAAAGAAAATATTACCTTTTTCACTCCTTAATGTTTCCCCCCATGTAAGGGATTGGTGAGAAACTTAATGTGAGGAGAGTGTTGTGGAGGAATTTGCACTATTTTCAATCACACCCACTTGGGAATCCTTTAGGGATACTATTTAGGAAAAAAGTCTTTTTTGAAGTTCTCAAGACTAGCACATGAGATGGACAAGTGGCAGGAAAGGGACCAAGCAATGTGATATTTCATAAATATATTTCATACCTCACACCAAACTGGGTATCGAATATTCTAAGTGGCATCTAGTTCTCAAGTATCGTGGTTGTCTACATAGATACATCTAGACAAAAATGGAGTTCCTGGACATCTCCTCACTTGAGGAAGCATACCAATATGCTATCAAAATAGAGCAAAAATTTAAACTGAAGAAGCAAGACTTTGGATCAACAAATCCTTCATAGTAGAAGTAGGGCAGAAGTGTCCCCAAATCACATAACAAAGGACATAGCCAGGGTGGACCATTACATGAAAACTAACCTAAGTCGCAAACAAATAATGGTAATGGGAAGACAAAGAAAGACACAGGAAAGTTGTATGAGTTCCATAAGAGACCCTATCATAACACCAATGAATATCCCGCAAGGTAGTCATTGGTGGCCAAGCTAAAAGCCTCAGAGTTAGATGCAGGTTTCAAATTTGAACTAGACCTAGACAAGGGGGGGAAACCACTGATCCAGAAGCCGGTGCCACATTTTCCACCACTAAGATCCAACAAAGTGTTCTTGAGGGTCTAAAAGAATGTGATCACCTATTTCACTTACAAATGTGGGTTAAGGGTGCTCCATTGTGTTTCATTATTTATAGCGAGAGTTAAAAGAACCTCATCTCATTAGAGATCATTGTAACACCCCCATCCACCCCATAAACCATCATAAGGGTAGGAGAAGGTGTTACTGTCATTAACCTGAGCTCCATAGTCCTATCATGGAAATGGGGTCTTAAAATTCCTTATTTTCCTAATTTCTCAAAACTCAAAATAAATATCGCCATTGCATTTTCCTCATTGAGAGCTTTACAAAAATATATATATTTTTTTATCGAAAATTGACTTTCTATTTAGAATATATGACCATTTAAAGTCTGACCCATCAAACATGTGCCACATTAGCAAGGAACTATCATGTGACATCTCTACATGGTGCTAACATGGAAACCTCCCATGTCACCTAACATTCTCATGTCAACGCTCATGGCCACAAGTCACTCTGCCCTATCTGTGTGGTAATCTACCACATCATCGACCCCTTTCTGACCCACCAAACCAGACCACTTTGTGTGTTATGAGAAATCCACATTATAATAAATCTCAGCCTCAGATCCCATTCCTCTACATACCTTGCATACACATTATAAAATGGTCCTAGGGCAGGACAAAAAATTTCGTCTTAAAGCATAGGAGGACTTCCCATGAATCTTAGCCTTTTTCTTTTCCATGCACACTACCGCGACATGGGTTCCCCAAGGTCTAAAAACTCGGGGTATTGAGATAGAATTGTTTTTGTCAACCAATTGGAAATTTCCCATCCATTTCTCCCTTAAATCTCACCCTTGTCCTCGCGGGCACATTACCAACCTTACCAAGGTCTAAGATGACGTCAACCTATGGTGATGTCATCCCGGGATGACATCTTGTTAATGTCATCCCGTCCACGTGGCCTTCTTAAGAGCGCCACGTGTCACCCATTTTTGGGCGCATTAACCCTCTGATATGGTCATTTGGCTGCCATGTGACACAGCGTCATGGCACCCCATCAACCTACTTCCACCTCAGCAAGCCACCTAGCCTGGGTCCCACCAGTTCCACCACATAATGTAAAGTCACATGTAACAAACTCGGGTTAAAAGCTCATGTAATAAAAATTAATTAAGGCAAAAATAAGACCACGGCTAAGGGACACTTATTCCAAGCTAAATGTTGGGCAAATATAACCTAGTGGGAATCACTAGATGTGTTTATGGCTAAGGAGAAACTGGCAAAGGAAATGGTTAAGGCTTTGAAAAGGAAAAAAACATTTTTGGCACATTTGTTTACAAAAATAATGGAAATTAGGAGAAAAGGAAGGTGAAAGGTCACAGGTTGCATGTGAGGAGGAAATTGAAGGAAAATAATGGAAAATGAAGAAAATAAAGGCCTCATTGATAAAAAGGCTTCTAAGGATTAGTTCATGGCTTTTTTTTAGTTCAGTTTTGGAGCTCTCTCTCTATTCTCTCTCTCACTTTTGGACACTTAGAGTTTCTTGGAGTATTTCAGCATTGGATCAAGAAGGGAAAAGAAAGCAATGGAAGGACAAGGAAAATAAAGGAAAGCAAAGATCAATAAAGGAAGAGCACAATCAAGCAGCTTCGACATGAATACTTGCAAGTAACATATTGCATGTATGATTTCCTAGCTGGTTTTGACATGCATGGTATGTGCATGTTGGTATTTGGTTCTTTTGTAGTCGGTGACATGGTTTTGTCGGTTTTTGACAATGGTTTTCATCCTTTCCTTGTTTTTTCTGGATAGTCATGGTATGATGGGATTTTTCTTGGTTTTGAGATTTGGAATTGTCGGATGGTTTCAGAATCTGGGGCAGAGGTGGTCTCAGGTGCATTCCCAAAGGCCTAGGAATCCCTTGACTGGTTTTAGTGGGATACACGATAAGTCATAAGGGTGGTGTCTCGGTAAGGGCCTAGTGATTCGATGTGGATTGCGGTAAATCCTAGAGACAAGGAGATGAAAAATTCCTCAAGGATAGTGGTGAGATCCAGAGGCATTCCAAGCTCGATTCAGTTTTGTGATCTCAGTGTCAGTTTCGGTGAGATCATGGTATGTTTATGGTGGAGGTGGTTTAACCTCTGGATTCTCTTAGCTGTTTGGATTGGTTTATCCATGAGATCCCACATTCATGCTTGGAATATGATATGGGGGTGACTGGTTGAAAGAAATATTTGAATCAACCTTGTCTATGGTCGGGTGGTACATGGAAGTCCCGAACCTGGTTAGCTCTTGCCTATGCTTAATGAAAGCTAAGTTCTCTTAATTTTGTACTTGTATTTATGTGGATTTAATGGTTGTTATCTTATGTTTAATTTGTGGTTATATGTATGTTATAAGCATGGTTATGTGACTAATTGTAGTCATGGTTTATTTCATGTTTTCACTTGTAACTAAAAGAATAATGGATGCAAGACCTAATTAAGGTTAAGACAACTAATGGGAGAGGGTGGTGATCCTTCTTGAAAGGTTTCATATGAATTTCAGTTCCCTTAGGCTCAGTCTTGTATTCGTGACTTATAGATTGCATTGTTTCCAAGTGTTTGATAGAATGTTAGTCCTGGTTGGGGATGGTCAGGCCTAGTCCTGGTGTCAGTTTTTGGTTTACAAGCATTTCCCTTGTGTAATTTATAGATTTTGAAAGTTACATGGATTTATGGGCAGAGGTTTAGCCCCAACCCTGGAATTTAGTCTTAAAATATGTATTCGTAGGCACAACAATGGGTTAAAAATTTTCCTAGTCGCACTCATGCAGGCCTGTGAGAGCGACTGGGAGGTTCCATTCCTGCTGATGCCTTGGCAAGGGTGTGACTGGGGGTAAGAACCAGTTAAAAGTCAAGGTGAAATTAGGGATGGACACTTGGAGGGGTTGGGTTACTCTTGGAGGGTCTCCATGGCACCTGAGAGAAATTAGTAAGGTCTATTGTAGACTCCATTTCCTTGAGGTCACCTAGGGGGTTGATTCTTGTCATAACAGACCCTCATCTCATTTTTACCCGGTAAGTTGGTCAAAGTGGGCAGATATGAGTGGAGGGGCTCGTTACAAGTGGTATCAGAGCATGGTTCACTCCTCAGACTGGATGAGCAGTGTGTTGGTCATGTATTTATGTAGGTTTCACATGTGTTTCTCATACTTGTGGTATATGTACTTATTGCATCCTCATGGTTGTGTTCATGGTGGCAGTGATGTCGCCATGGGAGAGATGATGGTGTTGCGGTGGAATGTGTTGTCATGAGCGTATGATTGATTATACATGTCAGGTGCTTACATGTTTTCAAGTGTACATTGGTATGGTTGATGTTGTCATGCATGAGGTCATGGTGTGTAGTTGATATGGTCATGCATTGATGAATGGATTCTAGCTAGAATGATGTTTATGTGTTGATATACCTACATATTATAAGTCGATATGTTGTTATTATTATGTCTATACATGTATTACATTTATTGGTTGATCTTGCAGATGAGATATCCTCCCTGAATTATGCTAAGGTGCGTTGGTTTATTATGATTTGGTTTCGCTGACATGAGATGCCTTGCAGGAAGAAATCAAAGATGACTAGCAAGATGGTAGACTAAATAGATTCTCTCTATGAATAAGATGAGAAACATGGTGTTGGGAACTCTTCTAACTTACCAGACACACTGAGAATTTTGAAGGAATAAATAAGGAGTTGTAAAGAAGCTAATGACATAATCATACACGCACAGGAAAAACAAGTAGAGATCAATGCAGCAATCCTTCAAAGTTTTTCAGAGTTGCAAAAACAGGTACCACTTTGGATCAGCTATGGACGTGAGGATGGGACTAATGGGGCATATGGCAGTAGGTCTCATGGGGGTCACAGGTCGGATAGAGATGACATGATTAGAGATGGTAGGTTCTAGGATATTCTGGATAGGAGAGGTGACAAACACATGTACTATTATAGTTCTTGTTCTGACAGGAACTATGATCATCATCATTATCATCCTTACAGGAGGGGCGACAAGGGATATTTTCCAGATGAGTTTAAGAAAGAAAAAACACCTAAATTTTATGGAGATATGAAGAAATCACAAGATGCAGAAGCATGGTTTCTTGGTATGAGGAAGTTCTTCAGGTTGCATGATTACTTAGAAAACATGAAAGCCATAATAGATACATTCAAACTCAAGGGTAAAGAAGATATTTGGTGGGAAGACGCGAATAATATAAGGGGTATTTATGAGGAGGAACTGACTTGGAGTGAGTTTGAGAGGTTATTCCAAAAGAAGTATCTATAGGAGAGGTACTATGATGCCAGAGCTAAGGAGTTTTATGAGTTGCAGATGGGTTCCATGACAAATGATGAGTATACTAGTAGGTTATTGGAGTTATTGAGATATGTGCCTTACCTCAAGGAGGATAAGCCCAAGGTTCAGAGATTCATCATTGGGATGCTAGTAGCCTACAAAGACTGGATTGAGTTCGATGAGCCTAGATCGTTAGAAGAATCCATTCAAAAGCTAAAGCATTGTTATGATCAGTCAAAATGCAAATTTGATCCTAAGAGTGATTTGAAAGGAAATGAGAAAGCTAAAGGAAGTTTTCCACCAAAGCGAGGAAGACCTCATGATGCAGATGAGAAATAAAATGTGGTTCCTTACAAGAAGTTCAGTACAGTTGAGAAGGGACATGGATCGCAGCCTGGAGAGCAGCAGAAGAGAGGTGATGGTAGAGCATCATTTGTAACACCCTCTTCCCACATATACCCAAGTAACTGACCAACTGGGGTAAATATGTGATGAGAGGCTACCAATATGAGTTTCAACCTCCTAGATGGCTTTAAGGAAGTGGAACCGATGGAAACATGACAAACAGACCTTACATTGCATCATTGACATCCCCAGGAGGTAACCCAACATTCCAGGGCCCTATTCCCTGATGGGGAACTGATTTTTAACCCATTTGAGGCTTAGAAATGGGCATGTAAGGGAAATGGAGCAATTATAGACCCTTATCCGTGGGATTTCCTTGTCAAGGTAGCGGCTACAACCCCAAAAGTTGAGTTTTGTGCCTACAACTTTGGGATTTGTGCCACATTTTCAACCCCTAAGCCTAGGTCACTGCCAAGAACTTCCTGTAACTTTAGGAGAGGATAAATAACATTAGAACAAGGACATGGAATAAATCACATCATTGGAAACTCGTCTGACCCCACCTAGCCATGACATGCATTTCGTCAAACATGTCACAAACATTGCATCTACAGGTGTAAACAACCGAATTAAACATGGGGGTCTAATAATTATATGAGAATTGCTAAGAAGAATTTCTCCCTTACATCATAAGCTACAATACAATCTATTTGACCATAGATACATTGTATATTCATTTACAGGAAAAAACATAGATAGAGCCATACACCATCATTGATAAAATACAATCTTATAACCATCATAATAGCAACAAAAATACCAAGGATATAACATCAAATAAATCCACATAATAACCAGTACATTTGCATACCAAATACCAAAGGAATGAGCTTCTCATTAATGAATTTCAAAACCTACCGAAGATGGGACTCCATGTTCCACTCGACCATAGATTGGCAGAGCCAAATCTCTCTTCAACCAATCACCCCCGTGACATATTCCAAGCATGAATGTGGGACTCAAACCAAAAAACCAACCAGGGCATCCCGAGGCTAAAGCACCCCATCCTAATCAATCATAAACCAGGTTTTACCATGATCTACACCCAATCACTAGTCCAACACAAGCATGGATATCATCGGATTCTCTCTGCTTAAACTGTGGGGAATTTTCCTATCTCCTAGTCTCTCAGGCTTTACCACAACCCACATTTTGAATTAGGGGTCACTGGGCCCTAAACCGAGACATACTCTCCAAGCTTTAAAGCAATCCCAAACTTGGGATTCCTAGGCATGAATGAGGAGAAAACCACCTCTAGGATTTATCGTATATCCCACCATTCACCGGTCGAGGATTCCTAGGCCTACCAAGGCAACACACTATCCGACTTTACCGAAACCCATAGTCTGGTTCAGGGATTACTAAGCCATGTGTTATATAAATTCAAAGATCCACCCCACTCAGCTTTTAATCCATCTGGTAATCCAACTAAACCAAAACATGAGAACTCCACAACAACATGGCTATCCAGAAATGGAAAGGCTAGGTTGAAAACACTATCACACTTGGAAAAACCCATGCCAAGACAACAAAGAACCACATGCAATACCATGCGTGTCAAATATAGAAAGGAAGTCATACATACAAATAAATGCCTACAAAGAATCATGTTGTAGCTACTTGATTCCTGCTCCTCCTTGCTTCATTCCTTCTTTTTCCTGCTTTCTTGCCTTTCTTGCTCAAAATGCCAAAGTGCTCCAAAAACTCTAAGTGTCCAAGAGTGAGTGAGAGAGAGAGAGAGAGAGAGAGATAATAATGAGAGAGCTCCAAAAAATGTGAACCAAATCTTTCTAGCTAATCCTGAGAAGCCTTTTTATGGAAGAGACCTCTATTTTCTTCATTTTCGATTATTTTTCTTCATTTTCCTCCTCACATGCAAACTGTGATCTTTCATCTCCATTTTCTACTAATTTCCATTATTTTCATAAATAAATGTTCCAAAAATGCCATTTTTCCTTTCCAAAGCCTTTTCCATTGCCTTTGCCAATTCCTTTAGCCATAATAACTTAAATGAACACCCACTAGGATGTTTTTCCCACCGTTCAGCTTGGAATATGTGTCCCATCGATCGTGGTCTTATATATTTTTACATGAATTTTTACCAGGGCTGTTACAAAACCCTCCCCCTTGGGGGAACACCGTCCTCGATGTTCAATGACACATACAAACCAAAAAACTTCTAAAAACAAAACATATTGTCTATGGAGCTTTATAACACAACTCATTGCAGTGTTTACAATGACATCCTGCTGGAAACATGGCAAGCATACCATTTATTGGAGCTTTATAACATAGCTCATTATGGTATTTACAATAACAACCACATTTGCTTCAACCATCAAATAATCATGCTGTTTATGGAGCTTTATAAATCCAACTCGATACAGTATTTACAATAATATACACATGCACATTTTCTCAACCAGCAAATAAAAGGATACGATTCCTATATAAAAAACAAGGGAATCTAGAGGCTCACACCTCCACCCTAAAAGTAATACCAGGATTCACCTCCTTCCCACGAAGTTCATAATCCACTGCCAAAGTCAAAGTCTACATCCATTGTCCAGTGCTACAATCTTACGCCACTATACCCTCAATGAAGAGTTATTGGCTCATTGTTCCAAGGCACAATCCCAATGTGCATATGATTCCATCTGGAAATGTTAATGACAAAAAAAAACCCATCCTAGGCCTTCCCTTCTCTGCTACACAATCCCTCGGGAAATTCGGTAATCCCCTTTCGTGTAGTCACTCACCTTCCAAGTTCCCCGACATCCCCTATCCTAGGCGATCCATCCCTTGGAAAGGCTTCCTCACTTCGAAAGATACAAAAACCAAGGCATACCCCGGCCTCAAAACCATCATACCAGTCATAGCATGCTCATTGAAATCAATGGACACTATTGGGTACCAGTGTCCCACAATGACCCCACTCCTGAAGTGCTTTTCCATCATATTGTTGCATGTTCCAATTCCTTTTGCTAACGATGCTAGTTCTTGCATTCGGTTTCAACCATTACAACTAGTCATTACATGCTTCCTATATCAAGCACATAATTTTCATTCGATTCAAAATAAATTGAAATAACTTCAAATCATACCTCATTGGTAGCTCGTCAAAAAGGTACACTTGAAATCCTTTTTACTTCCTCTCACAACAATTCAAACTAGTTGTTTGATCAAATAATCATGCATAAACATATCACATCTAGTTAGCTCAAAACAAAACCATCATAGGTAAAAGTCATGAATCACATTCAATCATCATAAACCATAATCATAAATCACATATAGCCATCATAATTCAAAATTGTAGATCACATGCATAATAGAACTAAAATAAAATATCGATACTTATCCTTCATCGATCCTTACTTTTGCCTTTTTAATTTCCGTACACACATCAGATCGGTTGCCATACCCAAAAAACACCCAATGCCTTCTCCTCAACCATGTGCACATACACATAATGTGCATCACACACATACAAGCATACACGACATATAACACCATGCAATACATGCACTTACACCCAATGTACAACACAACACAATACATTCACCTACATACAACATACAACATGACATAATACATACACTTACATCCAATGTACAACACAACACATACACCTACACCCAGTGTACAATACAACATAATGCATATACATATACAAAGTACAATACAATGAATACACATGTCATGATACAAAAACTACACCATGCACATAGATATTACTGCATGCCCGTAACACGACATGTACGACATGCACGAAATACCACATGTATACTAGTACCATATGCACAACATGTACACAATACCACTTGTACACAACACTACCTACATAATGTGTGCACAAAATCAAATGTACACGACACCACAAGTACACAGTGCCACATGAATGGCATGTTCACGACACGACCTGCACACAACACCACATGTACAACATGTACACAACACCATATGCACATAACAACATGTGTACAATCATGAACAAAACTCCATATGTACATAGCACCGCATATATAACAAGTACATAGCACCATATGTACACAACACCGCATATCCAACATGTACATAACACCATCTATACCTAGTACTGCATATCCAATATACACACAACAACATATATACAACATGCATACAACATCATAGGTACACAATACTACATATGTTACATGTACACATCACCATAGGTACAATCACTGAATATACAACATGCACACCATATACACAACAGTAGCACTTCACATCCAAAACCATACACTGACCCCACAAGCAACATTGCAAGTCTAGTGTCTTTCCATTGTCCATGCTTATCCTAACATGTCGCAGATCACACTACTTTCACTTCGTTGATGTACCCCACAACATTACCTATCCATAACATAAACATAGGAATAGTACAAGCATATAATATTAAATCATATCCACATGATACTGACCTCATAGATCTATCAAGGCTACTCTTCCACTTGATTCTCCGTATCCAGGAAACTCTTCATGCCATTCACTGCATAAGCAATCATTCCTCCACAAGAATGATCCCTGAAAACCCTATCAGACAGTGACATAGATAGATAGATAGATAGATAGATACATACATACATATATAATCATTAACATAAAACAATCATCATCCTGTCATAAAACTACATATATACACACATGTACACATATAAACATTTAGCATCAAACAACCATGATCCACGACGACCTTATCAGACACGACATACATACATACATACATGTATACATATATAAACACCAATATAATCATGATCACATCATAATTACCAGATAGTATAAGGTCTAGGTTAAGAGAACTTCCTTTATCTGTGCACACGATGCACAACATTAAGAACAACAGTGCCTAACATAGCCAAGGCATATGATGCCTCAAATCCATTTACTTTACCTTTATGGCTACCTTTCTCATGTATGTAATTCCACCATCCATGTACCACAATGGACCCAACTAGTCCAATCGACGGTTATATTCTTACCTTCCGCTGCACTTACTCATGCAACGAGCTTCATCTGTGCCTTGCATTACTTGTTGGGTACCACACAACTCTCCCTGAGCTCCATTAACTTTCCTCTTTCCCAACCAATTCCCAAGACTCAAAACATAAAAGGCAAGAACGATAACAAATAAGAAACAAACCATGAAAACCTAAAAGAAATATGATGCCACAATAAAGTGGCATGGCCATGCACTGGATGAAATCAAGACTGCAACTTAAGCGCAAAAAAATCACAAAACACCCAAAGCACAAGACTAGCAAAAACACCATGACGCAATCCCAATGGGTCCCCAATGCTTCCGAAGGAAAACTCAACCTGGTCCTTCTTCAAGTTTTCATGGTGGTATCTTGCCATGAAATCCACTGCATCATATTGCCATAAACACATAATTGTCAACGTATAGATATATATACAATATGCAAATTACCTTATCTTGTTGTGCCAAGCACGCTGACCTGTAACTAAACACACATGTCAGCCGTATGTACCAAATATCAAGACAACATATCTATCGATTTTAAATCAACTTTTACCAAGACTAACAACCATGCCATAATCAAATGATAGTCAAAATCATAATACTACAACTATCACCTACTTATACTCAAGTACATATCAACATTCCCAACACATATGTGTTAATACAGCCATTTGAAAACAAGATCATTTCTTCATGAAGTTTTATAAAGACATACTCATATCATGCGATTAATCAAACATTCAAAAATAGTCAACATAATAGACACCAACACTCAAACACAAAATATCGACATAGTCAAATGATCAACCACCAAGTATATGACATAAGAAAAATCATACCTTAATGTGTCTTAGGGGAGGATATCTTGTTGACATAATCAATCTATATTAGCACAACGTAATTTCACAACACCTCAACTCAACATAAATAAGATCAGGATATCCATAAAAGTAACTAACTAACATGGTCACATCATAAAATCATAAAAAATTGTCATTCATGCATACCAATCACATATGCACAGTCAGACTATATTAGTACAACACAATATCACAAATAAGTCGACTCATACCTGAATGTCATCACGCTAACCATCTGCATAAGCCAATCCAATTTAGCATGATACATATAACATTAATATCTTAATGAAATAACCCTAATCATCAAGTTAATAGCATTTAACAACAACAAGTTATATATCATGCTCATCAACAACATATAGGTAATCTAACACAAGACAATAATAGCAATGCATACTAGCACAGGTTTCTATCATTCACGACTATCCGACACATGTACATATGACCGCACTAATCAACTAGAATCTATAATTTATGTAACCATAAAATCAATATAATGAAAGGAATACTCATAAGCATAATGCATATAACAATCCTTAACCTACATGCCCAAAATCAAAACATGTATGATGACATGCTCTTGCCTCGAGGTTCTATGCTACAACTTCACTTTGATGGTCTGCATCTCCTTCTCTTTCTTAGCCAACACATTAGCATCATAACATACCAATATCGTCATGATGACCTAATTGCATACAATGACCTTATGGACAACAACCTCAATCAAAAAAACGCAAAATTGACCATATGCACCCACTTGACATGTAAAACTAATCATGAATGACGAATGCATGTTCAACATATGACATCACACAAATAAGCATACAATGATAACACCAAAACATCACCAATATGTAACCCTAACATAAGCAATCAATGCACATATAATATGTCACAAGATGTAAACAATCATGCACGAACAATACATAAGCAAGAACCACACATAACCAGTCATACACTCATGACAACATGTTGACAACAACACCATCAACACTTCCAAGGCGACACCACTGCCACCACAACCAACACAACATGGATGAAACAAGCACATATTGACCACAAGCATACTACACACACATGCAATCAACGGAAACACATGATCAACACACCGCCCATCTAGTCCAAGGGTTGAACCATGCTCTGATACCACTCTGTAACACCCTCTTCCCACATCTACCCAAGTAACCAGCCAACCAGGGTAAACATGTGACGAGGGGATACAAATATGAGATTCAAGCTCCTAGATGACTTTGAGGAAGTGGAACCGATGGAAACACGACAAACGTACCTTACACTACATCGTTGACATCCCCAGGAGGTAACCCAACCTTCCAGGACCTTTTTCCCTGGGGGGAAATGTTTTTTAACCCATTTTCAGCTTAGCTGCGGGCATGTAAGGGCAATGGAGTGGTTATAGACCCTTAGCTGCAGTCTTTCCTTGTCAAGGTAGTGGATAAGGCCCAAAAATGTTAGTTTTGTGTCTGCAACTCCAGGATTTGTGCCACATTTTCATCCCTTGAGCCTAGGTCACTACCCATAACTTTATGTAACTTAAAGAGAGGATAAATAACATTAGAACAAATACATGGAAGCAATCACATCATCAGGAACTCATCCGACCCCACCTAGGCATGATAGAAATTTCGTCAAACATGTCACAAACATTGCATCTATAGGTGTAAAAAACATAATTAAACATGGGGTTATAATAATTATATGAGAATCGCTAAGAAGCTTTGCTCCCTTACATAATAAGCCGAAATACAATCTATTTGAGCATAGATACATTGTATATTCATTTACAGCCAAAAACATAGATAGATCCATACATCATCATTGATAAAATACAATCTTATAACCAACATAATAGCAACAGAAATACCATGGATTTAACATCAATGAAATCCAAATAATAACCAATACATTTTCATAACAAATACCAAATGAATGAGCTTCTCATTAATGAGTGTAAATCCCAACCGGAGATGGGATTTCCACGTTCCACGCGACCCTAGATTGGCTGAGCCAAATCTCTGTTCAGTCAATCACCCCAGTGCCATATTCCAAGCATGAATGTGCGACTCAAACCAAAAAACCAACCATGACATCCCAAAGCTAAACCACCTCACCCTCATCAATCATAAACCAGGCTTTACCGTGATCTACACTCGATCACTAGGCCAACACAAGCATGGATATCACTGGATTCTCTTTGACTAAACCATGAGGAATTTTCATGTCTCCTAGTCTCTCAGGCTTTACCGCAACCCAAAATTCGAATCAGGGGTCATTAGGCCTTAAATCGAGACATACTCTCCAGGCTTTACCATAATCCCAAACCCAAAATTCCTAGGTCTGAATGGAGAGTAAACCACCTCTAGGCTTTATCGTATATCCCGCCATTCACCGATCGAGGATTCCCAGGATGACCGAGGAAACACACTATCCGACTTTACTGCAACCCACATTTTTGATTAAGGGGTTACTAGGCCATGTGTTATATCAATTCCAGGATCCACCCAACTCAGCTTTGAATCCATCTAGTAATCCAACTAAACCAGAACATGAGAACTCCACAACACCATGGCTATCCGGAAATGGCAAGGCTAGGCTGAAAACACTGTCACACTTGGAAAAACTCATGCGAAGATAGCAAAGAACCACATGCAATACCATGCATATCAAATCTAGCAAGGAAATCGTACATGCAAATCAATACCTGCAAAGAATTCTGTTGTAGCTACTTGATTCCTGCTCCTTGCTTACTTCCTCCTTTTTCCTACTTTCTTGCCTTTCTTGCTCAAAATGCCAAAGTGCTCTAAAAAATCTAAGTGTCGAAGAGTGAGTGAGAGAGAGAGAGAGAGAATAATGAGATAACTCCAAAAAAAGCTTGCCAACTAATCGTCAAAAGCCTTTTTATGGAAGAGGCCTATATTTTATTCATTTTCCATTATTTTCCTTCAATTTCCTCCTCACATGCAACCCGTGACCTGTAATCTCCCTTTTCTCTGAATTTCCATTATTTTCATAAATAAATGTGCCTAAAATGCTATTTTTCCTTTCCAAATAATTTTCCATTTCCTTTGCCAATTTCCTTTAGCCATAATTACATAAATGAACACCGGTTAGGATGTTTTCCCCACCATTCAGCTTGGAATATGTGTCCCATCTATCGTGCTCTTATATATTTTTAAATTAATTTTTACCAAGGTTGTTACAGAACCCTCCCCCTTGGGGGAACATCGTCCTCGGTGTTCAATGACACCTACAAACCAACAAACTGGTAAAAACAAAACATACTGCCCATTGAGCTTTATAACACATCTCGTTGTAGTATTTATAATGACATCCTACTGAAAACATGACAAACATACCGTTTACTAGAGCTTTATAACATAACTCATTACGGTATTAACAATAACAAGCACATTTGCTTCAACCAGCAAATAATCATAATGTTTATGGAGCATTATAAATCCAACTCGATACAATATTTATAATAATATACACATATGCACATTTTCGACCCCATGCCTATAAAATTGATAGGAAAGTCCTTTGAAACTTGTCCATGATGTCCCTGTAATTTTTGACAGAATCCGAGGCAATCCACTCTATCAAACGCTTGGGAGAAGGTGGGGACTTCTTCTAGCTGCTTCATGTCCATGGGCTCATATCTAACAACAACTCCTCCTTTATATTGCTTCTTTTGTGATGCCATGGCTCCAAAGTGAATTGAACAATCAACCCTTTCCTTGACATTTGCAAAGATTTTTAGAGACAACACACAAAGCTTTTTACACTAATAGAATTAACCCTGAGACAACTAGACAAAAATCCTAGACCTCCAGACCGATACTGAGATAAACCAAGGAGCTCTCAAGAATGAAATAAGGTGTATTCGAGACAAGGAATCTTAATGAAAAAGTGAACATGGGATAGGATGAATGGGCAACATGCATTTAAAAAAATGATGGAAAATGACAATGATGAGCAATGATGAGCCAATATGCTTTGACAGTCACTAACCAAACTTTTTTGATACTTTGCATGATTTTTTCTACCATTAGCAAAAAAAAATGGAATTCGGTAGCAAATCCTGTGTTCGAGAGGGTATATTTTCTACATAGCTTTCAAGAACTTCCATAGAAAATCTTGACGTTTTTACATTGAAGTTGCTGCATAAGTATGAAAAAGTGTCAAATCTTCCATAATGACTAAATCAACTTATGCACAACAAAATTTTGGGTTTTTCTTTAACAATAACTCCCCTAAACACTAATGATGGCCTTTCAACATCACTAAAGAACCTTGATACATGTGAAATTTTAAAAATCATAAAATTGAAAATCCTATTAAAACCTAAGACACTTAACCTAATTCTAGTTATGTCTAAACCTAGTGATGTTGAAAAGTCATCATTAGTGTTTAGGGGAATGAACAATGATAAAGGTGTTATCATGCAAACTAATGAAGCAAGGAACAATGATAAGGGTGTTACCATGCAAACTAAACCAAATGAGAATGCATATTATTATTTTGATAAACCATTTTTAAATAAAGATAAAATGATCACATGACATAAACAACTTTGATTTAGGAACATACTCTTTATAATCATCTATTTGCAATTAGGAAATAAGATAAAACATTTATAATAATCTATTTACAATTAGGAAATAAAATAAAACATGACATAAACAACTTTGATTCAAAACATATTCCTTATTATAATCTATTTACAATTAGGGAATAAGATAAAACGATCACAAGAAATAAACAACTTTGATTCAGAAACATACTCATAATAATCTATTTACAATTAGGGAATTATACTAATCTATTTAGAACCTTCATTACACCTATACCAATTAAGGAATAAAATAAAACGATAAAAAAACATAAACAACTTTGATTCAAAAACATACTCCTTATAATAATCTATTTACAATTAGAGAATTATAATAATCTATTTAGAACCTTCATTACACCTATCCCAATTAGGGAATAAGATAAAACGATGAGATGGCATAAACAACTTTGATTCAGAAACATACTCCTTATAATAATCTATTTACAATTAAGGAATTATAATAATCTATTTAGAACCTTCATTACACCTAACCGTTTTATTGATTAAAAATTTCGAAAAATTAAAAGGGAAACAAAATACACTCATTAATATTCAAGATGCCTAACAAGAAATCACAGCGTGAAATGTTGAATATATGACCTCGATCTAAGTTCAACAAGGCACGTGACTCGAAAATGGCTATTATTATAATGTATATTTCTCTCCAATAACAAAAATAATTTGTATTTCTAAATTTAATATATGGAGAGAGTTTTTTTCGCTAAAATCGAGGTTATTGGTTTGTTGAATTGATAATTTCATGAAATAATAGTTTTTTTTGGGACGAATAGGGATAAAGGAACACCCAACGTGTTTGCTATTATTGAATAGTAGCTTAGAAGTTTCGCCTAGAAGAAGGAAAGGTGGGGTTCTATGGATGGATGGAGACATGCATGGATGTTATCACTTGTGTTAAGTAATTGACAACTCTCCCAAATAATTTAATACTTTTAATAATTCATGGATAGAAAATAATGTGTTTATACTTTGGTGTCTTGGAGGGTTACTTGTAGCGTTTGGACAAATGAACTTGTTCTCTTGTTATGTAATTTTCCCAATTAAAAATTAGATCTAGAGGATGTAACCTTTGATTGTTAATGGGTTTTGTCCTTTGATTGTCATTGGGTTTTGTGGGCATGTAGGTTTGAAAGATGATATTAATAAAAAAAAAAAAATGAAGGGAAGTACAATCCAAGTTTCTCATGATAGCCAACTTCACCTATATTGACATTAAATATTAATGGGAGGGTAAGAAATAATTTTCAACATTGGAATGTGTTGTGCCACCCAACATAAATGATATAAAGATAAAGTTGTTGTATAATTTGAGGTGGAGTGGGGGCAAATGAGTCGGAGATGCGCACAAGTTAAGTGATTTGAAATGAAAATTAGATTTGGAAATTTGTTGGGGAGCACGTGTTGAGGCGCCCACAGATAAAACTGAATTAGATTGTCCATGTCTATCACTTCATTCCGGTTTCCAACCACCGCCTCCGGGAGGGAAGGCCGAGGCCACCGCCGTCGGATAATAACAACAAAAAAAAAACGTTAATACCGTCAACAAGATTCGTTTCACGGGACGGGAATGGAGTGCCGGGAGAACTTTCCGTCGGCCGGAGAGTTCGTTTGGAAACGTGGCTCCACGTAGCCCGAAGCTATCGGCGGGACCCGCGGAATCGATTTCCGGAAGCACGCTCGCCCAGATCACGCCTCGGAGGATCATGTTTTGTTTTGTTTTGTTTTTTAAATTTTTATTTCTCTCTCACGGGAGTGGTGTGAGCGCGCTTTCACACCTCACACGAGCGAATAGATACGTGTGAATTGAATTCTTGGCGGGTAAGGGTACCGACCTAACCCTAGACTGGGGGGACGGTGAAGGGGGTCGACACGTAGGATTTTTTAATTTTATTTTTCGAAATCGGCTAAAAAAGCGGGAAAGCCAGCGGGCAGAGTAGGTACTGGAAGATTTTATCTTGACGTGCGCGGGCAGATAAGGGAGTGTGTTTAGTGGCTCTACCCTTTGGGTGGGGCCCGGGCCGTTTCGTCAGATTTTATTTTGGGCAGCCAATCCAAGAAGAAGGAGAAGAAGAACAGGGCGGTTTCAATTTCCACGTCCTCGGATTCCAGCTGGCCACGCCACGGTCTGCTTCCTCTTCCGCCTTCTCCATGCGTGTTTGTCGATAAGAGTTTGTTTGATGGGGACTGTCGCCACGTGGCACCCTCGGGAACATCTTCTGCATGCGAGCTCTTGGTGGCATTTGCTGCTTTGTATAAAGCTCGACGTTAGGGGGGTGTGTTGTCTGATATGCCAAGATCCTTTTTCAACAATACAGTGCCTGTCTGGAGATTCGATATGGCCGATTCAGATGTTGTTTCTCAGAGCAGCGGCAGCCCTCTGCCTCTGCCTCTGCCCCTGCCCCGCAAGAGAGCCAGGGACGATGAAGAATACAGCGATGTGATGGAGAGCGTTACGGATTTGGGGTCGGGGTTGGTATTTATCCCAGAGGCCAAGAAACTCAATGCGGGGCCGCGACCCCCCCTGCTCGCACAGGACGCCGACCTCATGGCGCTTCTGGACAGAATCGACAAGATGGATAGCTACACAGACGAGGATGGCTTTTCCTGTGAGGCCCAGCCCAGCGAGAATGAGCGTTGCAGAGATTCTGGCATTGCGAAATCTTCAGAAGAAGCCGAAATGGGGGCTATATCGAAGCATGCGGACTCGGCTTCTTCCATTGGGGACGGTTCAGATGTTGGGGACTTGCAGGCCTATGGCAATGGAAATGTTCTTGGGGAGTTTGATTTCAATGTCTTTCTTGACTCTGCAGATGAGTTGGCCATGGGGTTGAACCACTTTCCATATTATGATGGAGATGTAATGGCGGCCATTTCTTCTCAGGGCATTCCTGAGAATACCCCTTATAACGAAGTTGCTGCAGAGGTCTTCCATGGGTCTCTATGGGACGACGATATTTGGCAGCTGACTGATATCAATGAAATTCAACAGGGGAGATAGGTAGTGGCAGGGGGTTTAAACTTGTGCAAAGCATGGGAATGTAATATATGTGTATGGAAGTTTTGATGAAAGCGCCTGTGTACAATGTCAAGGAAGTATACTGTGTATTGTTTTTTGGTTTTAAGATTATTCATGTTGCAATAGCCTGGTTTTGGATATTCTTCCAAATCAAATAGTCAATGTAACACTCTTCTGTTCCTTTTCCCTGAGAACAGCGGATTGCCTTTTAATGTTACACTTTAAAACGGTTTCAACATTGGTTGTTTTACAAATATAATATTTGATTGGAAACTTTTTTTATTTTTTGGCATAACTCACTGGAAAAATCTATCATAACTTCATCGCTTTCTATGCATGACTTACTTTTCAATGATGAATTCATGACTTTCAATGCATAACTCACTTTTCAATGCAATTTATCAAAGTTCAATGTAATTTATCATACCTAAGTTTCAGTTGGGTTGTTAAACCAGCAGGTTTCAGGGGTTGGTTCAGTAAGGATAGTCATCACTAGTGCGCAATGGACGTCTTTAACTACTTAGGTATTCTAACTGGATAATCCAGTTTTTAGGTTGTTAAACCAGCAGTGTGGTGCGCAAATTCAGTTTTCAATGCAACTTATCATTCAATGCAATTTAGCATGACTCAGTTTTCAGCGGGGTTAGGATAAATTCAGTTTTCACCGCTACCTTTCATTCATTCAATGCAAGTTAGCATAACTCAGTTTTCAGCGGGGTTAGGATAAATTCAGTTTTCACCGCTACCTTTCATTCATTCAATGCAAGTTAGCATAACTCAGTTTTCATTCATTCAATGCAAGTTAGCATAACTCAGTTTTCCTGGGGTTGTTGAACCAGCAGGAGGGATAATCACTAATTCCTATTATTAATTGATTGATAATCATCAGTAATGCCTACTAATGTTATTGTTAATTATTTTTGAGGCGCTATACTAATGCCTATTATTAATTATTTTTGATCATCACTAATGCATACTAATGCCTATGCATTAGTAATTTTTTTTTTTTGATCATCACTAATGCATACTAACGCCTATTATTAATTATTTTTGAGGCGCTATGGATATCTTAACCAGTTAGGATAAATTCAGTTTTCAATGCAACTTATCATAACTCAGTTCAATTGAGTTGCTAAACCATTGATATCGCTAAACCAGTGATTAAACCAATGATGGCTATGTGATGGATAGCTATCAAACCAGTGATGTCGCTAAACCAGTGATGGCCATGATGGCTATGTGATGGATAGCTATCACTAGTGCGTGAGGCATGAGGCATTAGCGTGCTGAATTGAGGCATTAGTGTACTTAAAAAAATTAGTTCAAGTTCAAATATCAAGTTCAGATTAATCAAGAGAAATTAGTTCAAATATCACAAATCACTTCAAATTAATCAAGATTTTAGATTTTAGTTCAGAAAAAAATAGTTCAAATAGTTCACAGATCAAGATTTTAGTTCAAATTAATCAAGATTTTAATTCTTTTTTATTTTTCTGTTTTTTTTCCCAAATTTTGATACTAGAAACAACAAAAAAATTTCATTAAACAACTCCATTGACAACAAAAAAATTTCATTAAACAACTCCATTGTGGCCAAAAACACTCTAAAAAAATCTCGTTAAACAACTCCATTGTTACCAAAAACTCCAGAAAGTCTCATTAAACAACTCCAGTGTTTTGAGGTATTAAACCAGTGATGATAGCCATCACTTTCATTGTTTTAAAGTGTTAAACCAAACCAGTGAAGATAGCCATCACTTCATTTGTTTTGAGGTGTTAAACCAGTGAAAATAGCCCATGAGTGCCTATCGAGACGTCACTACTAACTAAACTTTTAATCTCATTAAATCAATAATGAGGATAGCCATCACATTATTAACTAAATTAAAATTTAGTTAAATCAATAATAAAGATAGCCATAACAAATTGTATACGCTAAATTGTTTTAGCGAGTAAATTTTTAATCTAGTTAAACTAACAATGAAAGAATAGCCATCACAAATTGTATATTGTAAATTGTTTAGCCATCTGAACAAATGTACTTCTTGTTTTTTAATCATAACTAAATTTTTAATCTAATTAAAGCAACAATAAAACATGTTTTAGCCATTCTGAACAAATCTACTTATTGTTTTTTAATTAGAACTAAATTTTTAATCTAATTAAACCAACAATAAAAATAGCCATGTTTTAGCCATCTGAACATTGTTTGTTTTTTTATCATTACTTGGTTTTAAATCTAGTTAAACCAACAATAAAAAAGTAGCCATCACAAATGTATGTATGTTGTTTTAGCCATCTTAACAAGTTGGCGTTCCATGTGAATCCATAAATGTCCTAATTGAATATCCTAACAAGTTGTTTACTTGGATATCCAAAAGTGCAAAATCACTCATCACTTTCTCATCACACCCTTATTGATGAAATTTTCATGACTGCTGGATAGCTATGGATGTTTCTAACCATTTGTTATTTTATGTGATACTGTAATTTAGATAACCTAATTTAGTTGGATATGCATTCTTAGTTGCATATCATCCCATAATGCAGACTTATTCATTACTTTTCTCATTACACCTCATTAAAAAAATATACTTTGATATACTTGTTTTGATATCATATTACAGAGGATAATGAAAATAAAAAATGGGCTCTAAATTGAAAATAAAAAATTATTTGTAACTTTTTTCCTTCTCTCGAATCAAAAAATCCTCAACCGCTTCTTCCCTATATCAATATTCCTTCTCCCAAATCCAAAAAATCTCAACTGCTTCTTCCCTATATCAATATTTGCATTAATTATAAAAACTTCTGTTGCATTAATTATAAAAACTTCTTGAATGTACGATCGAGTGGATTTCTCATTGAATGTTATTAAAGGATTCGCATTAATATATGCGGGGTTCGTCAGTGCAAATGTTCTGCTTCTTATTTCAACTGTTAGGGCTTCTTATTTGAATTGACTTGAGTTGCAAAAGTTCTGTCTTCTCCAGGTGTTGCAGAACTTTTAATAAATTCTTTTTAAAATATGATTGAGATTTGCCCCCTCTCTGTGGTTTGCCTTTTTTGTATGATTTATCCAAAGTATCTTACTTTAGCAAGTGATTTAGTAGTAACAATACAATTCGTTACAACCGAGACACGATAATGAAACAAAAAGATCCGGTGTTCGTCTCTTCTGGATAGGGTTGGTGGGTTAAGAATATCTGTTTGTTGTAACAGAGAGGAGCCAGACTGCACTATTTAATAGATTAGGTACAAACAGAGAGTTGCAGACTGCACTACTTTAATAGGTTTAGGTACAAACGGGAGAGTTGCAGGCTGCGCTACTTTAATAGGCTTGGGTGGGGTCTGTGTCCAAAATACAAGTCCTCTCATTTCCCGACTCTCCAGTAACAACAGTTGGTAGGTTTGAGGGTAGTCTTAAAATTTTTTTACATATTGTGGTAAGATTATAAAAAAATTTAGCATAAATTTTTGAAAAAATATTGTGGTAAGATTATGGAAGATTTCCACATAAATTTTTGAAAATTTGAGTTACAATCTTTAAAATTAAGAATTTTAAGTATTTAGAAATTTTTGATAGTGTTAAATTCATTTTCACCATAAAAAAAAATACATTTCAAATCCTACAGTTACTTGATTTTTTAAAATTTAAATATTATTTTTTTACAAAATTCCTAAAAAAAAACTACCATCCAAAATATTTTATTACCTTGATAAACAACACCATAGGTTTGTGCAGATGCTCACTCAGGGTACGAATTTGGGTTACGGCCTTACACTATTTTTTTTGATGATTGCCTAGTATTAGGTTTCAACTTTTAATATTATTAATGTTGGTAGCTGTTTAATATCATTTTATAAATTTTTCGTAGGCACGACTTTTCATAAGTAGCCCCATTTTATTTTTATTTGATAACAGTCTGTTATTTTAACTACTTTTCATCGAATCGAATCAGGGCAATAAATTGTCCATATCTATAATGTTTGTAAAGTACACTTATGGTTATTAATCGAAATCGCGGTGATAATTTGCAATATATTCAGCCCAACAACATGCTTGAAATAATAAAAAAAATGTAATTATTTTATTAATGGTCTTTATACATATCGATTCTTTTCAGAGTCCGAGTCCAATAAAACTCTACGGATTGTAGGATGTATCCATCTAGGAAAGTAGTAGTCCTCCATAATTAGAAAACTTTAAAATAGGGCTGTTTGGAAATGTGGTAGACCCCTAGCAACTTTGTTAAACACATGGCAAAATAGGTTTTCAATCACATGACAAGGAATTGGGTTATTGGCTCAAGAAATCATTTATTACAATATACCCTTTGCCCTTTTCGCTCAAAGTTGAGTATATGGATGGAATTTGATGCTCAAATTTGTTTATTAAATATAATTAAAAAATTAAAAAATTATTTATAAAATTAATTGGTTTATTAAATATAGTTAAAAAATTATTTATAAAATAGTAAAATTTTTTTCTTTTAAATTAGAAATCGAATTAAAAAAATATAAAACTATCAAATTTAATAAATAAATCTATTTTGAAATTAAAAAAATATAAAACTATCAAATTTAATAATAAATCTATTTTGAAATTCCAACCCTAGTGGATAGTGGGTATACCTTGCTTAGTTTAAAGTTATTTCTTTCTTTCCTCTTCACGTACTTAGGTGGCCAATCATTTTACGCACTTGGTGGCCAGGCATTTTATGGAACCCTTTTCTCTCGCGCAGAAAAGCTAAACCATTGCTTGGTTTGAACATAATCCGGTGGTTATGTTTATACCCTTCTTGGGTTTCGTCACACGCGTTAGTTATACGATTGCTGGGTTTGAACCTAATCCCGTGGTTATGAATATATGCCCTTATTGGGTTTGAATCCTCTCCCTGGTTTGAACCCATGCGCTTTATTGGTCATGCTACGTCGTAACCATCAAAGTGGTTAAACCATGATGCAATAATGTGTGTAAAGAAAACAACATTCTTCTCACATACGGGATTGGTTGCGCAATGTTTTAACTACCAAGGCATCTCTCACTTTGGTGACTTATTGGATTAAGTCATAACTTAATTATTAGGGTTGTAGGTGGTTGTGCGATGTTCTAACTAGTAAGTCATCTCTCATTTTGTTGACTTAATGGACTAAGTTATGATTAAGTCATAACTTAATTATTAGGGTTGTTGGTGGCTTAATAGATGAGGGGCTTTTACCTTAATGGATTAGGATTTTTTAATTCGTAATTTTATGTCTTTTCGGGGGGGTTTTTGCTGATTTAATGGATGAGGAATTTTTATTAAATAATGTAATGGAATAGGTTTTTATTTATTTATTTATTTAATGAATCAATGTTTTTTTTTTTAATAAATGATACAATGAATTGAGAAATGACATAATGGAGTTGGTTTTTTTTTTTGGGTGAGGATTAGAGACTTTTAGTGAATGATATAATGAAATGAGAAATGACATAATGAATTAGGAGTTTATAATGGAATTGAGTTTTTTTTGGTGATTTAATGGATTAGAGACTTTTAGTGAATGATATAATGAAATGAGAAATGACATAATGAATTAGGAGTTTATAATGGAATTGAGTTTTTTTTGGTGATTTAATGGATTAGAGACTTTTAATGAATGATATAATGAAATGAGAAATGACATAATGGATTAGGGATTTTTGGTGATGTAATGGATGAGGAGTTTTTAGTAATGTTGAGAAATGACATAATAGATTGGGAGATGACATAATAGATTAGGTTTTTTTTTTGTATTGTTGAGAAATAATATAATGTATGATTTTTTTAGTGAATGGTATAATGAAATGAGAAATGACATAATGGATTAGGGATCTTTGGTGATGTAATGGATGAGGAGCTTTTAGTAATGTTGAGAAATGACATAATAGATTGAGAGATGACATAATAGATTAGGTTTTTTTGGTATTGTTGAGAAATAACATAATGTATGGTTTTTTTGGTATTGTAGAGAAATAACATAATGGATTATTGATTTCTGATATTGTTCAAAAATAACATAATTGATAATGGATAGGGGTTTGTGGTAGTGTTGAGAATTTGTTGTAGTAGTTATATGGATAAAGAGATCTTTGTTAAGTACATTTGTGTCAATTGAACTTATATATAAAGTGGAAGTTGAATATTTTATATTTTGTTTTTTTCATTCAAATTTGATTAATAATTTTTGTTGAGATTGTAATTTTTTATTGCTTAAATTGTGTTTGTGAATGTATATATAGAATTAGGATTTGCAATTCCAATGATTTTTAGAGAAATTTTGAGAAAAAATGATTAAAAATATATTGGAAAATGACCAAAATTTAAAAGTTCAAATTCCATTGTATATATAATCTTAGTATTCCATATTTTACTAATATGAGACCCATGGATGTTGAATATTGGAGGGAACTAAACATATTCTTCACATTGAGCAACATACGAAAGAACTTACAAATCAACTTTCTCATTGAAATGTTTTTACTGCTATTTAATAATTAGAAAAAGATATATTATAAAATATATATATATATAATATATATATATATATATATATATATATATTATTATATAATTATTAAAAATAATTTTGTGCTTTATAAAATTATAATAAATATATATTATTTTTCATAATTAAAATCAAACCAAAATACTAGGTAGATGCAGAACTAGGTAGATACACTAATTTGATATTTGACTTGATGATGACATTAAAAAAATTAATTAAAATAGATATGAAATATTATATTTAAAATATTTTTTATTATTAATATTATTAATAGTATTAGTATTTTTTTACTTCTCATTGTTTTATATATATAGTCTAACTTATAAATGAAATGACTTTTTACCTTTTTTTCTTTTTCTTTTAGAGCTTTTTCCTAGTTAATTTTAGATTTTTAAAAACTTGAGTTTAAGTTATTTAATTTGTAGAATTTTTAGGGTCTTGAATGTAATTATGCATTAAAAAATGTGTTTTAGACAACGAAAATTACAATTTTGCTTAAGATTGTATTGCCAATGAAAAAACCAGTTCATCTATAAGTTAGACTATTCCTATATTTTAAATTATTTTATTTAAAGTAGATATGAAAATATTGTATTTTATTATATGTAGCTTTAGTATCGATGTAGAAAGTAGGTTAGACTATGTCTATATTTTAAATTATTTTATTTAAAGTGGATATGAAAATATTGTATTGTATTATATGTAACTTTCGTATAGATGTAGAAAGTAGTGTAATGAGGGTTTTTTATTTTCAATTGCTCTTTTATATTATATATAATTGGTATTAAATGATTTTACTAACATTTCAAATCTTTGGTCTCAATTGGCAACCTAGAATGAGATATAACATACATTTAAAAATAAAAAAATAATACTTAACATTAACAAATAAAAAAATGTAATAACAAAAAAACAATGTCCACCACAAATAAATTACTTTAATTATGCAATTTTATTGATATGTAAATACTATTGATATATATAATGTGTGAATATATTAATAACAAAAATTTTAGTGAGAGGCATAAATAAAATATTTTAATGTCTATATTAAATATCATAATTTTATATCAACTCTATAGAGAGAAAAATAAAGTAGTTATTATTATTATTATTTTTATTTTTCATGAGTGAGAAATGAAATTTATTTCATTCTTGATATGGGATTGATATATGTATTATTTAAAAACTACTAATAACTAGAAAAAGTTTAATGTGGATTATAAAATTAAATATTTATTTCATTTAATATTTAATATAGAGTTGATATATATATTATTTAAAAATATTAACAACATTTTTTTTTTCTTCTATAGTGTGGGTCAGTCATATATATATATAGAGAGAGGGGGTATGAAGAGATTCATGATTCCTTTAATGTTTAGTAATGTTTCAAAAATAATTTAACAGAGAGAGAGAGAGAGAGAGAGAGAGAGAGAGAGAGGGAGAGCCCATAACATTTTAAAGTGAAGAATGTGAATTATAAATAAAATATTTCATTATCAACTATATATAGAGAAAGATAGCATACCATTTTAAAATGAAGAATGTGAATTATAAATAAAATATTTCAATGTCAACTGTGTATATATTATATTTCAATGTCAACTATATATAGAGAGAGAGATAGCATACCATTTAAAGTGAAGAATGTGAATTATAAATAAAATATTTCAATGTCAACTGTGTATATATTATATAAAACTAGTGAAAACAAAAGCAAAATTATAGTTAAAACATTTTATTAGTGTTTTTCTCAAAACCATAATAAACCCATCTTAACTCCAAATCTATCAAGATGTGAGAAGAATCAAATCTCTCGAGGTGCAAACATTTAGTCTTGAAAAAATTGTGGAGGCACAAACATTTCATCTTGAAATATTTGATCCCTCTAAGAGCTTGGTTGATTTAGAGTTAAGATGGATCTATGTTGATTTATATTTCACTTTTAAATAATTTTTGTTATTAATATTTTTATTCAATATTAAACATTAAAATGCACAAAATTATTTATTATGTAATATGGAATTTTTTTATTTCAATTTCTTTTTATCCATATACATACACATAGTTGATATGAACATATATTTTTTCTCAAATATGTATGAAATAACATGCATTCACTTTATTTTGAACAATGAAAAAACTATACATATTTTCTATAATAAAATATACAATATATATATATATAATTAATTTTAAAATAATTTGTTTTTGGCCAACTCCACATTAAATATGAAAAGAACTACACATTATTTTGATATTAAAATGTAGGAAATGCTTTTAAACACAACCATCCAACATCAAACAACATTCTTAAATATAATGAAATTATAAAAAAATCTTGTCCACTTTAATGATATATAAAAATTAGTTTAAAATAGTGAATGGGTATTTGATGAGTAAGAATTTGAAATCTATTAATACACGTATAACATATGTTGCTTCACTTATATGGATTAATTGTGGAAATACATTTTATTTTCTAATATAATTATGATTCTTCTTCTTTGTATGACTTTAAAGGTTTTGTTCTTATTGTACCGTGCATACAAATAGTTGATTGAAACATCCAAAGCTTTGAGTTCTAGTTATCGTGTTCTTAATTACTAAGAAACAACAAATGACGATGTTTTTTTAAGCTTTGAGGCTTGGTTTTGTTTATTTTATTTTAATAATAAGATAACATTATATACATCAATTAACTACCTATATTAGTGACATGTTCTAAATGTTTTTTCTCAATTTCTAACAACTATTAGACACATCTAATTATATTCTAGTAATTTTACTAACATTGTCATATCTCAATACTTCCAAATTCTTAAACAAATAGCACAGATTTAGATGCAAAACTATATGCAAACTTATCTCCAATACACCATACACCATAAGTACAGTTTTTGAAAGAGAAAACACCGAAGAAGAAAACAAGGTAAATAGAAATTTAATTATGTGCTGGTCTGATCTATGGTATCCCATCTTTAACGCTATCTGCAACCCAAAAAAACGCTATCTACAACCCCAAAAATGGGATGTACTGAATGAAATATCGACATTGATATGAGTAGATATGAGTATGCATTAATTAAGGAGGATTTTTAATAGCAATATTTAATGATATATGAGCGTATACATTTAAAAAAATTATTAATAGATTAACTATAAAACAATAAAAATTATGTAGTAAGTTAATACTTGGTTTATTGTTTTTAATAATATTTAATAATTAAAATAAAGAAAGAGAGTAAACAAGTTATCAATTAAGATGATTTCAAAATTTTAATTGCTTTTTTAGAAGGGGAAGGATGTGTAGATGTGTTAGGTATAATGTAAGAAAGAGTGAATTTATATTAATATGTTGGATTTATATGATGTAAATTATATTTGTTTTGTGTTAGGTGTAATGTAAGAAAGATTGTATTTCAAGATTTTTAAATGTCTATTAAATATGTTGAATTTATATGAATATGTTGGATTTATAGGATGTAAACTATATTTTTTTTGTTTGTAAATTTATTGGTGAGGCTATATCATGACCATGTTCAAGAATAACACTCAGGGAATTGAACCAATGACTTAACATTCTTAACAATCCATCCAATCATTGTCTATCCAAGACCCATGGACACATGGTGAAGGATATTAATATTAATTCAAAATTTTAATATCAATACGATATAACATAGGCTTCAACAAATTAAATTTATTTATACATTAAATAAAAAAATCTTAAAAAATTGAAAAAACTTGAAAATATTCAAAACTCATGACTAAGATGCAAAAAGTCAACAAATGCAGTTTTGTTTCAATGAATATTCTTCCCACATCTATTTTATACCATTTCAATCACTGCATCAACTTAAATTAAATTAATAATAATAATTGATAACTCTAGAAGCTCTTTTCATGGCCATCTCCTCTATATATATAGACCCTTCAATTTCTCTCTTACAATGCTAATGGATGCTTGCATTTGAAGTGTAAATATATAACTTTGGATGCTTGCATTTGAAGTGTAAATATATAACTTTTTCCATGGTTGTTGAATCAATTCTTGTTACTAAGTTTAATAACAATTAAATTATAAGATAGATTATTTAATATATATTTATGGATATATTGCGAATAGTGATAAAATTGTTAAAGTTAAAAGTGGATATTGATATTTATATTCTTCATAAATTTTAACTAAATTAATTTTATTGGTAAGTTTTAGATTTATGTGATTTGTTTTCGTAGATAAAAAATAATGTAGTTTGAATGTTGTAAACGTTTTAGAATTAATAAAAATAAATTATAAAAAGAATTTTAAATTGACAACTTACTCCATGAAGATGGAGGAGTCTTTTTTTATACAATTACAAATTGATAGCTTGTTGAAGTAATTTGGGTCTAAAGAAAAATCCACTTAGATTCAAACTGATATTTTTAATATGCTAAAACAAAATGCATGAATCTACTCTACAATTTGCGGAAACCAATTATGATTACAAAATCACATGAAAAAGAAAGAGAGAATTTCAATCTCACAACACAGATTTATTTGGGGAAAAATTCAACTAAAAAACCTTGCTATATGTATATTGCATAAGTCAAAGTATATGAGAACAATACACTGCTTCTCTCAAGCTTGAGATATCTCTGCACTATATCTGTCCGTCTCACTAATTCACACTATATCTGTTTGTCTCATTGATTCATAGGCTAGCTTGGTTCAATATTTAACCAATTTCTTGGCCTCAGGATGACCTACTTACTTGCACAACCCCTAAGGTAATTGAGCCCCTATTAATTAGGAAATTCCCCAATAATGATTGTCTGCTTACTTGCACAACCCCTAAGGTAATTGAGCCCCTATTAATTAGGAAATTCCCCAATAATGATTGTGCAATACATCAAGGCTCTTCCTATGACTCCATGCACCGCTTGTACAATTTTATAATTATATAACTGATAATACACATCCCTTTAACTCCAATCTCAACTTGGTCTTCCTCAGAACTGACATGCATCAACTATTTTTAGCAAATTATCAGTTATCTGATTGATCACTGCATGTGAATTAAATCAAATTTAATTCACTAGACCTCTCACTAATTCCACCATTAGTTAAAACTAGTTAAACTGATTTTAACTTAAATAATTAAGTGAATTAATTACAACTCAAAATAAATTGTAACTAGCCCCCCTAAAACTTAGTGAACACTCTACATGCCTCTAGTTTGACCATTAACTCAAATTGACTGAGCTAACTTAGTCTTCCTGACTTAGTTAACTTGTATAAGTTGTCATGTGATGTGGAATTACATTTTCTTTCTAATTTAATTAAGGGAAAATAAATTATAAGCCTCTTCTTATTGCCATTTTAAACACTCCCTCTCAGCAAGAAAGGGATTGTTTGCCACCTCGGTCGTGACTCGGTGGAACTCGAATTTTCCTCTTGACAGTGCCTTTGTCAAGATGTCTGCATCCTGTGCTTCTGTAGGAATATACTTTAATGACATAATCCTCATCTACACAAAATCTATGATATGGTGATATCAGATATCAATATGCTTGGACCTGTCATGAAAAACTGGATTAGCCGAGAGTTTGATGCAACTATGGTTATCAAAATAAATCACTGTCGAATCCATCTGCTAACCAAACAACCCAACAAGGATTTTCCTCATCTAGATAGCCACACAAGTTGCTTGATTAGCAGTCATGTACTCTTCTTCTGCTAAACTGAGTGTAGTTGATCTCTGCTTCCTGCTATACCAGGAAACTGCTGCTTTCCCAATACTGAAGATGCCCCTTGATGTGCTCTTCCCGTGGGATGGAATCCCTGTCCAATCTACATCTATGAAGCTTTGAAGCTTCACTCCATTTGTCTGCATGTACCAAAGACCAAACTAAGTGGTGCCTCTGAGTTATCTCAACACATGTTTTCCTACCTTCCAATAAAGCTTGGTAGGCTTAACCATACCTTGACTAAGTTGGTTAACCGCATAACATATGTCTGGTCGTGTGTTCACCAAGTACATGATTGAACCCACAAGCCTCCTGTAGATGGTATCTTCTACCACTTGACTTGAAGTAGCATCTTCCTTCCTCCAATTCCCTGCTAGAGCAGTCTCCATGGGTTTGTTGCTCTCCATTTCAAACTTCTTCAGAATCTCGTTGGCATACTGTCCCTGAGATACAAATAATTACCCATCACTTTGCCAAATTTCTAAACCAAGAAAATAATGCAAGAGCCCCATATCCTTCATCTCAAATTCTCTTGCAAGATCCTCTTTGCAAGATTTGATTAGCTGCTCATCACTTATCAGAATCAAATCATCGAAAAATAATACAATGATCAATAATTTACCTTCTACCACAATATGGTAAAGGTTAGCATCTAATTCAATTTTGGTGAAGCCCAACTCGGTGAAGTATCTGTCGATCCTGGTGTACCAAGCACGAGGTGCTTGTTTTAGTTCATAAATCACTCACTTGAGTCTACACACATGCGACTCTGCATCAAAGGTCTCAAATCCTTTCAGCTTCTCTATGAACACCTATTCCTCAATCACTCCGTTGATGAAGGTTGTCTTTACATCCATCTGATATATCTGCCATCCCATCTACACTGAAAGTGAAAGGATAGATATGATTGATGAGTGCCTTGCAACTGGAGCAAAGGACTCCTTGTAATAAATTCCCTCCACTTGAGAGAACCCGCTGGCCACACATTTGTCCTTGTATTTCTCAACACTCCTATCTGTTGCCTGCTTTACCTTGTAGATCCACCTAGATTCTACAACTGACTTGTCCTCCAGTCTTGGGACAACTTTCCATGCAATTTTTTTGATAATGGAGTCATACTCCTCACCCATGGCATCAACCTATAATGGTTTATGCACTTCTTCCTCGAATGAGGATGGATCAATCTCTACACTCTCACTCATAAGAGCCATGTAGCCAGTGTGTCTATCCGGGGACCTTCTTTGCCTATGTTGTGATGTGGGTGCTCCCACATTATCTCTAGCATCAAGCACAAACATGTTCGCCTATCTGGTGCGCTTCCTTCCATCTCTGGATGAATTTGCATGAGTGGGTGCTTCCACTCTCTATTCCTCTTCTTGTGGTTGCTCCACATCTTGAGGTTCTTCTTTTGGAGCTAAGAAATCCTCAACTGCATGCAACTGAAGCTCCCTCTAAAGGAAAGTTCACACGACCTTCTCTTCATCAAATTTCAAATCTCTCCTGACCACTATCATCCTCTGAGATGTCATGTACACCCGATAGTTGTGAGGTGTATCAGTGTACCTCACAAATATTCCCAACTCAGTTGTTGGTTCTAGATTTTTCCTGGCATCTTTGGTTACATGAAAATAAACTGATGAACCAAAAATTTTGAGGTGTGCCACATCTGGTTTCTTACCTAAAAAATCTTCCTTTGGTTTACTCATCCTGAGAATTCGATGAGGACTTTTGTTCTGCACAAATACTGTTGTGTTGCATTCTTCATCCCAAAAGTGCAACAGTAGGCCCTGATCATGCAACATCGCTCGCGCTGCTCCCACAATAGTTTTGTTATTCCTTTCTGCAACCCCATTCTGTTGTTGGTTAGGAGGTGCTATCAATTCCCGTTGAATGCCTTTTGAAGCACAAAATTTCTTGAATTCATTTGACACATATTCTCCACCATTGTCACTTCTGAGAGCCTTCACTTTCTTCCATGTATCTTTCTTGACAAGTGCTTTGAACTCAAAATTTTTTGAGAACGTCTAATCTTTATTCTACATGAAGAATATCCAACACTTGTGTGAAAAATCATCTACAAAAATCACATAATACCTATCTTTTTCTGTGGAGGCTGTCGAGAACGGTCCACACACATCTGAGTGAACTCTTTCAAGGATCACCTTCGCTCGACTGCCCTTATCATGAAAAGTGGCTTTGGTGTAATTACTGCATGTACACCATTTGCATGTATCTCACTGCTCAACTGCACCCTTGGGAAGTCCTGTAGGAATATACTACATGATATTCAAAGTGCCATGGTGTAGATGGCCTAATATCCTATGCCATAACTCACTGATGTATCGGCTATGCACCTTCTCTGCTTTCGTGCTCAAGGCAACACAACCTTCTACGTCCAATTTGTAGAGGTTCTTTACCCGAACCCCAATCTTCTTCACTTGTCCCATGGATTTTTGAAGAAGGAACACCTTTCCTTTGCTAAATATCACATCATAGACACAATATTCTAACATACCAACTGAAAATAAATTTTTCTTTAAACCAGGAACATACATGACATCTTTTATTGTGAGAGGAGTACCAGAATCCCTCTGAAAGGTAACAATACCTATGCCGGTTGCGCTATACCTCCCGTCATCTCCCATCTCGATGTGCATCTGGAGATCCTTCTCCTCAAAGTTGCTGAAGAATTCTTTGTTTCTGGTCATATGGAATGAAGCTCCGCAATCTAGGTACAACACAGATCCCATGACCGATGACATTATGCACGTGATGAGATTGAAATCCAACTCGAATTGTGAAGCAAGAACTTCACCTGCCGCTCCTCCCGAGGGCTTCTTTCCGGGCTTATTGTGTGGACACTTTGTGGCATAGTGTCCCATCTCATGACAATGAAAAGATTTAATCTTCGACAAGTCCTTATTCTTGCCTGCTTGACCAGAATCATATTTGGAATGGGTTGCCTTCCCTTTCCCTTTCGGATCTGTATGGGATCTTAATGTAAATGTGCTTGAGCTGATGTAAATTTCAAGTGTTAAAAATTGAGTTTTTGTGAGCTTTAATGTTAAAATTTTAAACTCATACAGCATGATTAAACTCTGAAATAACAGAAACAACAGAAAAATGCACCATAAAAATAACCACAAAAAAACAAATGATGAAGGAGTTTACCCTTCCTAGGCTATGTCTCCTTGGTCCAACTTCCAATGGCTTGGCCCTATATCATTATGCTAAAAAAAGGTGATTACTTCAGTTTATAGTGCTCTAATGGCTTCAAAACCTATTCCATTAGCTTCAAAACTGTCAACAATATATGTCTAGCCTCTTTATACTCCCAAATTGGTCAAAAAATCCATTAGTTATGAGTTCCCCTAGCTTGGCTTCTAATCGTACCATAAATTCCCCAAAATCCGCTAACCGAGCGCCATTTTGGCCAATTGTCGGTGTAATTTGTGGGACAGTTTAAATGCGTAATAACTCTAAAAACAAAATTTCGAACCATATTGTTATGGTCAAATTTTTTTTTTTTTAAATAAAATTTCAGCGGGTTCTGCTGCGCCTGTGGTTCCTGAGCCATGGTCGTATGGTCAACATATGGGGCGGTGGGGGACGGGGCTTACCCCAAAACTCGGCCATAATACACTTTAAATATGTTTTCGTTCACATTGTTTAACAAGGACTACCATAGCCCATGTTGTTAGAGCGTTGTGTTGTTATGAGGGAGGTCTCGACATCAAACCCTGTGGAGTGTTAACTTAGACCTTTAGAAATTTTTGGTGGCCCCCGTTCTGCCACGTAGCGGCCTCTGGTTGGGCTACACGGCAACATCCATTCAGGGCTTGCCATGTGTCAGGGTCTGGTAGGCCCAATTTTTTTTTACTTTCAACCAATCAGAAGAGGCCATGTGGTAGCCTGCCACTGACCCAAAATTTTGCCCAGTCAACTATCATTTTTGAAAAATTTGCCTGTTTGGGAAAACGAACATAACTCATTTCCGGGAGCATATGGTGTCAATTTTCCGTGAAACAAGTTGCACCAGATTCAAAATGTCGATATCTACACGGTAGTTTAGGTTCCACACCATTCTGACAACTTTCATTTTTGAGCACCTAATCACTCCTCCCCACTGGAAGATTTTGGACTCCAAAAGATATTTTCTTACTGAACATTTGGATTAGGGTAAAACCCCATCACCCTTCCAGTCTCAATCCAATAGAATTTTCTTAAATTCAACAGTTTGAGCTTTTCATGAAAATTGATCTTTTCCCTTGATTCTGGAGACCCTGTTTTGCTATTGTAGATACCATCTTGGTGCAATTTCCCAGAATGTGTAGAAAAAAAAAAACTGTCCTTGAAGAAACAAACATGTTCCCTCCTCGGTACTCAATAAAAGGAAACTTAAACAACTTGAAATTTTTCTCACCTCCAACAATGTCGACATGACGATGTTTAACATGTCTCGCCTTGTGCTTGGCTCGACTCTTGACCAAATGTGATCGCCATCGCCATGCAACATCCCATTTCAAAGACAATACTTTGTGAAACCCACAAGAATAAATTTTTAACCCAGTTCCCTCTTTGTCAAATTGTTTTGACATTCTCTTTGACCTATGCACTCTCTTGCACTGACATCTTATTCACATCACTGCTCAACATTGATGCATGTTGCTGCAATTTTACCACATCTTGTTTACCTTTTTTGAAAGGAAACATGTTCGACTCCTGAAACATATTATCACAACGATTAGAAACCTTAATGAAATCTTTTGATGAGGAAGAACCCAGATTTTCCATAGTGTCAAATAATAAATGTCGACGTTTCGAATCTCCATGGAGATCCATCTTCAGGACGAATGAATGAAGAAATGAAAGAGGGACTTAGGTCAAATTTATAGAGTGAAGATTATTTTTCTAAAGAGCTGACCAACAATAATATCTAGGAAATTTATTTTAGTTTTATTTAATGTTTAATTAAAATTTTAAAATAATTAATAAATTAATTCAATGAATAAATTTGATTAATAATGATGAATGTATATAATAATAGTATATCATAACTAATAAGAAATAATACTGCTATTTTAATTAATTATTTTAGAATTTTTAATAAGTAATATTAAATAATTTATATTAATTCCTAGAATTTCAATAATTTATTAATATTAATAGTGAAGTATATAAAACATCTAATAACTAATCATAAAAATACTACTTTAGATTCTCATTTATCAAAAAATATATATATAAAATCTAAATCTAACTTAATACCTAAATTTTTTTAAGTAATATTAATTGATATAAATTACAATTCTTAGAATTTTACTAATTAACAGTTTGTGATTATAAAATTTTATAATTAATTTAATGAATAAATTTGATTAATAATGATGATTAATAAGAATTTATTTAATGAATAAATTTGATTAATAATGATGAATGTATATAATAATGGTATATCATAACTAATAATAATACTACTACTATTTTAATTATTTATTCTAGAATTTTTTAATAATAGCTAATGATTATAATTTAATTCTTCGAATTTTTAATAAGTAATTTAAATAATTTATATTAATTCCTAGAATTTCAATAATTTATTAATACTAATAGTGAATGTATATAAAAACATCTAATAACTAATAAAAATACTACCTTAGATTCTCATTTCTAAAAAAATATATATAAAATCTAAATCTAACCTAATTCCTATTTTATTATTATTATTAAGTAATATTAATTGATATATATTTTAATTCCTAGCATTTCACTAATTAATAGTTTGTCATTATAAAATCCGATTATCCATATTGTAAACCCCAATTTATATTTTTAATTTTTATTATAGTTTCTTAGTTTACTGTCCAAGGTACTAATAATAATTATAATTTATTAATTAATTTAATTTAATTTTAATTGAAAATTAATTAATGAATTATTTGACTTTATAATTTTTCTTTTTTAATTCTCTATCAAACCTAGGTTAGAAAGCCTTAAGCCCTAAAATATAATCGGAAAGACCAAACCTGAGGAACTATACCTGGGGGGCTGTCGAACTGGAGGAACAGATTTGATGAATTAGAGGACGCCAGCAGTCGCTGATCTCACAACCTCCATCTCTGTTAAGGTTTCGAGGATGCTTTATAATCTCGATTGCCTCTCTAATTTTACTTCTTCGATAGTGGTCTTCCCTTGCAATGATCCTGGCATCCTCGAGACGTAGATGGTGCTTAGTTTTTGTGGAGTGTTCAACTAGGGCTCAGGTATGGGATCTTTCATATTTAATATCAACACCATGTTCTTTAAGACGTTTTTGCAATGATTGCTCTGTTTCCCCAATATAACTTTTTCCACATGAACAATCAATCTTGTAAACTCCTTTGAGTTGTTCATGGCTTATACTATCCTTAATGAAATCATAATTTTCATTTTATGCGTCACCTTGAAAGGCCTCATTCACAACATGTTGATGCTTGAACATTAACAAAGCAAAATTTTGACTAGTATTCACAATTCTCTTCATTTGTCCAACATGCATAAGAGATAAATTCATATTCTTACTATGCGCTCTAACAATGTATTCAATCCCATTCTTGAACAAGTGATACTTATTCTCATGGCTATGAAATATTTCTCTCCTATCATAAAGATATGCGACTACCCAAAACAATAACATAAATATCAAGTAGAACAACATCAAGTTCAACTTCATCAAGAAAGTTTGCAGTGATTGCAAATGTAAGTATGCACTTCATCGTCACCTGCAAGTTTGCATTATTACATATCCAACCTAAAGGATAAGGTCTTGGATGAGGAATGGTTTCTAAATTCAACTTATTTACTAAGTCTTCTGAAATAAGGTTTGCTTGTGAATCACTATCAAATAGGGTGTCATTCTTGTTATGCTTTGAAATAACTCTAACATGGAAATGTTCAATTATTGTTTCATAATCTTGAGTACTATTGAGACAAATTGAAGAACTAGTACTTGAAATTTCCTTACCTTTCAAACCCATTATGGTGATATTTGTTTCATCTTCGGAATCATAACCTAAATCATGTGTTATTGTTGCAACTGCCTTCTCCTTCTCCTTGTTTTTAAGCTTGTTGGGTTTCATCTCTGGATGAAGTTTCCAACAATAATCTTCATCATGCCAATATTTGGAACACTGTTTGCATGTGATTTTTTCTTTCTCCATATTGATGGAAGCATTCTTCTTACCTTTACCCTTGAACTTACCCTTTCCTTTCTCTTTAGACTCAAAGGTATCCTCACTTGTCATGTCTAAAACATGTTTCCCTCTTGCTTTTCGATGTGTGGTCTATACACATACTTCACCTAAATTTGAAGGATTAAACATGAGGATAGTATGTCTTAGGTAGCAAACCTCCAATGTACTTTAAAAAAGTTTCTTGAGATCTCAAATCTACACACAAAATTAGTGCTCTTCTCCTAGACTCTTGAGTATAGCTTTGCACACTTTGTCCTTTACCTTGCCTAAAGTTTTTCCAATCCATTATAGCCTTTTTCATGTATGCTAATGGATAAAATTGCCTCCTCAAGGACACAAAAAAATCATTCCAAGAGTTTAAGTCCTTACCATGTTTGTTCATGTCCTCTTGAGTTTTGACTTCTCACCAAATAAGAGCTACACTTTCCAATCTTAGTGAAACAAGCTGAATCTTGGTGTCATCATCCTTGATTATTTGTATCCTACAATACACTTCAAGCTAACGTATCCAATTATCTAATCTTTCAACATCTACCTCTTCATAATACATAGGAAAATCAAACTTAATGTCAAGCTTCAAATATGGAGTTTTACCTTGACCTTTTGGAGAATGTGGAGGTGCTTGTGAAGGGCTTGTTGTGGAAGAAGATGATGATGAAGATGGTGGTGAGGATGGTGGTGTCAAAGGTGGTTTTCCAACATTCCCATTACCTTTTAGAGGCTTGTCTCCATCTCCTCCTTCTCCTTTTCAAGACTTATCTCCCTTTGGAGAATTGGAGCTCTCACTTTGCATCCTTGTTCTTCTCTCCTCATAGAGAAATTTCACCATTATTTTCATATCAAATAATGCTTTCCTAAAGGCTTTTTCATCCTCTGACATATTGTCAGGCTCTCCTTCATGTGACATACTTGCTGAAGATTCAACTGCAATTTGTGGAAGAATTTGTGGTGGAGATTGTGGAAAACTTGCTCTCCTTGTCCTTGGCCTAACTTGAGGACTTGCAACCACAAGCTTTCCTTCTCCTCTCTTGAGATTAAACCTTGTAAGCATCACATACACTTTCAAATAATTAAACCTTCACAACAACAATACAACCAAAGCTATGATACCAAACTTGAACTATATGATATCTTAATGTAAATGTTCTTGAGGTGATGAAAATTGCAAGGGTTAAAAATTGAGTTTTTGTGAGCTTTAGTGTTAAAAATTTAAACACATAAAGCATGAATTTAAACTCTAAAATAGCAGAAACAATAGAGAAATGCACCATAAAAATAACCACAACACATCAAGTGATGAAGGAGTTCACCCCTCCCGGGCTACTTCTCCTTGGTCCAACTTCCAATGGCCTGGCCCTATATCATTATGCTAAAAAATGGCGATTACATTAGTTTACAGTGCTCTAGTGGCTTCAAAACTTGTTCCATTAGCTTCAAAACTATCAAAATTTCTTGTCTAGCCTCTTTTGGCTCCCAAATTGGTCAAAACATCCATTATTTATGAGTTCCCCTAGCTTGGTTTCTAATCACACCACAAATTCCCCAAAATTTGGCAATGATCCTACCAATTCGCCCCAAAATCGGCTAATCGAGCGCCATTTTGGCGCATTGTCGACACAATTTGTGGGACAGTTAAAATACACAATCAACTCCCAAAAACCAAATTTCAAACCATATTGTTATGGTCAAATTAATTTAAAAAATAACAAATAAAATTTTGGCTGGCTCCGCTGCGCTTGTGGTTCTCGGGACATGGTTGTATGGTCAACTTATGGTGGGGGGGGGGGGGTAGGGGGCGGGGCTAAGCCCTGGTCCCTTACCCCAAACCTTTGCCATAATATGCTTTAAATATGTTTTTTTCACATGGTTTAACAAGGACTACCATAGCCCATGTCGTTAGAGCATTGTGCTATTATGAGGGAGGTCTCGACATCGAATATTGTAGAGTGTTAACTCAGACCTTAACCAATTTTTGATGGCCGCCATGCTGCCACGTGGAAGCATGTGGTTGGCCACCAACCAACCAACCAAAAAAATGCCAAACCAACACCATTCAGGGCCTGCCATGTGTCAGGGTGTGATAGGCCCAAAAAAAGTGACTTTCGACCAATCAGAAGAGGCCACATGGTAGCTTGCCATTGGCCCAAAAATTTTCCCAATTATTTGTCATTTTTGAAAAAAAATCGTGTTTGGGAAAACGAACAGAACTCATTTCGAGGAGCATACGGTGACAGTTTTATACCAAACAAGTTTCACCGGATTCAGAACGACGAGATCTACGTGGTCATTCAGGTTCTACACCATTCCCAAAAATTTCATTTTTGAGCATATTTTTGAGCACCTGATCACTTTATTTGCCTTTCCATACAAGGCACAACTCTATTCATCATCAGTCTTTAATGAGGATCCATCTTTGGTATTCCGCTGAATCTCTTCTTGTACCAAGTCAAACCACAATCACTTCCACTCTAGTAGCTTCTCCCTCCCATTCACCAAATCCTGGTAGCTATGCTAGCTCTTGGGAATGCCTAGAAATTCCAGGCTCGCCAGATCATCCTTAGAAACTATAACATCAACACTTCCAAGCTCATCTCGACATTGAGTGAGCTTCATCAAGTATTTTGGTATTGTGTCGCCCTTCTCCATCTTGATTTTTCTGAGCTTGTCCTTTAGTGCCAACTTCATGTGATCCCTATTGTTTTGAAACAAATTTCTTAAGGTCTTCCACATAGCATATGGAGTTTCCTTTCCATGGAGGTTCGAGACAATATGATTTCTAACTCCTAACATAATCCTTCTCTCCTTTTCTACATTCTTCTTCCATGCATCCAAATTTTGAGCATATGTTGCTGCGGGCTTGGGAATATCACTGTCTGTGAACTCCTTCAACCCGTTGTATTCCAATACTACTTCCATCTTGTCCTTTCAAGCTATGTAATTCTAAAATACCCTCAAGGAAGTATTCGAGTCTCAATCCACCGAAAAAACATCCTGATCCTGTTGCTGGTCTTGAAGAGTCACCTACTAAAAAAAACTCGTATTCTTCTATTTTATAGTGATTCCTACTCCAATACAATGTAGAAAAATCCACGTAGATTCAAACTAATATTTGTAATATGCTAAAACAAAATACTTGAATCTACTATACAATTTGCGGAAACCAATTATGATCGCAAAATCACATGAACAAGAAAGAGAAATAATTTCAATTGCACAACACAATGATCTATCTGGAGAAAGCCTCAGCTAAAAAACCCGCTATTTGATATTGCATAAGTTAAAGAATATGAGAACAATACAATACTTCTCTTAGCCTTGAGATCTCTCTGCACTATCTCTATTTGTCTCACTGATTCCTATGCTAACTTGGTTCAATACTTAACCGATTTCTTGGCCTCAGGATGCCCTACTTGCTTGCGCAATCCCTAAGGTAATTAAGCCCCTATTAATTAGGAAATTCCCGAATAATGTTTACAAAATATATCAAGACTCTTCCTCTTACTCCATGCACCACCTGCAAAATTTTTAATTATACAACTAATAATACACATCCCTTCAAGTCCAATCTCAACTGTGTCTTCCTCAAAATTGACATGCAAGAGTTACTTTTAACGGATTATCAGTTATTTGATTGATCATTGCAGTTAATCCATCAGTTAGAACTAGTTAAACTTATTTTAACTCAAATAATTAATTTAATTACAACTCAAAATAAACTGTAAATGGCCCCCCTAACACTCTACATGCCTCTAGTTTGACCCTCAACTCGAATTTACCTAGCTAACTAAGTCTTCATGACTTAGTTAACTCATACAAGTTGTCATGTGATGTGGAATTACAATTTCCTTCTAATTTAATTAAGGGAAAATTAATTTGGAAGCCTCTTCTTGTTGCCGTTTTCAACAGGGCCATTGGATCCCATTGTGCCAACCATTTGATCGTGCCACTAAGAGATTCCATTCAATTCCTATTAATCTTTTAAAGAGCACTACTAATAAACCTGCTTGGATTTATCTTAACTCTCGATCTACCAAGATTAAATCTCTTTTCACCATAAAAGAGGTTTTCATCTCAAGAGATTTGATCCCACTTGGTGCTTAGTAGATCAAGAGTTAAAATGGATCTAGACTAGTTTAATCATCAATAATTATTAGGTAGATGGTAGAGATTTAATCTCCATAAAATAATTTCGAATATTCTTAGTACTAGTAACAAATCAAAGTTTGAGATTTAGCTCAAAAAATAGTTTGTTTGTTTGTTTGTTGTTGTTGTTTTTTTTTTTAAATAATAATAATAATAATAATAATTTTTTAATTTTAAATTAAATTGGTTAATTAAATAAAATGTCATATGAACATGAATTTTGTTTTTTGGGCAAGTGGTATTAGTAAGTCATGATATTGGTATACTATATTGTAACAAAAACTATTTTCTTAGTAAGTCATGGTATTGGTATATGGTATTGCAACAAAGCCTATTTTCTTAGCAATTCATGGTATTGACCCATGGTATTGTAACAAAGCCTATTTCCTTAATCTAAGATTATGATATTGGCCCATGGTATTGTAACAAACCATATTGTATATCCAAGATGAATCTTCATGGTTAAAAATGTTGTTATATGTTCCTTTAAATGTATATATGTGTAACTCATATATTAATTATTTTTATAATTAAAAATAATAACTTAAAATAAAATTATAATTTTATTTAATTTTTATTTTTATTGGTGTAAATGTCACCAATTTGAAACTTTGTAGGTAAAAATACAGTAAAAATCCAACCATACTTAAGATTGGTGTAATCTTGATCGATTTTAATGATTTAAATGCCCTTGAGTTGTGACTACTCAAACCACATGTTAGATATACAAATCATCTCAAGACTCACATAACTTAACAAACAAAAATACATTTAACAATATAAAACTTTATATTATAAATATTTTCATACCTAATAAAATTAACCCTAAATAAAAACACTCACTAACCCTAAATATTGTAATGTTACAACAATCAGAATGAACTACACCATATTTTCTTAAGCAACATTCACTAACAATGAATATTATAATGCTGCAGCAATCAAAATGGACTTCCCTTAGATTTCATTAATGGAGAATGATCCAATGCTCAAAGATGAATGCTAATTTGTCGTTCAATATCAAACCCCACCAGGATGCCATTTCAGAACACATTAACGTATCGTATTTACACACATTTGTGTGTGGTAAACAATGTTGGTTTGAGTGTTCTCCTTGACCACATGGCTTATGAGGGAGATAGAGAAACGTTCAGGGCAAACACTTTGCTCCCTCTACTCCATTCACAGTGAATCCGCCAATTAGCATGTTGGGAGTCCACTTCTTTTGCCAAAAAAAATCAACTCTGTATGTATGAGGAGCAAGAAAAGGTCTTCGTATATCCACCAATAAAATGCCAATGTTGTTGTAAAAAGCGTACGTTTTCACTGTCAGGCTCTTTATCTTGAGAAACGGATTAAAAGTTTAGCTGAACAATAGCAACAACTAACTAATCACAGTTGTGTATCTCTCTCAGGGGAGAGGTGCCCCCTCACAGTTGCATACGCCTCCGCACAGTTGTATGGTTGCGTACGGTCTCTGTGACACTATTGCTTTCCTTTCGAAGTTGCCCAACAAGTTAGAGTATTGCTTTCCTTTAGAGGAAGGGGGGCTAGGGGTATGATTATGAAAACGAAAAATGCTTACCAATGTAGGTTTAATAATAGTAGTTATACATATATTGAGATAGTAGTTATTGAGTTTCAGAATTGGAAATATATTTTGCTAGCTTAAATTCATCTATAAATTTATATAAATCTATTTGGGTGGGGGAGAAATCAAATTTTTTAAGACATAAATAATAAATTTTTACAAGTTAATAAATTGAATATGATTTTTTTAAGTGTGGATGGTATATGTTGGTTTCTTTAATTTTATCGGTGGTGTATATATGTATTTGTATAATTATAAGAAAGGTGACTAACAATGGCTTATTGCAAAAATTGAAAAGAAGTTAAAGGTGTGGAGTTTCATGTTGTTGTGTAGAGTTATTATGTTGGTACTTATCAAATTGGTCTCGGAGGCTATCCCTATATACTGGATGTCCTCATCATGGATTCCTAATGGTGTTTGAAATTTGGTTAGCCAATTGTGCTATAGGTTTTTATGGGAAAGTATAAAATATAAATTTGTGCTTCTGTGGGTCGGTTGGGATAAAATTGCAGTGCCAAAAGCCTGCAAGGGATGAGGCATTAAGAACATTCCTTTATGATTTGCGAAAAATTTGGCAACAAAAGTGGGGTGGACCTTGATGGTGCACAAGAAGTATATATATATCTGCGTTCCATTGAAGACCGAATTAGATCCCTAGGTAAGAAAATTTCAAATGCTTCATTGATTTGGGAGGTTGTCTTGTCTTCTTTCTCCTTAATTGAAGGTGGTATTGCTTGGAAGGTTGGGGATGGCGACAAGGTGAGGATTGGGGAAGACCCTTGGGTGAGATGCAGGGAAAGTTATCGTCTTCCGACTGAATTGGTAAATTTCTTAAAAAACAATAGTAGGATCACCCTGAATCAAGTCGCAGATGACACCCGCTCTACCATATGCGCTCAAGGATGGGCTGATGCTATCCAACTCGAAATTTCGTATGATTTTATGGAAATGTGGAAGAACTACACAGTAGCTTTAAATTTTTCCCATGTCAGGCTCAAAGATCGAGAGGATTCTTTGTGTCAGGTTCACTCACTAGTTGGGGATTGTACTCCCAAAGCTAGATACCTGCATCTAATCCTCGTCGACAGACTAGAGGCCTAGGCATGATGGCGAGCCTTATTTCCTCTTCCATAGGCCCATAAATGTGCCCAGGCAGGGAATGCCCGCCGTCGGATTAAAGTTGTAGATCATCCAACGGTGGGCATTTCCTGCCTAGGCGCATTTATGGGCCTATGGCAGAGGAAATAAGGCTAGCCCAGGCATGATGGTGGAAGAGAATATGGAAATTAAAATTCCTAACGAAGGATCATGTGTTCATCTCGTGTCTTCTTGAAAAAAATATTCCTACTTGGGATAGTTTACAAAAGAAACAAAAGGAAAATCCAAGTTGGTGTACCCTCTGCAAAATTGCTGAAGAGTCAATGACTCATATGTTCTTATACCGCCCTTTAATGAAAATATGGGTTAAATGAAAAGTTAAGACTGTCATTGCAACTGAATGGCATGGAGATTTTTTCTTGGACACATGGAAGTCATTATGGATGAAAATTAATGATAAAAAGTATAGAAACATTCCTTTGCAAGTTTGCTCGGGTGTGTGGATTGCTAGGAAATATACATTTTCCAGGAAAAGCCTTCATCCCAGACAGAGTGGCAGAACATGTTTTGGCCACTATGTCTTTGTTGCATGTCTCTAAATCAATGCATTCTCCTCACATTGTCTCTGCTAAAGAAATTGACACTTCATCCCCATGAACTTATTTTTATGGGGCTTCTTTAGAAAGCAACATATATGGTGATGGGGATGTTTCATTTCTTCGTGAGCAACATTCTTTCAAAATGCAGTTTGATTTTGGCAGAGGATCAATCAACTATGTTGAATTACTTGCCTTCAAATTTCTCTTACTATTTGATATTCAAAAAAATTGTCTTTCTCTTCAGATATTTGGGGATTCTTTGGTTGTTATAAACTGGTTTAATGAGACATAGAGATGCCACAATCACACACCGCTTTCTATTTTTGAAGAGACTCTTCATTTAAAGCATTCATTTGACCAAATTTCTTGTTGTCAAATCTAAAAGGAGCACAATATATCAACATACACATTATCTAAATCGGGTACTCAACAAGGTTTGGGAATTTGGAAAATCTATGAACAACTAGGGGAGGACTTATGGGAATACTTCCACAGGCCATTCACTAAAATTATTTCTCAGGATTCATTGTTGATTTGGTCAAGGGATCCTTGATGTTACATTTTGGTATTATATTTATATTTTTGCATCTATTATATGATCCTTTATATGAGTTATATGTACTATGTCCATAGACTTATTTACAAGTGACTACTAGCAAACAATAGTCTGTATTGTTAATAAAAGTCATGAACAAAATGCATTTAGAGGCATCTAAATGTAATTTCTTCATTTCTATTGAAAAATTACTTTTTTTGCCCCTTCTTTAGGGAAAAAAAGTGTATAGAGTAATTATTTATTTTTTGTATGTAATTGCACCAATAGATGTGTCTATTTTAAAATTGGGTTTACATATTTTTAATATACTTCTTAATAATAATTATATTGATGACAATGTTTTAACCTTCACATAACATTTTATAATATTTTTAAGAGTATTCACAAATCATAGGATGAGATTTATCTACAAAGTAGTTATGCCATTTTAGTTAAGTTCATTAATTATAAAAATGTCATATAAATAAGTATCATATGAGATGAATTATGTTTTTTTTGGGCATGTGGTATTGATAAACCATGATATTGGCCCATGGTATTCTAACAAGACCTATTTAAGGGGGTGAATAACCTTTTGTAACAAAGACAAAAGGACTATTTTTTAGAGCGATTTTTCTAGTCAATTTTGTTGGGAATATGACAAATATTTTTAAGAATCATAAGTTTAAGTTGTTTTGTCTATAAAGTTTGAGTGACTTAGAGTTTTTTTTAGGTGCTCAATCCATTTTTGGATTGAAAAGTGCATTTTAAATTGATTTTTTTTTTTTTAAGAATCATAAGTTTAAGTTGTTTAGTCTGTTATGGATTCAAAAGTACATTTTAAACTGAATAAATATTCTTAAGAATCATAAGTTTAAGTTGTCTAGTCTACAAAATTTGAGAGCCTTAGGGATTTTTTAAATGTTGAATCCATTAATGGATTCAAAAGTGCATTTTAAACTAAAGAAATCACAATCTTGCCTCAAATTGTATTTGGTGATTTCAACCAAAAAAAATATTTCATATATTAGTGAGACTTGTCCTTTAATTTATATGGCTGTGCTAGTATTACTTGACAACATCTTCCTCATAAGGGGTTGTCAATCAACCATGGTGAAATCAATTAGGAATGGAGTGATCTATTTTTCTCATTGTCAATTAATAATAAAAAAAAAAATTTCTAATTTTACTAATAACTCATGATCATAAATAAGTATTATTATTATTATTATTATTATTGTTATTATCTATTAGTGGGACTTGTACTTTAATTTAAATGGCTGCTAGTATTACTTGACACCATATTCTTGATAAGGGGTGGTCAAACAAATCAATTAGGAATAGAGGGGAACATCATCCTCATAAGGGGTTGTCAAGCAACTATGATGAGATCAATTAGGAATAGAGGGGAAGTTTAATTCCCCAACCCCTCTCCATGAGGTTTGAACCTATGACTTGGGGGGACTAATCCCCATACAAACTAACTGGTATAAGCCTCATAGGTAAATATTTGTTATTATTATTAGTGACTATAGTAAAATTAACAATGGTTCTTAATTTTAATTCAAAGACAAATTTAAATTTACTTTAGCAATGATTTTTTTTTTTTTTTTTAAAGCTTACTTGATTTTTTTTAACAAGTAATTTTGTATTATTTCTTATTCTAGGATTATCTAAAACCATTAACAACATTTAACATATTTCTCATATTAGGGCCTAGGGACAATAACGGTAATAATAGAGTTATTATATTCTACTTTAAGCAAAGTAAACCAATATTGTGATGAATCCACAACTTTTATTACATATCCTTTTACACTACCCATATTCATCGGTAACCATATATATCAAAGAAAAATGTTAATCTCAACACATTAACAAATGACATTGTAAAACAATAACAACACAGAAACAAGTTGACATAGTAAAACAAATAACATTGTAAAACAATAACATAGAAATAAAACATTACAATATTTTGATAGTATTTAATTCTTCATATTGTATCTTTGATTACAATGTAGACTATAAACCCTAAGCCTATAAATAATTTAACAATTTACACAATATTATTTCCCTCTAGCCAAAAAAACACCCTTTAAGAATGAAAATACAAAAATAAATAAGGAAAATTAAAGTAATAGAAAAATTAATAAGTCTAACCTTTCATTTCCAATTATTTAATAATTTTTTTCTTATTTCTATTTTCTATTTATTTTTTCATTTTAACTCTTTATTTACTTTATATTTATATTATTTTTAATAATTTATATAATTTTTATGCTCATAAAACCATTCACTCACTTATTTAAGTTTATTTCAAATCAATATCTTATTAACCATAATATTAATAACACTTTTACATACTTTCATTAACTAGAAACAATACCATCCATACATCTTTAATGGTGGAAAATAAAATAACTAACAACATTACAATCCAAAAAAAATATATCTAATAGAAAAATCCAAATCTCTTCAAGATATAACTCATTTAAAAAAAAAAAAATCTTCTTAAAATTAAAATCTTAATAATTACCATACAAATATAATTAATGAACAACAATACAATACCCCCAAAAAATTCTATTCAATGGAAAATTTCGAAACTTTGCACTGTGTTATAGGTCAATTTGGGCATCATCCCCCATGACCTGGTCAAACTGGACATCATCCCCAGGACCAATGAAATAGGGTCTATCATCCCCTTATATTTCAGTTGGTATATGCCCTAAGAGAAGAACAATTCATTCATGGTTTTTATTGTGATATTTCCAAGGTTTGAAGTATATGTTATATCACTTATTGACTCACCAACGCAGCCTCTAAAGGGACTAACTACGTTGTAATGCAAGATCCTCCATTCAAGGGTGCATTGCAATGCACTTCCTGACATTCAAGAGTGCGTTGGACACCTGGGAGCGGAATTCTCATTGCTCCGGGAATCTCCACATGGCTAATGTCTTCTAGAAGAGTCCATATGTGTCAAAGTTCGAATCCAAGTGTCCATATAACACCTATGAACTTGGGAACATGTCTTCCCTATTTTTAGAAAGTCATTCATTGAGAAACTACCATCAATTTTCCTATAAATTGAGCACTCATTCTAGTGCTAAGAAGGAAGAAATTTGGTAAAGTTATGATGTTGGATTCTCACTTGAGAGAGTGAAAGTACTGATATGATGCTGGTATGATGTTGGATGTGATGAGGCTGGAATGAAGCTGGAGCTAGTGGCAACAAATCGATCATTGGTTGTAACCTTCCCCTTCTACTCTTTAATAAAGAGTGTTGTTCATTTTCCCATATAGATGTCTCTATTTCTTGTACAATGGATACTTGAATGATATATATATTTCATATCTAATCGATTTGATTGAGTAAGCTAGGTAGATATCTGTATATTGCATGTTTTTTTCTATTCTCTTTTTGTGTTTGCAGGAATCGATATGGCATTTTGAGTTGGATTGAGAGGGACGACAACAACATGTCAACAACAGAAGGAGAGGGAGAAGCACTTAAATCACAAGTAGGCTCTTTCACCATTCTGTGTATCTATTTATTTTAGAGAAAGTGATAGTAATTCTTTCCTCCGTTGTTCTAAGTGACTAGCACCACACTTAGGGAATTTGGTTTAATTCGTAGATCACAATTCCGCATAACAAATTGGCGACTCCACTGGGGGGTATCCTCTCATTCCTGGTGTTTTTTCCTCTGCTTATCCTCATCAGTAGCATCTACTTTCAGTTATTAGACATTTGAATGAATGAATTGCATTAGAAGTGTGTTATGTAACTTGATTTTTCAATCCTCGCTGCGCCCAACACACTGTTGGTCAAGACACAGTGCACTACATTTCACTGTATCCACTAAGGGGTGCACTGCAACGCACTGTCTCCCTTTAGAAACTGCATTTCCCCCTTAGCCAGCCAAATTCCATTCAAATTTGTCATTTCTATTATTCTCAACCCATTTTGTTTGCTGTATTCTCAACTGTCTGATACCTCTTAGAGACCAGTAAACTTTCCTGATTCTTCCTCCTTTGAAAAGTAAATTTGTTCAATGTCTCTCTATTGTGTTTCTTTATCATTGGAAAATAAAATTCAAAGTATTTTATTTATACATTAGATCCATTTTTTTTCGTAAAGGAAATTGTTGTTTTATTCTTCGTTTCCTGTAGGAAAAACTGTAGTTCCATTCTTAATTTTTCCTAAAAGATAAATTGTTGTTAAATTCCTCATTTCTCAAAGAAGAAAACACTTGTTTTATTGATTTAATGCATATAGTTTCCTTTCTTTCATTCACATTAAGGGATCTAAAAAGAAAAAATGCATGTGCATATAGTGAATTGTGTGTGTTTCATAGGAACAAGTTAGGAACGCTGCATTTTAGTTTGTGCTCCTTGTCGTTTGCTCTAAAAATAATTGCTCTTTCCCTTAGTAGCTAGGATTTTCATTGAAAAAGCTAAAATTGAAAAGTTTGCTTATCATTTTAGTTTGCATTTTTAGGAATTTCCATCACATCACGCGGTGAACCTCAAAGATAAACTTCTAAACGAGATCAACATAAAATTTACATCAATTTACTTAAGAAAGAAATGGAACATTAATGATAACATTTAGAAGGTCTAGGATAGAGACGTGTTCCGACGTAAACATAGAAGCTATCGTTAACTTGTCTGCGATGCATTCTGAGTGTGATACCTCACTCTACGCACCTAAGTATATCAAAGCTTGTCCACGTACCTTCAGGTATATAGGGCGGTGTTCTAGTATGAAAAGTATAAGGGGGTGCTCTCACTGTGCGGTTTCGCATTAGACAATGCTAATACAGACTTGGGCCTCCATGTACCTTCAGGTATATTTGAGAGGACAAATTTAGGTTGCTATCCATCCATAGTGAACCGAGTTGACCACCTTGTAACTTGTGATGCACCAAATACAACATTCGGGGAGATTTCCTGCCCATACTTCTTGGTTCGTCGGGAGGTATTCTGCAGTTCACAATTACTTGGTAAACCTTTTGCCTAAAACTATCCTTTTATTTTGTTTATTTTCTTTTGGTCATAAAATAATTCAGTCATCTTGGAAGAAGAACATCCCTTTCCCAGTCGTTCGTGTAGAATAACAATGAAACCACCTTTACCACTGGAAGCCATTTCTGGTCGGCGAAGGTGACATCATTCTACCGAAACTAGTACTATCAGTACCTCTGGTGCGACATCATCCTCACATATACCAGAGTCATTTCGAGTTGTTTCTACAAATCCTGGTTCATCTACTGTTGTCGATATGGAGTCCTCACAACTACCCATGGCCACGATCCATCCAATCAGTGAGACCATACCTCTCGAACCCGACGTTGTTCAACTAGAAGTTGATCTAGATCCTATCATTCTTTTTCTAGAACATCTGAAACTTGAAGTCGAACAAACAGAAGTTGTTCTTGTATCGGTCACCCCACAATCTATTGTAGCCATTGAGTCTCCCATATAGTGCAGTCAACCACCTGAAATATACTTCGGGCCTGACGGCGAAATCCTTCCACCTGGTTTGATTTTGATTGAAGAAATTCCACAAGATGAAACACCTTCGACTCCAACCCATTTTGGATTGGACCTTTATCTTTACGAGCCTTTTCCTCAATCACCTCACTCTACTTTCTTTGATCTCGTGTCTATTTGAGTTACCATCGATCCAATAGGGTATACATTGGGTCGTATAACCATGCCTGAGCCAACATCTTCGGCTGGACCATCTATTCCAGTTGCGACAACACCTGCTCTTGCTACCTCGTCGATGTTCACAACATCACTAGAGTCACATTTATATGGTGGCCCTTCCATCCCACCTGGTTACCAATATTTATTTGAAACCTTCTCTGGCGCATCCTCAAACCCATGGACTTCACCAATGTCATCATATGGTACATCTCTAATGAGTACTAAATGGCTTGATCCTTTATATACATGATTATGGAAATATCAAGCTGGTCCATCTGGGTATATTCCATCCAGTACAATTTCAACTAGACTCCCTGCATTTGGAGAACAATATTTTCCATCTTATTATAATCCTCATGCTGGGGGGAAACCTATGGTCACCCATTTTGACAGTACTCTATTGTTATTTGGCCATTCTAATATCGAAATGAATGTTTTTTAGTGGCATCCCACTCTACCGATCCAACAACAAACGATTGTACAATCATATCAACTCGTTTAACCTGTTGCACCCACATCTACTTCGCCTGTTAATACATCCTTACCCCTGTTACAGGCTCAAACTGTTGTACCTAAACCATCTCATGCGGGGCCTTCCACCCAATACTCTTAAGTATTGCGCACTCAGACTCCAACTCCTTCGGCTGGTTTACAACAACCACATGTATTCAGAATTATTTATTCACAAGTTGGATTACCTTATTATGGGATTTCGTAGCCACAAATAGGTTATACCTATCCACAACCGAATCCAAGCAATTCTAGTTTGGGTTATAATCTTGGTGGACAGACCCCTTGGCAGCCACAAGCGCAAATGCAATAACCCTCATTTCAATAAGTAGCGTACCTAGGTTTTGGTCAACATAATCCTCAAGCGTTTGCTTATCAAAACAACCCCTATCTAGGTTACCAACAACATATTCCTTATGCTGGTGCTCAAAGGCGTGTTGCCCAAGAAATTCCATCATACCCTGGCTATGCTCAACCCGACTTAAATCGAAAGTTTCCCTTTGTTGTAACTTTAGAGTTACCGGATTTAAACTAGCTTACTAATGATCCAATCAAATATGCTCCTTGGTGGCTGTTGATACCTCATAAATTGCCCTTGGATATTCCTAAGTTCAATGGAAACCCTGGGGAAGGACCGTCGATGCATGTTATGACTTATCATTTGTGGTGTTGATCTAACTCCCTAAATGATGACTCAATTCGACTATGTCTTTCCAGCGTACGCTCACTGGTCTGGCCGCGAAATGGTACATTGAGTTACCAAAAGCTTCATTTGATAATTTCACTGCCCTAGTTACTGTATTTTTGAACCACTTCCAGTTACCCATACGATATGAAACTGGAACAAAACTCTTGACCAATTTTAAACAGACTAATGCTACTCACATTTATGATCATATTCATGAGTGGCGTTGTCATCGTAGAACGGTTAAGACATTTGTTCCTGATCAGCTACTTATTGAGTGGTTCATTAAGTCCCTATTACCATCTATAAGTGAGGGTGTGGCTAAGGGTAGCATCGTCATTCAAGAGCAGGTCATTGTTCGTGCCCAGTACTTAGATTTGATTTATACTCAGTCTGGCACGCTCTATAAGAAAATTCCCAATGCGTCGCAATCTAATTTTTCTGTTCCTCTTCCATCTAAGGAATCTCATGCCGTAGACGGTATGATTGGTACTGCAAGCACACATCACTCTACTACATCTTATCCTAAACCTTCTTATGAAATCTATGCCATGTCATCTGACAAGGGAAAAAGTGACAAGCAACCTGGAAGTAAGAAAAAGGGGAAATTAAAGAAAAATAAAACTTCTACCCCACAGGAAAGATCATCTGATCAACAAACTGGAAATTGGAAACCTCGTTACCCTTGCATAATTTGTAATGAGGAGCACTTTGTTCAAGACTGTCCTCACTGCGACGAATTCTCAAAATTCATTAAGACCTCGCATGCATACGTTGTGTTGACAGATCCATTTCCGAATCCAGACACAAATTTGGTTGCTACGGATCCAACTTCTAGTTCCCAAGTGCTTATGTTGTCTGTAACGAAGCCATCGACTGATGTTTTGGTGTCAACGCGTAATAAATATTACGATAATCAGGCTACTAATCACCTACTACCTTGACCACGAATCCGTCTATAGAATCGATACTGCCAACTGCTATTCCTGAATTGACAATCAAGCCACCGAATGGAGTCGTCCATAAATCAACATTCAATCCTCGATCCTGAGCTACTCAAAATTATAATATAGTTGAAGATTAGGGTCAATCCCCTTCAACTATGTCAGCGCTTGAGGTGCTTCAAAATTTTCCCTCCCAGAAGCAAGCTTTGTTGTCGGCAATTGGTGGAATCGATCCGACAGATTCCAATCTTGTATTATTTAATCATACGAGCTATGTGCTGCAATTATCAGCAGAATTGGTATTCTCCATCCAAGTAAATGTTCTCAATCACCTTGTTCATCGTACTGTTATTGATGAGGGAGCATCTACATACATTATGTCTCTAAACTTCTGGAAGTCACTTGGCTTGCCACGCCTATCTCAATGGCCTACGACTTTGAAAGCTTTCAACAGACGTACATATAAGCCTTGCAGTATCATCAATAACCTGCATGTTGAACTAGGGGGAAAAACAATAAATGTTGAAATTGAGGTCGTTGACGGACCCCTTGACTACAACATTTTACTCGGAAGGCCATGGGTATATGCTATGACTGCAATCGTCTGTACATATTTTAGAATGATCGCCTTTCCACATAAAGGTGTCATCATAGTCATCAATCAACTCCCCTTCTTTGCCTCTAGTTCCCAGGTAACTGGAAGCGTTTTGTTAGTTCACACACCCCAACCCGCACTTCAGAACATTGGTGTGGGACTCAAAGGATTCTTCCCTTATGGGAACCTTTACATTATCGCCGCCTCTGACTTCGGTGGAAATTGCAAACATAGAGACTTGCTACCATTAGGGGAGTTTTGAGGTCTAAAATGGGCCTCCTAAGGAAATTATAAAATAATAGTGGAAATAATAAAATAATATTTGATTACATCATCAAATTTTAAAGGGAAAAAAGAAAAACTACGTTTTCAACTCGTATTTTTGACTTATCTCCCAAATTTTTTACTCAAATTTAAAGTGGGAGTACTCGTTGGATGCAAAATTTAATTCCTCATCCAAGGAGTACCCATGTTTCATACTTTCGATGGATTCCGCTACATGAAAAATGATAAATACATAAAAAACATGAATGCAATCACGTTTTTTCATGTATTTCTCATTTTTTATGTAGCAGGATCCATTGAAAGTATGCAACATGGGTACTCCTTGGATGAGAAATTAAATTTTGCATCCAACGAGTACTTCCACTCAAAATTTGAGTTAAAACTTTGGGAGATAAGTTTAAAATACGAGTAGAAAACGTAGTTTTATTATTTTTTAATCTTTTTACCCTTTTACTTAAAAAAATGGTGATTAATCCCCCATTGTTAACATCATCATCTTGAATCCTATTGGTTCTTATAAAGTATATTTTGGTTGTACATTTTTCTTAGGAGGCCCATTTTAGACCTCAAAATTCCCCTAATGATGATATCTTCCACTCCATCTGGCTTAAGGAAGATTACGGGTGATTATGAAGTTGTTACGTTGGATGAATTTATGCCGCCCAACCCAATTGAGCTGGCATAGCAATCAATCTACATGGCTTAGGCGGCGAATCCGAAATCATCATCACCGGTCGTTTGGGTTGATCATTCATTATATTTTGGTACTCCATCTGATCCTTTTTCATCCACTTTTTTGACAGATGAGAATCTTGTGGAATCCATGATGCCAGAAGGAGAACCATGGGGAGATCATCATCATCGCTCCCATCTTCAGGATTATGAAGAAGATAATCTTATTGAACTATATCACCTATCGATCAAAACATTATTTTCGAATTATTTTTCCATTAATGCAATCGAATCCGAGCGAAATTTATCAAATATTGAAGAAACCATTTCTATCGATATTTCAACCAAACCCGACATTGTAGAAAACATTCATGTCGGCGTGTCTTGTTCTCCATCAGAACTCGAAACATATCGCTCTCTTTTTCATGAATTTCATGATGTATTTTCTTGGTCTTACGAGGAAATGCCAGGCATGGATACTAGTATCATTGAACACACCATTAACATGTACCTTGAGGTCAAACCGGTACGTCAACGCCTTCATCCTATTCATCTAAAGAAGGCCGTTGCCATTAAAGCAGAAGTTGAATTTTTTTTGCATGCTGGTTTCATTTACCCTGTTCCGCTTACTGATTGGGTTTCCAACATAGTTCATGTTATGAAGAAACAAGGGAAAATCAGAGTGTGTGTTGATTATCGGGATGTCAATCTTGCTTGTCCAAAAGACAACTATCCTAATCCCTTTATCGACCATATTATTGACGGTTGTGCTAGATGTGAAATATTTTCATTCATGGATGGATTTTCTGGCTACAATCAAATCAATATCAACCCATAGGACCAATATAAGACAACATTCATCTGTCCCTGGGACACATTCGCTTATCGGAAACTCCCATTTGGATTAAAGAACGCTAGGGAAACTTTTCAGAGAGCAATGGATTATGCTTTCAATGACATCAAGCAAATTTTTCAACCTTATCTAGATGATTTACCCGCGCATTCACGAAACCAGACTAATCACCTGATGCATTTGAGAGCTATCTTTCTACACTGGCAACACTACAAAATACACCTCAATCCACATAAATGTGTGTTTTGTGTTGGTTCTGGTCGTTTGCTAGGATTCTTCGTCTCAAAAGAAGGAATTCAAATCGATCCACTAAAGGTCCAAGCCATTCTTGATTTTCCTGCGCCATCAAATTTGCTTCAGTTACATAAACTTCAAGGAAAGGCTAACTTCCTAAGGAGGTTCATAACCAACTACGTCGAAATGGCTAAAGGATTTAATCGACTCTTGAAAAAGGGGATTCCCTTCCATTGGGATAAGGTTGCGCAAGCTTCTTTTGATGCTGTCAAGGATACACTTGTCGGGCGTCATTAATGTATCCCCCCAATTATCAGAGTGATTATTTCTTATATGTCGTCACGGCTGATATGACCATTTCTATGGTATTGGTCCAAGTAGAAGATGGGATAGAACATCTGATATATTATTTGAGTCGTAATCTTAATGATACTGAAGTGAAGTATTCATACGTTGAAAAGCTCGCCTTGGCGGCCATTCAAGCTGTCCAAATATTTCACCACTATATCCTGTTTTGGAAGACCATTGTTATTTCAGATTGCGACCCCATGACTTACATTTTATCACATCAATTTCTGGGGGGAAAGTAGTCAAAATGGATTTTCATTTTGCAGAAGTTTGAGTTGGAATTCATCAAATCCAAGTCAAAGAAGTCTTTAGTTTTGGCTGAGCTTCTCTATGACCTTCCGTCTGATAGTACTACTACTACATCGGAACCATCAATTCCTGATGAGTCTCTATTTCTGATCGGATCATATAATCCTTGGTATGGGGATTTTATCATTTATCTCCAGACACAGAATTTTCGGCCTGATACCTCTTGTTCTGAACAACGACGTATTCGATACGAAGCCAAAGATTATATGATTGTCAGTGATACAATTTATCGTCATGGTATCGATACGATTTTAAGGAGGTGCCTCACTCATGAGGAGGCCAAAAAGGTTTTAAATGATTGTCATGCTAGGGATTGTGGTGGATACTTATCTGGATACACTACCATGCAGAATATACTATGTGCCTGTTACTTTTGACCTACCATATTTCACGACTACATCCTCACGGTCAAAATTTGTCATGATGCTAGATATTTGATTGTAAATTTCGCAAACCGCTAGCACCGATGCATCTTGTTATCGCTATGGGACCATTTTAAAAATGGGGCATTGACTTCATGACTTGCAACCCTCGTTCATCCGGGGGGCATGGTTATAGTATTTTTGCAGTAGACTACTTTACCAAGTGGGACGAAGCAGTGCCTACATTCAACAACACAGGCGAAACAATTGAATTATTCTTTTTTCATCATGTCATTTCACGGTTTGGTGTTCCACAGGCTATAGTCACAGATCATGGGAAGAATTTTCACAATCACATGATGAATGAGTTGAGTGCCAAATTAGGATCGTCGCATGATAGTTCTACTCATTATCCACACTAAAATGTACAATTTGAGGCTATTAACAAAATTATTAAACGAATGCTTCAACGAATGATAGGAGTTCATAAAGAAAATTGGCATTTAATCCTGTACTCGGATTTGTGGGTGTACTGAACCTCGGTGAAAAACGCAACCGGATTTACCCCCTTTCAGTTGGTGTATGTTTTTGAAGCTATCTTGCCTATCCAATGTGAAATACCGTCATTAAAACTCACAATTTACTTGTTACCTGACACCTCTTCTGAAGAAGCGCATCTTCTTAACCTCCTCCATCTTGATGAAACGCGTCTTGAAGCCGCATTGGTCAACGAAGCGCATAAGAGACATATAAAGGCACAATACGACAAGCATGTCCAGCCTCACATCTTCTCAGTGGGTGACCTGGTCCTTCTTTGAGATCAGGAAGCTGATGTAATAGGTATAGGGAAATTTGAGCTATTATGGCATGGCCCCTATATTGTCAAAAGAGTTCTTGCTAAGGGTGCCTATGATTTGGTAGACTACGATGGAATTCCATTGACGCAGCCCCGAAATGGGTTGTACTTGAAACGTTACTATGCTTAAACATGAGCATAGTAAACTGTTGTAATATATTGTATATATGTTGTTGATTTGCATTTACTATCTTAGTTTTTTTCTAGATTTTTCCTGAAGTTATTAATCTGCTTTACATTTCATCGCAGATGTCTGAATCTTTGGAACCATTCATTGGGTATGCTGATGGTTCTAGTCATAGTACGCAGAATCTATCCTCTGCAACTGGGCCATTTTCGCTCCGAACGACGAGTTAGTGAGTTTTCAAGGGATTTGTATCAGTCAATCTACAAACAATAGCACTGAGTATAACGCGTTGATTGAACTTCTCTCTAATTCCATTTAATTTGGTATTAACCGCATCATCATTAGGTTAGGCTCACAACTTGTGGTACTGCAACTTATTAGTGTTTATACTATCAAAAATCCAACACTGCATCGTATGTTCCTAAGAGTTTGACTTTTAGAAATACATTTTGATTTCATTCAATATCAACACATTTACAGAAACTTGAACACATTAATTGATTCCTTGGTGAATTATGTTATAAACAAAAATTTGCAACACATGTAAAGACATATTTTCAATTCACATCACATAATTGAATAGGTTTGCGCAATAAACATAGGAAAACACTAAAAACAAATAGATAGATAGTTATAGGTTTTTACAAAATTATTTCCCAAGACACATTGGTCATCCGACCTCAAAATGTATGAAAAATGTCAAAAATAAACTAGTGGTGCTCATGATAACATGCTACTGATCTAGCTATCCTACGCAATAACCGCATCCAACAGTTAGGAACGCTAATAGTATGGCGTTGCAGTCTCATGGATAATTCTTCAATCCGAAAATTTGGAATCCCGAGAGTCAATCCCTGTATGTGTTGCTATAGCTCAACGAGAGTCTCAGCCATATCCAAATCCTGAAGGACTGCTCTCCCGACAACCCTCTCTGCTGGCTCATCTACTCTCTCCTTTGGCTGTCCCACTGGTTGAACTCGACCTACATCTGCATTACATCAAAACTTTAGTTTAGTCTTGGGAAACATCAAAATACAAAAACATGTATAAACCTTAGAAAAATAAAAAAACATGGTCAAAACATTCTTACTCATTGCATCCAATCGATTGTTGAAGTTCAAGGTAAAAATTGGTTCAAAGCTCCAAATTTCAAATGGTAAAAAATCTTTTAATTAGTTAAATTGATTATTTCAAATTATATTTAATACTGTTACTATGGTTTTATTAATTTTTTGCTATGAAACAGGTATTTTTAATCCATTTGATGTTGTTATGAATATGTTTTACAACTGATATAGCAGATTAGTCGTGCACACTTGTTCAAGAATTATTTAACCACAAAGCATACTTTTATCCTTATTTTTCGAGCTTTGATAAAAATGAAAAAGGACTTGAAGCACACTTTTATCTCTTTTTAGAGCTTCGATAACGATGAAAAATGAACCCCTGGAGTCTTATTTTAGCTCTTTTTAGACTCTGATAATGTGGAAAAGTCGAGCACCTATCTTTTCGAGCTCATAAAAGTAAATGAAATGAAATCTACTCAGTATAAGTTTAACCCTTTTCCAGACTGAGATAGATTATTTACGAAAAAGGAAAACCTTAGTCGAACATGGCTAGGAGGTTCTCTTAGATATCATTTTACACTTTTTCGGATCTGAGCGACAATTTTATGAAAAAGGACTCATGGAGTTTTATTTTTTCCTCTTTTTCAAACTGTTTAAATATGAAAAAGGACCGGGTTGTCACTGTCGTTAGGCTAATTAAAACAAAAAATAGCGACGGGCTTGTCGATAATGGAAAGAATCGAGTTTCATTTATCGCTAGACTCGTTAAATTATTAAATAGCGATGCATTCGCCAGAAGGGTTGAATTATAGATCAAGCATATGTTATCCTCCTCAAGCTTGTTAAAAAATTAATAGGTACTGGTCGACAAATGACCAGGGAGAAATTTGGGAAAGCGAACATAACACTTTTACGGTAGCAGGTTGCTCTTGAACATGACACTTTCACTCCATCATTGTGAATTTTGGGTTGGGTAATCTTCTTGATGGTTCATTCATACCCATGGTTCATCATACCTTCACTTCGATTTTGGGTCAATGCTGCCAACTCATCTCAGTGTCGTCGATATATTCAAGAGAAGTCATCCAATGAATACTCATCCTTCTGCAATACTCGTAAACCTTCATTTTCATGATAGTCATCCTTGAACATTGATATATCAAGTCACATTTTGTCTCCGAAATCAGTAACTCCCGTTTCGCGATAAAGTGGCCTAGTGTCGACATCAACTCATCATCTAGGAAGTTTACTTTGAAACATCATCTTCCAATACCATGAGGCATGTTACAACATCGATAAGATCCTCGTTTCCGGATCTTTGACTGAAAGATTTTGTTTGGTGTTTGACATCAAATCATCTATTCACGCCTTATAAACTGTACTGTAGTAACTTGAGAGCCATTAACATCAATGGTGGTTCTATTGAATTTTTTAACAACTCACATCATTAGCTGGTAATCAAACGATGTATTACCATGTTCGACTAAAAATCATATATTCGCATGGCTAGACTTATACCCGAATGATCGAGTGAACGAGATAAGAAGAACTCAGATCTAGTTTCATTAATCTGGGCTGCGATTTCAGGATTGTTGTACACATCATCTGTACGATGGCTTTACATACAGATCGTCATTCGAACATGGGCCTATATCTGTAGACATGTCTGTATTGGGCAACATTCTAATGTAGACGACTTTTTGCACTATGTACATGTTATTAGATAGCTTATGTGTTGAGAATGGGAATGCCTCCCTCATCAATTTGTGATCAAGATGAAAATATCATGATGTAATGTATTATAAGATTGATGCAGGTCGCCACTCCACTTAAGTTCCAACTCATCACATCGTAAAGCATCTCATCCAAATATTATTATTATTATTTTGACTTCATGCTTTAGGGAGCAGTTGTTATAGGTCAATTTGGGCATCATCCCCCATGACCTGGTCAAACTGGACATCATCCCCAGGATCAATGAAATAGGGTCTATCATCCCCTTATATTTCAGTTGCTATATGCCCTAAGAGAAGAAAAATTCATTCTTGGCTTCTATTGCGAGATTTCAAAGGTTTGAAGTATATGTTATATCACTTATTGACTCACCAACGCAGCCTCTAAAGGGACTAACTGCATTGCAATGCAAGATCCTCCATTCAAGGGTGCACTGCAATGCACTTCCCGAAATTCAAGAGTGCGTTGGACACATGGGAGCGGAATTCTCATTGTTCCGAGAATATCCACATGGCTAGTGCCTTCTAGAAGAGTCCATATGTGTCAAACTTCGAATCCAAGTGTCCATCTAACACCTCTGAACTTGGGAACATGTCTTGCCTATTATTAGAAAGTCATTCATTGAGAAACTACCATCAGTTTCCCTATAAATTGAGCACTCATTCTAGTGCTAGGAAGGAAGAAATTTGGTAAAGTTATGCTGTTGGATTCTCACTTGAGAGAGTGAAAATACTGATATGTTGTTGGTATGATGTTGGATGTGATGAGGCTGGAATGAGGCTAGAGCTGGTGGCAACAAATCGATCATTGGTTGTAACCTTCCCCTTCTACTCTTTAATAAAGATTGTTGTTCATTTTCCCATATATATGTCTCTATTCTTATGCAATGGATGTTGAGATTGCAACAAGATGACGAGCTTAGTGGAAAGGAGTCGCCTTCACTAAGTGGGCCCGCAGGATATTTTTGGCACAAAGTCTATTTTTAGACATATGGATCATGTTCTATGAGTTGCAGGATGCTATTTGTGGATGGTTGGTCAAGTTGGAAAAAATAGATGGACTTTTATTTTTAGACATACTGGGTGGAATCTATTTTTAGATTGCCAGTCTAAAAATAGATATGTCGAATATTATTAGCTCTTAATAATATTTGGACTCTAAACATTATCTTATTCTCTTGGAGCACTTCAGTTAAGTGCACAGATGTGGCACAGGAGCTGATAGAAGGAATTATGCTATTCCTAAGGGTTATGTGGAGCTATTGCATGGATACTTCAGTTAGAACTCATGTGACAGAGTTTGGTGGAGTTGATTGAGGAAGTTAGTGGAGTTGTATTCAGTTTAACTAATCTAAACATAGTTGAGCTATTTGTATCTAGTTTAACTAATTGATACAATTAGTGAGAGTGATGTGAATTAATTATTAATTAATTCACTAATTATAAACTCATTAATCAACTAAAGAATGCATCGGTTAACTTCAGTGCATGGACAATTTTAGTGGAGACCAATGCAGAAATAGGTGAAAGAGTAGGTTAACTATCAGTTGTGACTATACAGTTGCTATTTTCAACACACGGATAGGTGGAGAAGCCCATGAAGATTGCGCAGTACAAGCCAGGTGGTTTATGTTATTTAATGAAGCCATCCCATAGCATTGATAATGCAATAGAGGCTGGCTATCAAGTGGCAAAAGATTGGAGCATGTGTTTTGCTAGATCTAGCTTGATAGTGTGTAGCAATTGAGGGTGTGCATGAGAGCTTGTGAGGAGCTTTGTACTATGATTGTTACATGATCTCCATGACATATAATATATAGATAGTTGGGGTTTTCAACTTTAAGCTTTCCCATTAAATACTGTGTTCATATGTATGATTGTTCGTGGTTTTAATGTGTGCATGCAATTGATTTTATTTCCGCAATTAATGATCAATGGTAGAAGAGATTCTGTATTATGCATGAAGCTAAAATAGTGTGTGATCAGGAGAATCTCAGTGAATAATATATCAGTTATTCAAATTTCTACAATGGATTCTTGAATGATATATATATATATATATATATATAACCAATTTGATTAAGATAAGTAGATATCTGTATATTGCATGTTGTTTGTTGTTATTTTTTTGTGTTTGCAGGAATCGATTTAGCGTTTTGAGTTGGATTAAGAGAGACGACAACAACGACAGAAGGAGAAGGAGAAGTGCTTAAATCACAAGTAAGCTCTTTCACCATTCTGTATATCTGCTTATTTTAGAGAAAGTGATAGTAATTCTTTCCTCTATTGTTCTAAGTAACTAGCACCACACAGGGAAATTGATTTATCCGTAGGTCACAATTCTGCATAACACGCTGCACAAAATATAAATCATCCAACAAAAAAATGTCAATATTTCCTGTACTCAAAATCTTAAGAATGTGCCCATGATATCTTTTCTCCTCTTTAAAGTATCCTTAATTTTAACCTATGCGAACATCTAAACTAACATATATGAATATTATAATTAAAAAATGATAAGCCATTTAAAAAACTATCAAATCTCCCGGATGCGGGTGCTTTCAGGCGCGTTGGAGCTGATGGGACGGGGGTCTAGCCAGACGACAGGCCACATGCCATCCCGCAGGGCGAATGTCACTCCAGCCTTAAAAATGTTCATGCGGAGTTCAATTGCATTAAATCCGGGCGCACTTCACAATTTGGCTGCCTTTCCTCGATGCATTCTTGACTGCTATGCATTGGATCGACCTCCGGTGCACATTAAAGACCATTCATTGCAGCTGAGCTACCGTTGCAAGGCCGACCTGATACAAGACATGGACCCGTCTTCTGTTCTGAGTTCTTCTCCCTCGTCGGTGAATTGGTGCTGCAGTCCAGCTGCTCGAATTGCCAATGAACGCACCGTCACTGGCAAGCGAAGCTGCATCAATTGCTGCCTGGAGCTTGGTGAAAACCTTCACTTCTCGCTCTCTGGCTCCTGCCTGCTAGCCTCTGTCTCTCTGCACTCCAATTCGACTCTGCCCTTTGTCTCCTCTCCAGTTCCCTGGCCTTCTTGCCTTGGCTCAGCTGAGAACATGCCTCGCCTCAGGCATAGAATGCGTTGTAGGTGCGGTTCCACCCAGAGCCGTGTGAGGCGTTCCCCTTCCTCCTCTAGCTCGCCTTCTGAGACTTCTTCCCCCTCGGATAGTCTTCACAGTCTTCTTCGTGGTAGTTTGCTTCGTTCGGGTCGCAGGCTATACTCGCCCTCGTCCTCTGCTCTCCCGGCACAATCCCATACTGCCCTTTTCTCCTTTGACTGCTCCCTCAATCGTCCGAGAGTCACTGCTGCCATCTCGGTTGTGTTACTTGAGGAGGCCCAGGACGAGCAGCTTCAGAATCCTTCGGCGGGGCAAGTCAATAACGGCAATACGATGCAGGATCAAGCGCTTCAGGATCCGGTGGAGCAGGCCAGCGGCAGCAAGGAGGCTATGCCGGGCGACACGGGGCAAAGCCAGGCGGAGTAAGCGGTCCCTCCTCCCTCCGGGAAAGTGATCCACTCTGTCGATGACCTGTACAATGATCGTGGCGAACTGGACAAATACTAGTGCAGGGTTGAACAAGTTGCTCCTGATGAGTAGTTCTATCTCTCAATTATGGTTTCCTTTCTATGTTTCTGCCCTCTCCATTGGGCGTGTTTCTGAATTTCATGCAGTTTCTTGCTATTACAATCATGGTTTTTGTTTTTGTCAGTACTCTAAGAATCCCGATCCCCTACGTGGGATTTTTTCTGGTGGTCTCAATAGGCTGGTTTCCCTCCTGCAGGGCAATCTCAAACTCTGTTTTTACAAGTCTAAAATGCCTCTTCACTAGGCAAGCTTAAGGCTTCGGCCCGCTGTACACTACTTTTTCTGTTAATAGACTAATTTTACTTAGAAAAAAAAAACTATCAAATCCATTTTAATATTTAAAATAAAAATAAATATGATTAAAAAATAAATTCATCTTTATTGCACATAATATTTTTATAATGTTACTCAATCTCCAAAAACATTAAAATTTATTTTAAAACCTTTCAACCCACTCTGATATTTAAAATAAATCCACTTTTATTCCATCACTCATTAAACCCACTTTGATACTTAAAAAACCCACTCTTATTCCGCCACTCATGTAATTATTATAATATTATATTTTACATTAAACATATATTCTAGACTTTGGTCTTCCATCACTTTGCATTTTTCCAAAATAAAAACAACTATTTTAATTAATATTTTTTATAACATTTTTTAATTTATAATATATTTTATAACATCTTTTATTTTTTAAGATTTAGATATAGATGGATGTTCGATACAAATTGATAATTAATAAATACTAATTTTTATTTAATTTGAGAATTGAGATTTGTTTTTTAAATAATTTGATTATTTTAATACATTTATTTTAATTTTAAAGTTATGATAACGTCAAATATTAAAAACTTTTTTATTTTTAAATTTTTTAATGATTAAAATCTATAAAAATATAGTTATTTTATTCTTTTATAAAAATGAATTATTTATAAAATAATAAAAATTAATACCTATTTATAATATATTGTTAAATTTTGACCCAAAACATCCAATTGTTATATTACATCTATCCATAAACATATATTACATCTCTCCCATAAACATAGTCTAACTATTAGGTACTTAGACCTTGACCCATTTCTAGCATATGTTATTAAATCTACTTTTCCGATCATATGTCATCACACCCACTCAAAAGAAACCCACTTTTATTCCACTACTCATGTAATTATTAAACTATTATAATATATTGTTAAATTTTGACCCAAAACATCCCATTGTTATATTACATCTATCCATAAACATTATCCCATAAACATATATTACATCTCTCCCATAAACATAGTCTAACTATTAGGCACTTAGACCTTGGACCCATTTCCCAACCTATGTTATTAAATCTAATTTTCCGATCATATGTCATTAAACCCACTTTTATTCCACTACTCATGTAATTATTAAAATATTATATTACATGATGTTGATAATGAAACATATATTTTAGATTTTGGTTTTCAATTACTTTATTTTATAGCTTGAGTGAGTTTAATAGTTAAGAGTATGTGTTTCCTCATAAGAGGTCACATGTTTCATAGGAGTAGAGGAGTATGTATGCCTTCATAGACTTAGCAGCACGGAGGTGGGTCCCTTGTCTCACAAACAAGGGGGTCTCATACACCAATTTGGTGTCTCAGGTGTGACATTAAAATTGGATAATAATAATAATAATATATTTATAATTATTTTGTTGTTTATAAAAAATTCTATTTTTTTAAGATTTAGATAAAAATGAATGTTCAATACAAAATTGATAATTAATAAATAATAAATTTTCCTTAATTTTAAGATTATGGTCAAGTCAAACATTAAATTGGTGTATGAGACTTCCTTATTTTAAGAGACTTGTATTTGTGAATTATTTGATTGTTAATGTATATGGAGATGTACATACTTTAGCCCTATTTAGATTTGAATTATTTATAAAATAATCAAAATTGATAAATATTTATAACATATTGTTAGATTTTGATGAAAAAAACCAAAACATCCAATTGCTATACTACGTCTATCCCACAAGCATAGTCTAAATATTAGGCATTGGTCCTTTTTTTGAGCATTTTCAAATTTGTTCAAAATCTAATCGATATTTATTGGAATCACAAGAGAGTTGTGTAACATGCACAATGAAAAATCAAAATCTTGTTAAATATTGTACCATCGGATTCCAATAGAAAACTAGAAAACATTGAAGTGTTAGACTGCACCTATCCTATAAGTGTAGTATAAATATTAGATGTTTTGGCCTTTTTTAGGACATATTTTCAAGTCAATTTTGCCAAAAATCCAACAAATATTTGTTGGAATTGGATGTTTGAGTTGTGTAATCTACACATTTTGAGTACCCCGTGGATTTGTTAGGATGTTGAATATGTTATGCATTCAAAAACACATTTTAAAGAATGAAAAATCACAATCTCACCAAAAAATATATCGTTATATTTCAATGAAAAGAGTGAACATGTCTAATAGTGAGACGATGCTTATACTATAAGTATAGTCTAACTATTGGCCATTTTCCAATATTTTTCCTTACATTTGGATGCGATTTGTTGGAACCATAAGTTTGAGCTGTGTAATATACACAATACAAAGTGCCCTAGGGGTTATTTCTAGTCCTCAATCCATTTATGAATTCAAAAACAAATTTTAAAAAATTGTTTCACCAACTTGCAATGAAAAAGCCAAAACATCTTATAGGTAAAATTTTCCTATACTGTAAGTGTCATCTAACTATTAGATATTTTTCCCCTTTTATAGGCATATTTGCTAGTTAATTTTTCACCAAACCCAACAAGGAATTGTTGGAATCGTAAGTTGAGTTATGTAATTTGCACAATCCAGTTCCCACAAGGATTTTCAGGGCACCAAATCCATATGTGCATTTTCAACAATGAAAAATCACAATCTTGCTAAAATTTGTATAACTGGATTTCGATGAAAAAGCCAAAATGTCTAATGGTTAGACTACACCTAGCCCACAAGCATAGTTTAACTATTAGACGTTTTGGCCTTTTTTGGTTGATTTTTCTTGAAATTTGATAGGGATTTATGGAGTCATAAGTTTGAGTTGTGTAAACTGCACAATCAGAGTGCCTTAGGGTTTCTTTTTTCAAGGCGTTGACTTCATTTATGTATTGAAAAACACATTTTAAACAACGAAAAATCACAATCTTGAAAAAAGTTGATTATCGGATTTTGGAAAAAAATTAAAACTTCGAATAGTTAGATTACACCTATCCCATATTGTAGGCTAATTTTTAAACACTATAACACTTTTTCGGGCATATTTTCTGGTCAATTTTTCTCGAAATTTGACAGGGATTTCTTAGAGTTGTAAGTTTGAGCTATGTATTCTATAAAATCCAAGCACCCCATGGGTTTTTTGGGGCTTTAATTTTATTTATGCATTCAAAAAAATATTTTAAATGGTAAAAATCACAATCTCTCCAAAGATTGTATCACTATATTCCAATGAAAGAAGCCATAAGACATTAAGGTGACCTGCCAGGTAATAAGACATTTACCTCACTAGTCAAATGGAGTAAGTACCCAATCTAAATCATGTTTGAAGAAACATGATTAAATTTGGATCGTTATATTGTTTATCATATATCTCGATTCTTTTAGAGTGGAAAAAATGGAGGAATAAAATCATAGACTATTTTTACTGAGAAGACCTAGTTTGGAAAATCAGGGTTTGAAAACTTCTGGGAGAATTTTGAGGCATCGAATGATATTTTTTGGGGGTAAAAATTTGTCACATTAGCTCCAAATTTTTTTCTTCATATTCTATACACGGACACCTTTCCAACAGCACAATAATCACATCAATTAGAGTCTGTATGCAAAAGTTATGTCACTCAGAAGTTGACCTTCCTGTTTTCACCACCATAATTAAAGAAGATGCCATGTGAGCACCCATTATTCATGGAAAATGGTTTATCCATGTGATTATGATGAAGAATGCTCTAGAAGGGTCCATATTGTAACTCCTGTTTAGGGTTGAGGTAGTCAAACCTAACCACTAGTAGGCTATCAGGTTGTGTTATAATTGGGCCACTAGGAGGAAAAGGGGTCCCATTATTTCAGGTACATTTGTTCCATAGACGAAAAAAAATAGTTGAGATGGTATTAGATAGAACATAGAGAATATTTGTGCATTGTAATAGCCCACAAGCCACATTCCATACTTCATTGCACTCCCAACCATTTTCTATTCATCGAAATAAAGCATAGTGACCTCACCTTCCAGTTGGGTTTTCTCCTAAAAGGGTTTCCCATGTCATATCTTGTGTTAATTGTGATTTCTGAGTTTTTATTTCATTTTTATCTATTTTTTGCATAATTTTAATTTGCATGAATACAAAATTAACCATAATCTACAAATCCATAAATCTAAATGAACATAAAACCCTAATAGTGTAGATTTTAGTTTTTTAAATATAGATTTATCAGCCTGTTGTGACAAACTATCCAGTGGAATATCCACAATAGTTTGCCAGTCATATTGGTTTTAGAGAAATATTATTTGAGTATATTGTAAACATTTGCAGGGGATCTATATCAGATAGGCTAAAATTCTTAAAGCCCTAGTCATGGCTGAAAAATATCTGAATGATCCTCATGATCCTACAGAGGAGAGGTTTTCATAGATGTAAGCACAAGTTGTAGATAAAAGCCATAATATGAATCTCCTCATGTCGGCCCTAAGAAATAAGCTTGGGATATTTGGATAAGATGGGGGTTATAATGTAGAGGATATATGATATGGGAGATCAAGATATCGAGAAGAAATAGAGAACCAACCGAAGAAAGAACCCAAAAAAGTTTAACCCAATTCAAGTGTCGTGAATCATTCAAAAATCATGTTCAAAATGAAAGTGGAGGTCGATATCAAGCTGTACCAAGGGGAGACCGATGATTTGAAGCTAAATCACTAGATGCAACAATTATAATCTTGTTTTAGTGTCCATCATGTTGAGGAAGAATAGGATATTTCATTTGCACAATTGAAATTAGTAAGCCATGCCATCACTTGGTGGGAAATCTAGACGGATACCCTAAGGCTAAAGGGAGAACCCGCATGAATAAGTGTCGAGTACTTCAAAACCATCATAAAGTAACAATTTTACCCTATTGGGTATATAAAGGACCAATGGATCCAATGGCATTACTTAAGGAAAAAGCAAGGGTAGAGCATACAAGAGTACACCACAATTTTCAAAAATATGGACATAATGTTGGGTATCTCCCCAAAGAACCTATATTTACTCCTTAAGTATCTGGGGGGTCTACATAGCCATTTTCGAAAGAAAGTGATGTTTTTCAAGCCTATATCGGTGGACGAGGCTTGTGTATAGGCACAATACCTGGATAACATAAGCCTAAAGAAAGGGAAATCAAGTGGATACAAGAAGAAGGAGAAACATGACACTTCTAAGGAGAGGAAGAAGAAGTGGAAAGGGGGAAAATATAAAAATACGACAACCACAATACACTGGTGCAAAGATCACTGCAACCACCACAACATTGACAACCATACAAAGGAGAAGTGTTGGAAGTTGCATCTAGAGCTTAACCCAAAGACCTCAAAGAAAGCCAATAATAAGAACCTCATGACCACCGATTCGAGCAATCAAGTTGAAAGCATCTCATATGTGGATGATAGTATTTTTTATATGTTAGTGTAGAAGGAGGTGAATATGAGTATCCTTCAACAACAGAAAGAGAAACAAATGACCAAACTCTTCCACATAAAGATATAGGTCAAGGAGACAAATATTTATGCTCTATTTGACTTAGGATCACATGCAAATATTATTACAACATACCTAGTCAACAAATTTGGATTGGAAGTTTGTGATCATTCAAGCCCATATCCACTGGGATGGGTAAATATGGATGCAAAGTTAAAGGTAGAAAAAAAATGCAAAATTATATTTTCTATTAGTACCGATTTTATTCATGAAGAAAAATTAGACGCGGCTGCCCTTGATGTACGGGGAGTGGTTTTTGGAAGTCCCTACATGTACTTATGAGATTCAATATTCATGCAAAGAGCCAAGAAATACCAGCTTTTCAAGAATGAAAAATATTTTACCACCAATGCACACAAAGGAATCCCTGGAAGGGTGTAGTAAGAAATAAAAACAACAACTAGAATAGTTTATATATGCATATAGGAATGTGTTCCTAGATCCTAAAGGGTTACCACCCAAGAGGGAAGTGGAGCACGAGATCCATCTATTTCCAGAATCCCCATTGGAAAATTTTGAGTTATATAGACAGTATGTTATAGAAGCAAGTGAGGTGAAGAAACAATTGTAGTAACTACTATAATAGGGTCTCATTCAACCGAGTACATCACCATGTGGGTCACCCATAATCATTTTTCCAAAGAAGGATGATAATTGGAAGATGTGTATTGATTATAGGGTGTTGAACAAAATTAGGCTCAAGAAAAGGTACCCCCTTCCCAGGATAGATGATCTACTAGATTAGTTGCAACAAGTGAAGTACTTCAACAAACTTGACTTAAATTCTGGATATCACCAGGTTCGAGTTAAAGAAGAAGATACCTAGAAAACTGCCTTCAAAACTAGACAAGGTTTATATGAGTGGTCAGTCATTCCATTTGGCCTATGTAATTCACCGAATACATTTATGAGGTTAATAAATTTTATACTATTCCCTTTTATTGATTCATTTGTCATTGTCTATTTTGATGATATAATGGTATATAGTGCCACATGGGAGGAGCACATCTCACATTTGACGCAGGTGTTGGAAACATTAAAGAAGCACCAATTTCTAGAAAATCTCAAGAAGTGTGAGTTTTCAAAACAATATTTAGTGTATATATTGTATACGATAGGTGGAAGAGAACTAAAGATAGATTTTGCCAAGATGGAGGCCATCATGAAATGAATGATTCCTACTATTGTTTCTAAGGTTAGGATTTTCATTGGGGTATCACAGTACTTGACGAAGTTAATAGCCTCATTTTCAACAATATCAATGCCACCCCATGCCATAACAAAAGTGGAAAAAGTTTCTAGTGGGGAAAGGGTCAATAGAGGGTATTTGAGGAGCTAAAGAATAATATAAGTCAAGCACCAATTCTAGCATTACCAAACTTGCAACAACCCTTTTAAGTGGAGACAAATGTGAGTGGGTATGCTATGGGAGCGATCTTAATGCAAGGATGAAGGCATGTATGCTACCTTTCTGAAGTATTTCATGGGGCAGTTCTTAACTACCGTACCTACGAAAAGGAACTCTATGCCCTCGTGCAAGTTGTTTATAACAAAATAGGGTTAAATGTTCATGTAATAAAAGTTAATAAAGGAAAAAATAAGACCACAATTAAGGGATGCATATTACAAGCTGAATGTTGGGAAAAAAATCACAATGGGTGTTCATTTTGGTTATTCTGGCTAAGGGAAATTGGCAATGGAAATGGATAAGGATTTGGAAAGGAAAAGTTTCTTTAATAGTAAATTATTTATTAAAATAATGGAAAATAGGAGAAAAGGAAGCTGAAAGGTCACATGTTTCATGTGAGGAGGAAAATGAAGGAAAATAATGGAAAATGAATAAAATAGAGGCCTCATTGATAAAAAGGCTTCTATGAATCAGTTGGAAAGCTTTTTGGCTCAAACCTTTTGTCAGTTCAGTTTTGGAGCTCTCTCATTATTCTCTCTCTCTCTCTCTCTCTTACTCTTGGATAGAGTTTTCCTGGAGCATTTCAGCATTGAGCCAAGAAGGAGGAAAGCAAGTAAAGGAAGGACAAGGAAAGGAAGGAAAGCAAAGATCGAGCAAGGAAGAGAAGGATCTAGCAGCTTCAACAATAATTCTTGCAGGTAACATATTGCACGTGTGATTTCCTAGCTGGTTTGGACATGCATGGATTATGCATGTTAGTATTTAGTTCTCTTGCTATCGGTGGCACGATTTTTCTCGAATTTGACATTGGTTTTTAGCCTTACCTTGCCTTTTTCCGGATAACCATGGTGTGATGGGATTGATCTCGGTTTTGAGCTTTGGAATTTCTGGATGGTTTTCGGAAACTACTGCGGAGGTGGTCTCCTGAAATTCCCAAAGGCCTAGGAATCCCTTGACTAGTTTTGGCGGGATACATGGTAAATCCCGAGGGTGGTGTCTCGGTTTAGTGCCTAGTGATCTGGTGTGGATTGCGGTAAAGCTTGAGAGATAAGGAGACAAAAATATCCTCAAGGATAGTGATGCAGTCTGGAGGCATTCCAAGCTCGATTCAATTTTGTGATCTCGGCACCGATTTAGGTGTGATCACGGTATGGTGAGGGTGGAGGTGGTTTAACCTCTTGATTCCCTTGTTTTTTTTGGATATGTTTATGCATGAGATCCCACATTCATGCTTGGAATATGGAACAATGGTGATTGAATGAAGAGAGATTTGGATCAGTAATGTCTATGGTCAGGTGGTATGTGGAAGTCCCAAACCTGGTCAGCTCTTGCCTATGTTTTAAAAAAGCTAAATTCTCTTACTTTTGTACTTATTAATGTGTGGCTTTAATGACTCATTAGGGGAATTTTGAGGTTTACAATGGGTCTCCTAAGGAAATAATAAAATAATAACTAAACCAATAAAATAATATTTATGAATTTACAATTCATTTTTTACACCACAATCCATGTAACCATGGTTAAATTCAATTGAAAGTTGTACCAAAATAAAATTAATAAAAAAATTGTATTGATGTGACTGTAAATAAAAATGATGTTTTCAAGAAAAAAGTCATTATCATTGAACAACTAATTCATTTGTCTTTTGTACTTAAATAAATTAAAATAAATTATAAATATAAATTCATAATTTATTAGTTGTATAACATACCATTAATTAAAATTTATATTATTTAAATTATACAATATGTAATTAATATACTATATAAAAAACAAATAATATAATATAATATAATAAATGTAATATATTATTTTATGTATTAATTTTATATTACATATTGAATTGATTTGATTTATAACATAAGAAGAAATATTATATAATATAAAAAATAATATGATATATATTCTATTACATTTAGATTATGTTTCATAATATTTTATATATTAATATATAATATTGATATAATTATAATCATAATGAAATAAATTGAATTGTATTAAAAAATATATATATTGAAATATATTTAATTTATATTTACGGGTAAGAATTTATTTATATATGTATAGATATTAACTTATAATTAATTTGAAATTGTAATATTAAATAAAATGAAATGAATATATAATTTAAAAATAAATTTATGAAAGTACACAAACATAATATTGATTGAAAATCGTGTAAATACATGAATTTTGTATAGGGATATGTATTGTTTCTTTCAAAAAATATGAAATACAAATAATAATATTTTATTCAAAAAATGTGAAATGACATTTATTATGAGTAATTTACTTTGTGACTTTAAAATTAATTAGAATATTACCATGGTTAACCATGAGTTTTTATCCACCATTGAGAATGTGACAAGTAAGTATATTTAACTCAAGTAATGCCATTTCAACGATGGGGGATGATGTCATCCCCTAAAATGTGATTGGTTCTCATAAAGTGAATTTTGATTGTACATTTTCCTTAGGAGTCCCATTTTTGACCTCAAATTTCCCCTAATGGTTATCTCACTATTATTTACATGGTTTTATGCTAGTTATACACATGGTTATATGACTGGTTCGAGTTATGGTTATTTCATGTATTTACTTGTAAATGTTAAAATAATGGATGAAAGACCTAATTGATGTCATAACAGTTCAAGGAAGAGGGTGATGATCCTTCTTGTCATGTCTCATAAGATTTTTCAGTCATTCATGCTTTGTCTTGTATCCTAGAACTATTGATTGCATTGATGCCAAGTGTTTGACAGATGCTAGTCCCGGTTGGGGACGGTCAGGCCTAGTCCTGGAGTCGGTTTTTGGTTCATTAGAATTTTCATCATGTGTTTGATGGATTTTGGAAGCTACAAGAAGTTCTATCTAGTGCCTGAGATTACGGGCTTAAAAAGTGCCATAAATCATGCGAATATTGGCACATTTCTAAGGGAAAAAGTCCCTGGACACAAGCATGAATATGCTATGGGAGCATCTAAAGCCTCCCAGACGCACCCTTGCCCATATCAAGGGAGCGTCCAAGGGTTTTCTTCATAAAATTTCAGTGGAACCCAAGGAAAAGTCAGGTGGATGACTGGGATAGCCTCTGGGGTCCTGTAGCAGGTACAAGAGGTATGTGTTATGGTTTTCCCCTTCGATTCCACTTACTTAAAGTCACAAAGGAATTTGAGTCTGGTCATAAATACCCCTCATCTCATGTTTACCCTGGTTGGCCAGTTACTTGGGTAGATGTGAGGGGAGGTGGATGTTACAGGTGGTATTATAGAAAGTTGTGCTCTCTTTGGGAAAAGTCTGATGTTTTCATGCATGAGATCATTGCATGAAGTTTATTTCATTATGATGTTATTGTTATGCTATGATGCTAATGTGTTGATTGAGATAACATAGGAGATGCAGATCATCAAAGAAAGGTTGCAACACTAGACCTCGGGGTAAGAGTATATTTTCATCTATGTTGTAGGTTTGGGGCATGCAGATATGTGGTTAATGATTTTTATAAGCATTAGGGGTATATACATTAGGTTTATGTACATGCCTATTGATGTTACAATTACACGTATAATAAATGCTAGTTGATTAGTGTATTCATATGCACATGTGTCAGATAGGCATGAATGATAGTAACCTATGGTTGTATACTTTGTTGTTGTTGTTTTATGTTAGTTAGCTTGATGATTATGTTATATGTTGTTGATAAGTATGTTATATGTTAGTTAAATTGACGATTAGGGTTATTGCATTAAGATCTTGATGTTATATGTATCATGTTAATGAAAATTGAACTATGAAAATGGTTATGCTTACGATATTCAAGTATGAGTCAACATATTTGCGATATTATGTCGTACTAATTGGACTAACTATGTAGATGTGATTGTTATGCATGAATGATATTTGTTTATGAATTTATGAGGTGAACATGTTAGCTAGTTACTATTATGGATATCATGACCTTATTTATGATTGAGTTGATATGTTGTAAAGTTATATCATGCTAATTAGATTGATTGTGCAGAAAAGATAGCCTCCCCTGAGATGCATTAAGTGAGTTTGATTATGTCATTTATTGGTGTTTGAGTGTTTGGTGTATATTATGTCGTCTATCCGTTGTTTGAATGTTTGATTAATTGCATGATATGAGCATGTGTCTATAATATTGCATGAAGTAATGATATTGTTTTAAGATGGTGGTACTAACACACTATGTGTTGAGATAAAATGATCTGTACTTGAGTATAAGTAGGCGATAATTGTAGTATTATGATTTTGACTATTAGTTGATTATGAAATGGTTGTTAGTCTTGGTAGAGGTTGATTTTAGTTAATAGATATGATGTCTTGATATCTGGAACATGTGTTTCACATGTGTGAATAGTTGCAGGGAAACATGCTTGGTATTAGTATGACAAGGCAATAATTTATGTGTTTATATAACTAACATTTAGGTGAACGAGATAACACATAATAAAGACTCATTTGAAGCAAGGAAAAAAGTAAAAGAAAGGAATTGGGTAAGAATTTTGTTGGCTATGTTTGGAAACTCTAATTTCAAATGAATGAGTACTTTGCATACAAGAAGACTTCTTAACCTTGATCTTGTATGGCATTATGTGGACATGTGCTATATTTATGAACATGTATTTGATAGGTATAACAATTGGTTTCTAGTTATGGCTGAATTCATCAAGGGATTGGAGTCCCTTGAGAGATGATATATGTATGTGTTAAGATACAAGGCAATGTGCCTGGCATAATAAGGTAAGGTGACTGGTATATTATATGTTTATATTATACATTGACAATTATGTTTTTATGGCGGTATGATGCAGGGGATTGCCTTGGGAAAAGATACTGCCATGAAATATTGAAGAAGGCTCAGGTTGAGCTTTCCCTTGGAAGCATTGGGAGCCCATGGGGATTGAGTCATAGTGTTTGTTGCTAGTTTTATGCTTTCAGTCTTTGTGATTTGTTGTGCTCGATTTGCAATTTTGTTTATGTTTGGTGCATGACCATGCCACTTTGTTGCTGTGTTTTATTGTTTTTTTTTTCATGGTATTCTTCTTGCTAGCTCTTTTTCTTGCCTTTTATGTTTTGAGAGTCTTGGGCATTGGTTTGGGAAAGAGGAGAGTTAATGGAGCTCAGGAAGATTTGGATTAAACCCAACAGGTAATGTAAGGCCCAAATGAAGCTCGGTGCATGATTAAGGGAGATTGAAGGAAAGAGTACAACAACCAGTTGAACTGGTGGGGTCCATTAGGGTAAATGGATGGTGTAAATACAAACATGAGAAAGGTAACAAAAAAGTTAAAGTAAATGGATTGAGGCGTCATATGCATTGACTATGTTGGGAACTGATGTTCTCAATATTGTGCATGTTGTGCATGGATAAAGGGAGTTATCTTAATCTACACCTTATGATATATGGTAATAATGTTGTGATCAAGACTATGCTGATGTTTATGTATGCATATATATATGTAATTGATTTACAAGGTCATTAGGATTTTTTTGTGCTAGTATTCACATTTATATATGTATGTATGTATTTCATTGTCTAATAGGGTCATCAAGAACCATTCTTGTGGAGGAATTATTGCTTATGTAGGTGAATGGCATCAAGAGGTTCTTGGCTTATGAGGAATCAAGTGGGAAGAGTAATCCTGAAAGATCTATGAGGCCAATATCATGTGGACATGAATTGATATTATATGCTTGTACTATGCCTATGTTTAAGTTATGGACAGGTAATGCTGAGGGGTACATCAATGAAGTGAAATTAGTGTGATCTACGACATTCTTGGATAAGCATGGATAGTGGAATGACACTAGAAGCAAGGTTTCTTGTGGGGTAATTGTGTGGTCTATGGATGTGCAGTAATGTTGTTTTGTATATGTTGCAGATGTTGTATATTCATTGATTGTACCCATGGTGATGAGTACATGTAGCATATGTAGTATTGTGCACATTTGATGTTGTATGTTTGTTGCATATATGGTGTTGTGTGCATATGGTGATGTGTACATGTTGGATATTTGGTGCTATGTACATATAGTGCTATGTACATGTTGTATATGCAATTCTATGTACATATGGTGTTGTGTGCATATTGTATTTTTGGTGCTATGTACATATGGTATTGTGTGCACAATTGTACATGTGGTGTTGTGTACATGTCGTACATGTGATGTTGTGTACATGTCGTGCTATGTACATGTGGTGTTTCGTACATGTTGTACAGGTGGTGCGGAGTACATGTGGCGTTGTGTGCATGCTGTGCAAGTGGTGCCCTGTACATGTGATGTTATGCACACGTTGTGTAGGTGGTGCTATGTATAGGTGGTACTGTGTACATGCTGTACATATGGTATTGGTGTACATGTGGTATTTTGTGCATGTCATACATGCTGTGTTGCTGGAATGTGGTACTATGTATGTGTATTGTGTAGTCGTGGTATCGTGATATTGTACACCGAGTGTAGGTGTATGTGTTGTATACCAGTGTAGACATATGTATTGTGTTGTATTTTACACCAGGTGTGGGTGTATGTGTCGTATTCCGGGGTCGGTGCGTGTATTTTATGGTGTTGTATGTCATACGGTGGGTGTATGTGTTTTGATGTACACTGTGTGTATGTATACATGATTGAAGAGAAGCAAAGTCATTGGGTGCTTTCGGGGTGTGGCAACCGATCTAGTGTGTGTACAAAAGAATAAAGGTAAAATTAAGGATTGATGAAGGATAAGTATTGATATTTTATTTCCATTTTATTATGCATGTGATCTACAATTATAACTTATGATGGTTACATGTGATTTATGATTATGGTTTATGGTTATTTCATGCGATTCATGATTTTAATTTATGATGGTTGCGTTTTGAGCTAACTATATGTGATATGTTTATACATAATTATTTGATCAAACAATTGGTTTGAATTGTTGTTATAGGAAGTGAAAAAAATTGCAAGTGTACCTTATTGACAAGCTACAAATGTATGATGTGAATTTATTTCAATTTTTTTTGAATCTAATGGAAGTTATGTGCTTCGTACAAGAAGCACAGAAATGCCCAGTTGGGTGGTTGAAACTGATTGCAAGCATTAGCAACAACAACAAAAGGAATTGAAACATGAAGCAGTATGTTGGTAAAGCATTTCAGGAGTAGGGCCATTGTGGGACACTGGTACCCAATAGTGTCCAGTGATTTCCATGAGAATTATTTGACCGATATGATGGTTTTTGAGGCAAGTATATGCCTTGTTTTTTGTATCTTCTGATGCGAGGAATCCTTGGAAGGTGTGTGACTACATGGAAGGGATGACCTGATTTCCTGAGGGACTGTGTATAAGAGAAGGGAAGGCCGAGGATGTATTTTTCTTGGTCATTAGAATTTCTAGATGGAATCAAATGCTCACTGGGAGTGTGCCCTGGAACAATGAGTCGGTAATTGTTCACTGAGCGGAAAAATGGCACAGGATTGTAGCACTGGACATTGGATGCAACTTTGACTTTGGAAATGGATTCTAGACTTCCTGGGAAGGAGGTGAATCTTGGTATTACTTTGAGGGTGGAGGTGTGAGTCTCTGGAATCCCTTGTTGTTGATACAAGCATCATATCCTTTTAATTGATGGGTGAGAAAATGTGCATATTTGTATATTATTGTAAATACTGTATCAAGATGGATTTATAAAGCTCCATAGACAGTATGGTTGTATATATGGATGTCATTGTAAATACTGCAACGAGCTGTGTTATAAAGGTCCATAGGAAGTATGTTTTATTTTCAACAGTTTGTGGGTTAGTAGGTGGTTTAGCACTGAGGATGGTGTTCCCTAAGGGGGAGGGTTTTGTAATAGACCTGGGTTAAAAGTTCATGTAATAAAGGTTAATAAAGGAAAAAATAAGACGATGGTTAAGGGAAACTTATTCCAAGCTAAATGTTGGGAAAAACATCTTAGTGGGTGTTCATTTCGGTTATTATGGATAAGGGAAATTGGAAAAGGCAATGGTTAAGGATTTGGAAAGGCGAAGTGGCATTAATTGGCATTTATTTATGAAAATAATGGAAAATAGGAGAAAAGGAAGGTGAAAGGTCACATGTTGCAAGTGAGGAGGAAATTGAAGGAAAATAATAGAAAATGAAGAAAATATAGCCATCATTGATAAAAAATCTTTTGAGGATCAGTTGGCAAGATTTTTGTCTTAAACCTTTTGTCAGTTTAGTTTTGGATCTCTCTCATTATTCTCTCTCTCTCTCTCACTCTTGGACACTTAAAGTTTTCCTGGAGCATTTAAGCATTGAGCCAAGAAAGAGGAAAGCAAGCAAAGGAAGGAAAACGGAAGGAAGTGCTGTAGTACTCAAAAACCCCCCCATTTATTTTTATTTTTAGTTAACTAAAAGTAATGGGGAACCTTTTAAATTCTAGTAAAATTCTTTAGTTCTAATAAAATAAGGAAATTTTTAATATTTTTAAATAAAATACCTTCTCACATGAGGGCTTCCCTTATCAGAAATTACACATTGAAAATTAACCACATAAGTATTACCATTATTAAAAACCCGATAGGATTTTGTTATTTAAAAATGCATTATCAGAAGAATTTTATCGGATCACTTCAATATCGTAACATTCTTTATAGGAAATTTACGATAAAACATTCCCTTGATCAAACTTTCCCGATATCTAGTATAAAGCTACATAGGCACTTATTTTTATAAATGAATATTTTAAAGAACCACCGACCCCACCACACTATCATGTGGCATATTGGAACTCCAATATATCTTAAATTTAACAAGTGCCATAAAAAAACTGCCAATATCTGATATCTTCGATGCTTAACCCTTCCGCTATCCCAAAAGATCCTGATTTCACAATGTTTTGATGCCTCACATTCCCGATATATGATATCTCTGATGCTCCTCCACTTTGATATCTCAATCCTCCAATATTCCCCTCTCTACTCATATCATTACTTTTTATATCGGATGGCACTCTTTAAAATACCCGATACTTCATTCCCCAATATAAACCTCCGATTTATCTTCCTGCCTACTCATATAACCATTATATCTTTGAAGAATATATATCAGGAGTCCTGAATGTCATAAATTTAAGGTGTGGCCATAGGATATCTTGTAATATCCAAAAATAGGGAAAATAAGCAGTATTTGGAGTATCTTATAATATTCCAAAATCAAGAATTTCACCAGCCCCTACAAAGGAAACACTATTTCCAGAAAATAACGCAATAACAGTGAGGAATGGGACTTGGATCCCTTATTTTATACAATATAAAACTCGCATGCAAAATTTGAGCAGAAACAAATCTCTCTAGCCAACATAAACAGGTCTCCCCAAGTCAATATGACTCAAATAAGCCCAAACCCCATGACTTTTAGCATACAAAATGACCGAAGCATGGGAAAACGTGATTCAATGAGGGTTTCTACAAAAAATAATGGTCCTCAATAGATCTGGAGTTTATATTATGAAAAGTGAAGAAAAATGGGGATTCAACCCTTTTTATACAACAAAAGACAACATGGCAAGGGCCTCATGGAAGTACATGTAAAAAATGAAAAAATATGCAGATCTAGATTTGAAATAATGCAGTTATATTGCATCTATGCATAAATGTGGCTGAATAATACAAGGAGAAGTAGAATATTATTTATACAAGAGTTTCAGAATAAGGATTGGCCCTTCCTCCAAGAAATAAGCTCAAAATCAAGGGTCTTGACGCTGCTGCTGCAACACTGAGACAAAGGATGCAGTTCTGGTAAGTGAATGCACTCTAGAAGGTGGGGAATACTTTGGCCACATGCCAAGTTGTAAAATATGCTCAGAAATCTTCCTTACAGATCTTACAAATAAAGGGAAGCTCCATCCTCTGAAAGATAAGCTCAAAAAGTGGCGTTGTGATCTTTCCACTGCAACACCTTGCAACACAACATTTCCCGCTACAAGAATAACGTTGTAGCTGAAGGAGGATGCTTGGCCTCAAGCCTGGATTTGGAAAAATGAAGTACAATGCTCCTCCAAGATGCCTCTCAAGGAAGGAGAATGAATCCCTAAGCAGGAATGCCTTGTGCTAAACAACACTGCATACTCAACTGAACATCTGAAGAATGTTCAATAGTCTAAGCAGACCGAAATCAATAATGAATAAGCTAACCCCCAAATTTCTTCCATCCTCTTCCTTATAAGCTTTGTGAGCCTCCTCACCTTGGGTCCCACCCATTAGGGTTTCCAACATCACATGATCCATCTCCCTCCAAAACTGCGTTGTGTCTCCATCAAGGCCACTCCTGTAATCACGCTGTTTGATTTGGTCAAAGTTGACCTCTTCAACCTGTTTCATCCCTTTTCACACTCAAGTGTCTTCAATCCAGCTCTCATATATCTTTCTAGATTGATCCTTGTTCACATTGATCTATTTTCATGGATGATCTATTCCTCCCCATGAATGTTGTTGACTAAGTCAAAATTGACTGAATCAACATGATTCTCTTCTTGTTCATACATGGAAAGTGCAAAATCCAGCTACTAGAATGATCCCCTTCCACATTATGATGGGTTTTATTCATGTTTTTATTTTTCATGGGCCTCCTTACCCATTTATTCAACTCCTAGGTGAAATTAGAAAAATCAATATTCCAATTTGCTCCATGCAAATTTTGGAATATTACAGTCCTCCCCTCCCAAATGTTGCTTGTCCTCAAGCAACCGCAAGGATAGAACTAAAGAACCTCCTGTTCTTCCCTTGTAGAATTTTCATATGATAAGATCCTCCAAAGATCAAGATGCTGTATCATCAATGCATCTACAAGTTGCCCCTCCCAAATGTGTAAGCTAGCTTTTGGTGAGCATCCCAAATAGCTATCATCCTCTAACAAAGAAATGTCCATGGAGGCAAAAATGGGCTATCTAAAGGTCCTCTTGAGGCATGTGGGCTGATAAATATTTGGGTTCACCATCCCCATTTGGATCTCCCATCCCCAAGCTATCAACCATACAAAATGAGTCACCCTCCAGAATGGCAACTCATGAAGAATCTCTTCCACCTTTGGCTCTTGCAATGTAGGTGGGTTGAATAAATGAACATGGTGGAAAAGATGGCCTACCCCATGCTGTATTTCTCTCCACTCATGATAAGTGTAGAGTGAATGTTGAACATGGGCTGCAAACAAGTTGCCCTCAAGTGGCAAGAAAAAGATTGGATCTTTAAAGATCCCCTCTCCAAAGTTATGGATCATGCTGGCCCAAACCATTCCATTCAAAGTGAATGGCACATCACTACCATATGGAATCCAAATCCAAAAATTGCTGAAGGTTATGTGAAAGTGTGGATGATACAAATGGTTTCTCTGGTGGATAACACACAATCTTTCCAACTGTTGATTTAGAACATCATGTGGCAAGCTGTTCTCCAATGAACTATCAGCTGTGTATGTTTTCTCATCTACTATAAGGTAGTAAGTAGCAATATATATCAGTTGTACATGATCAAAACAATAATACACTTGCCCAAATTCATGTAGAAATGGGTTATCATCATTACAAAGGTTGGCCCTAAAGTGACCATATAACCCAAGAATAATATTGCTCTTTTGTGGAGCAATGCACTGTGTATAGATGGAAAAAAGATGCAAATACTCAATGGAACAATCAACAAGTACATAAATGAATTTCTTACCATACATGGTGAGTAGGCTGAAAGTGAGGTCCATGAATGAGTCCTCCCATGAGAATCTTCTCATAAAAATCTGCAAAAGGAAGGGATACATACTCTTCTTGGAACACTCCATCAATAAGAACATACTCCCAAGTGACAACGTTGTAGGCCTTAGTGATAAGGCTCTAGTCACTCCATGACTTCTTCCTTTGACATTCCACATGCCAAAGCCATCCACCATCATGATACTATGTGAGAAGATCTCCTTCATATGTGGAAGCTCCTCCTTTTTCTTCAATGTTGAAGGGTAGCCTCTTTTCACTTTGAATGTGCCTTTCCTTTCTCCGGAAATATCATGATGAGCATGGGAAAAGTTCTGCCCATACTCTCCCAAGTGTAACCACAACAACAACAACTCTTGCTACTCCCTCTTCTCTCCCTCATATAATCCATAAGGTAAGATCACGATGGTTATCTTGTATGATGCCCCATACAAACAAATCTTCTGCTGCCATAGCATATGGGTGCCCTGCAATGCCTTCCTCCATAACATACCTTGTGAAAAAGGGTATGCCATCTGCTCGCCAAACTCTCTCAAGAGTAGCCATCGCATCTTTGCCTCTTGCTGCCTTGTGTCATAGATCTGCAAGTGGCTCACCAACCTCTTGCTCTCCATCCACTCCCATTCATCCAAATGTGGATGCCTCCATTCATGCTCCCTCTTGGTATCTTCACAATGAAGACCACCAATCTCTCAAAGAAGATTTTTCTTCTTTCACCTAATGGGAAGTTGAGATGCAACTCCTTGGAGATATTTTGGAAAATACCTCTCATCAATGATCCTTTTGAATCCATGAGGACCCAAGTGTGCTGAAGGTAAGACATCATCATAAAGTAGCACAATGTTCATCATGCCCTCCAAATTTCCACAACCCAACCCCAAGTGTTGCATGAAACTTAGCAGGGGTGCATTGAGATGATTGTTTACCCCATCATTGATCAAACCCAAGCTGTACAATGCAGTGCAATATTTCTACTCTATATCAGCAATGTGTTCTGATCCTTGATCATGTAAAATAAAATTTCCAAGGCTTCCCATAAGATTTTCTGAAATGATAGAAAATGGAAATTCATGCATACCTTGGTGTGTCTTGGGAACATCTTGTATGGCTGCAAGAGTTGCTCCCTCCAAGGTGTTGGCTGCCCCAACTACTGATGTAGATGGATGCTCCTCTATGATTCAGACAACGCTGGTACAAGACTCCTCAAGTGGTGGTGAGGACTCCTCCTTCTATGATCTTCTACTGTCAAACCTTTTGATCATCATGTGAGTGAAATCTGCAAAAGTGGACACTCTTGCATGAATCACATGGCTGAACCACCAAGTGCTTGACTTTCCCTCCAAGTGCAGCGCTGAGATCTCCATAGCCTCTCTTTCTACTACTGGATGTAGTAGGAAGTAAGCTTCTAGCTTCATCACCCAAGATTCTGCTGAACATAAGGGTGATCCATCGAAGGTAGACAATAGAAACCTATTGCCCCTTATCATCCTATTGTTGTATGGCCTCCTTTCTTCTTTCAGTTGGATAAACTGAGGAAGATCTAGAGTCTCTTTGAAAGCTCTAGGTTGACACTTGTACTCTGCCAAATATCCACTCAGGATCTCATGTTCTAAGTGGTCTTCCTGCTCCTCATTCCTCCCTAGAGAATAGGAAGTGCAGGGTTCTTATTCTTCTTTTTGAAACCTTCTAGAGGTCTCACTGCATCTCTCTTATTTCATCTTCTTAACCTCCTTGGGGAGGTCCTTTCTAGATCTGAAAAGTGATGAGATTAATTTCATTCTCTTCATCATTCTGGACTTTTTCTCCTTTTTCTTCTTACATTCTGGATTACATAATCACTGAAAGCCATAGGCTGAGCCAAAGACCTTACTCCGATACCACTGTAATATCCCAAAATAGAGAAAATAAGTAGTATTGGGAATATCTTATAATATTCCCAAATTAGGAATTTCACCAGCCCCTGCAAAGGAAACGTTGTTTCCAACAAATAATGCAATAAAAGTGAGGAATGGGACTTGGATCCCTTTATTTATACAATATAAAACTCACATGCAGAATTTGAGCAGGAACAAATCTCTCTAGCCAGCATAAACAGGTCTCCCCAAGTCAATATGACTCAAATAATCCCAAACCCCATGACTTATAGCATAAAAAATGACTGAAGAAAGGGATAGCGTGATTTAGTAAGGGTTTATGCAACAAATAATTATCCTCAATAGATTTTTAGTTTATGTTATGCAAAGTGAAGAAAAATGGGGATTCAACCCTTTTTATACGACAAAAGACAACCCGACAAGGGCCTCATGGAAGTACATGTATAAAATGAAAAAATATGCAGATCTATATCTGAAATAACAAAGTTATACTGCATCTCTGCATAAATTTGGCTGAATAATACAAGGAGAAGGAGAATATGCTTTATACAAGAGTTTCAGGAGAAGGGTTGGCCCTTCCTCCAAGAAACAAGCTTAGAATCAAGGGTCTTGACCCTGCTATTGCAACACTGAGAGAAAGGACGCAGTTCCGGTAAGTGACTGTGCTGTAGAATGTGGGGAATGATTTGGCCACATGCCAAGATGTACAATATGCTCAGAAATATTCCTTACAAATCTTACAAAGAAAGGGAAGCTCCCTCCTTTGAAAGATAAGCTCAGAAAGTGATGTTGTGATCTTTCCACTGCAACACCCTGCAACACAACGTTTCCTGCTACAAGAATAACACTGTAGCTGAAGGAGGATGCTTGGCCTCAAGCCTAGATGGGGAAAAATTAAGTACAATTCTCCTCCAAGAGGCCTCTCAAGGAAGGAGAAGGAGTCCCTAAGCAGGAATGCCTTGTGCTAAACAACACTGCATACTCAACTCAACAGCTGAAGAATGCTCAATAGTCTAAGCAGACCGAAATAAATAATCAATAAGCTAACCCCCAAATGTCTTCCATCCTCTTCCTTATAAGTTTTGTGAGCCTCCTCACCTTCGGTCCCACCCATTAGGGTTTCCAGCAGCACAATATCACTCTCCCTCCAAAACTACATTGTAGCTATTGAGGCTACTCCTCCACTCTTTAACGCTATTGACTTGGTCAACTTAGTTGAATCAATATGATTCTCTTCTGTTTAATTTTGCAAATGGAAAGTGTAAAATCGGCCTACTAAAATTATCCCCTTCCACATTATGATAGATTTTATTCATTTTTATTACGCATGGGCCTCCTTACCCATTTATTCAACTCCCTGGGTGAAATTAGCAAAAATCAAATATTAATTTACTACATAAGTGGGAATATTACATACCGAAATAAATAATCAATAAGCTAACCCCCAAATGTCTTCCATCCTCTTCCTTATAAGTTTTGTGAGCCTCCTCACCTTGGGTCTCACCCATTAGGGTTTCCAACATCACATGATCCATCTCCCTCCAAAACTGCGTTGTGTCTCCATCAAGGCCACTCCTCTAACTGCGCTGTTTGATTTGGTCAAATTTGACCTCTTCAACCTGTTTCATCCCTTTTCACACTCAAGTGTCTTCAATCTAGCTCTCATATATCTTTCTAGATTGATCCTTGTTCACATTGAGCTATTTGCATGGATGATCTATTCCTCCCCATGAATGTTGTTGACTAAGTCAAAATTTACTGAATCAACATGATTATCTTCCTGTTCATACATGGAAAGTGAAAAATCCAGCTACTAGAATGATCCCCTTCCACATTATGATGGGTTTTATTCATGTTTTTATTTTGCATGGGCCTCCTTACCCATTTATTCAACTCCTAGGTGAAATTAGAAAAATCAATATTCCAATTTGCTGCATGCAAATTTTGGAATATTACATATCTCCAATAAAAATTTTCCGATACTCTGATGTGTATAGGGCCCATGTGAATTCACATTTATCATTTAATTTCCAAAGGTGGCGAATTTATGGTTTTTGATGTTCTAAACGACTTAATCATTAAACTTGATACCATCATGATTTTCTCTTTGAAACACGCATCGTTATGAAAAAAAAATATTTTCACTAAAGTACTTTATGGTAAAATAATTATCACTTCGTCTTTTGTTTTCCATTGCAGTCTAGTCCCGATAGGAAAAGTTTAGTAGATATGCCTAAGGCACCTAGAGTGAAGAAGAAAACTGTAGTTCAAATAGCAACCGATTGCTCCTCCAACTGAAAAGCTGAAATGCTTGGATTATTTTCCAACAGGGTCTATACTTTAGATGTTGGAATCTCCTCTTGGGAAGCTATCTATATGATTTTCGAGAATGAAGGACCTAGGGAGACAAAAATAACAATCACGGCTGATGATTCTACCCCAGTTTCTAATACTACTTACAGTGATGTGGTTAATTCATTCTTACATAGGATTGCAACCCAACAAAAAATATTTCGTTATACAAACATAATTAAATGGGTTTTTGACAATGTAAACATTGCATAAAGAAAATTCCTAACATAGAGGCAAAAAATCATCGGTTCATTCACCATCAGTTATTTGAGCACAATGTACCATTTTCCATAGCCCCAGCAAAAATATGACAAACATTTTGTGGAAAAGTTCATGAGCGAACACAATTATCCATCAGAGCCCATCATGGAATGGGGAAGAGATCCAAAAAAGCATAAATGAGAAGATAAGGGTATGTATGTGGTTGATTCCCTTATTGGTCCATATTTTCAAATAGCTTCTATGTTATGTAGAATCTATTCTTACCCTAATACACAAAAATTCTCTGATCAATGGGCACCATTCATTGACGCTGCTAATTCTGATGGTTATATAATGGATTGGGGAAATATATTATTTGACACCGTAGCCACTCACATCTTGAATTATTGGATTAAATGTAAGGTTTCACAAAATATAGTTCCTCCTTTTTATATGAGTACCTACATAATGGATGCCCTGTGTTTTACCTCTATGGGATGGAAATGGACTTTAGAAGACCCGACCCCTATCCATTTATCATGATATGCTTTGGGACTCAAAGTATCATCCTCACTTCTATAAAATTTGTCTTGGAGTAATGTTTCCCATTCACCAAAGCATGTTTGACAAGAAATTTCCTAGGGTTTCGCCAGAAGTTGAAAATAACTTACTACCAATTGAAAAATGGTTTGGTGAAGAGTCATTTAATTATGTCTAAATCTTTGGTAGTCTTGTAAGCTCCCATGTATTGTCCCTATATGTTCTTGACAAACTTCTTGCCCGAGAAATAACATACCAGACTATAGGAAATGGTCTTTCAAAAATCTTAAAAGAGTCCAATAAGAAAATGTGGCCTAATTTCCTATTTAGTGTGGTGTATATGCTCTAGATAATCACAAGCATGCTTGTCTTGAGATCGATGCTATTCAAAATTTAGACTTCCCAACTATTCCTAACTGGCAGTATGACCCAAATCAAACTGCAAAAATAGTCACTGCATAGTCAAGTATCATGCAATTTTCTCATGAGCCAAAAAAGTATGATGACTTATTTGAAAAGGCCTCTGCCTATTCAATGGTTTTGAAATTATAAGAAACACATTTGACCCTAGAGGAGATAACTCATTTCAATCCATACAAGGATAAAATGATTACTAAGCTTCCTATGGATTCACTAAAGCTTCCTCAAGAAAGCACATAGAAATATGATGTTATAACTTCTAGTTCCACAAATACTACTGATATACCCCAAACAAGAGGGATAGGTAATTCCTCCTCTTCTCAAATTGAAGAAATTTTTCTTGATAACAAGGTTGATGCAATATGGGAAAATTTCAATTGGGTTATTAAAGATACATGCCCTTAGGATCTTAAGACTCCATCACAGGAGAAGTTCATAGACACTTCTGAAACTTTAGAGAGGACCCCGCTTACCATTGGGGCTTTTGACATGCCTTTAGATATTGATGACATAGAGATCATACCAACATTCCTGACCTCTGAGGTCATTTTAAGGGTCGAAGAGATTCCTCCCCTTGATATATTCTATAGTCCTCAACATAAAGCAGTCGTCAAGAGATAAAGAAAGAAAAGAAAGATTTATCAATCCTAGGCCTTAGTCCCTAGAAACACTTCTTTTGAAGTAGTATGGAAAGGTTCAAAATCTACCCTTGCAAAGGATCTCATAAGACTCTCATAGTTTTAATAAGCATATGATACTACCACTATAGACAAATCCACCAAGATACAACAAATTTTGAAGGAAAAATATGGCAGGATTATGCAGTTAGAACAAGGCCTTGAGAATGAGAAGCAAAGGATTTCTCAACAATGGCAAGAACAACTTGTAGAACTCCAGAAAAGTGTAGATTACCTTAAACGTCAACGTGAATCTTATTTGAAGATCCATGATGCTCAAATTGTTGGGAAAAATACTGAGAGGGGGGGGGGGTGAATCAGTATTTACTGCATACTCAAAACTTTTTACTTTTTCATGCTCTAAAACCCATATGCTACTTTTCTGAAGCCAACTAGCGTATACACATGGATATCCTTCATAAAACTTGCGTATACACATAGACCTAATTATGTCATTATTTCTTTGCTTATATCATTCCATTATTCATTCATCAGATGTTCAATAAATAGTAAACATGTGCAGTAAGAATAGAATAAACCATCACACCAAGCATCACACATGAACACCAGGATTTTTAGGTGGAAACCCAAGTCGGGAGAAAACCACCGCTGCAGTTGCTCAGCCTTCAATATTTTATTATAGAGAAAACATCTTACAACATATGTGCTGGCACAGACTTGACCAACACGCAGGCACCCACCTGCGCTCGTTTACCAGCCTCTCCTGGAAGGGAGCTCCAACCCCCTGACTCGTTTACCAGCCTCTCCTGGAAGGGAGCTACGACCCCCCGATCTCATTTACTAGCCTCACCTGGAAGGGAGCTACAACCCCCTGACTGAAGGCTACAACCTTCAGCACCACCTTGGACCACGTTTCATCAATTTTCACACTGGATCCAACAACTTCAATAGAACACCACTTGCAGGCCACATTTCATCATATTTTCAAACTGGACCCTTTCCATACTTTTAAGCACAATCAACCATGAAGCAGATACATATAACTCACTGACAGATATTAGTAAACCAGCAGAACAGATCAGAAATTTCTTACCACAGTCTTCAGCAAACCCTAGTTTGCATACGCTCTTTCCTTTCACTGATGTCGCGTATATACACGCTTTCGTCCTCATCAACCAGCGTATCCCTCAGTACATATTTCATTGCGCATACGTGCTTTCTCTTCAGCGAAGCCGCGTATATACGCGCTTCCTCTTCGTCGAAGTAGCGTATAGATCTTCAACCATCAGAGAGCAGCATACTTCTTCAGATCAGACATTCAGTTCAGATTTACCCTTTTACTTCAGACATATGTTCGCCTCATTTCAGATCTAAGCCTTCCATAAGCAGATCTAGCAGATACAAGTACATTTCAGATCTAGATCCCCTTCTTCATCATTGGTGCATGATACATTCAGATTTATCATTCAAGTGTAACCCTTTCCATTCAGATCTACTTCAGGAGAGAAGTATTCATTCAAGATCAGACATCTTGTTCCCACTCTCATGATTTGCACAATGAATTTCTTCTCCTTATATAGGTTTATCTTTTTCAATACCACGGGCCAAAACAATACCATGAGCCTTCAATACCACGAGCCAAACCAATACCATGAGCCTTCAATACCATGAGTCAAACCAATACCATGAGCCTTCAATACCATGAGTCTTCAATACCATGAGTCTTCAATACCATGAGTCTTCAATACCATGAGTCATCAATACCATGAGCCTTTTTCAATACCACGAGTCATCGATACCATGAGCCTTTCAATACCACGGGCCCTAGTTTTTGCACTTTGGCGCTTTTCCCATAGCGACTTATCGTTCTTTCAGCGTGCCTGCAACGACTTCTAGACAGAGTGGTGTGTAGAGACATAATTTTTCATCATACTTTGAGCACATTAAATTCCTTTATTCATTGCCTTCTGTACCTGCTGACAGATACATCATATTTTCTTCATCGAACATATTACAAATAACACAACTTGTCAGAAGTAAGTTGTCATCATCTTCATTAAGAGGGTTGCCTTTCAAGGACAACACTTAGCATCATATTGTCAACAAACATCATATCACATCATATTTACATCATTTACCAAGTCCATCAAGTCAAGAATAACTTCATCGGGTGGATTGCCATCAAGGACAACACATGTCAACAGTCACATGTCTTCATCTTCATTCAGTGGGTTGCCATCAAGGACAACACTCTGCATCATATTTCCAACAATCTCCCCCTTTGGACTTGATGGCAACCATGATGGTGTTTGATCACCACAACAGATAGGTACATTAAGAATACCATGAAACCATGTCACTCTCTCCATTTTTGACACCATTCTTTCTCATCATTCAAACACCATGTCACTCTCCCCCTTTGACATCAAGGGCAAAGGGCGGATCAAAAACCAACATACTCTCCCCTTTTTTCTCCTCATGTGGAAGAAACGTTCTGCAGATCTGATATATACTGAAGTGACCAAGCTCCCCCTGAGTTCATGCTGAATCTTCAAACAAATTTTCAATGAAGTACATGACTCTATGACTTTCCTATCACCAATGACTCATACTTACATCAAATATCCAACTAGGTGGATTTACACATGAGACTCCAGTACCCAACCAAGTGGGTTTACACATTTCAACTCAACTACCCAACCAAGTGGGTTTACAAAATTTGACTCAGCTACCCAACCAAGTGGGTTTACAAAATTTACAAGTCCTTACATGACTGAATATTACAATTTTACATCATGTGTCTCAACAAGACCTTTTCAACAAGTTACAAAAATGACCATTCAATACCAACACCAGAAAGTCCTCAAGAAAGAGAACATATTTTAGAACCATTATAATGCCAACAATGCATTATACTCAGCAACGCTAATGCTCCCCCTGAATCTGTGCATCCAAGAATCCGTTTCATATGACTAAGGCTCCCCCTTAGTTTGTGCATCCTGAACACTTTTATCAACAAATCATCAAGGCATCTTCATTAAATCATTAGAAAAGAATTATGAGAACTGGAACACCACCAGAGATACCAAACAGTATCAAAGATACCAAACAGTATTGCAGCTGTGCTGAAGAGAGCTGACTCCAACCAAAAATTGTCAGCAATCGGTCATACGCGGTTTTATTTGCAGGAACTTGCGTATATACGCGACTGTGTTTCATGAAACCTGCGTATCCAATGCCATCTTCTATATTTTGACCAGATCTGATCCTCTGTGAGGAAAAGACAGTGTTCAGCTTCATTCTGAGATATTAGACTGGTTCCCTGGACTACAGATGGATAGAACAATGTAGTTGTGTCTTCAAGCGTCATCCAATGGTGGTAGCATAATAGCGACCAAATCTTCAGATTCTTTGCAGCTTCAATACAATCTTTCCAACATCTTCACAAGTAATCATCCATGTGGTCCAACATCATCAAGATCTTCAAGATCTAACATGAAGTACCATATGTAGACAAAGGATCTCTCAACCATAGTAACATACTCTGCATGATCTCTTCTTATTTCTGAATCAACCGACATCCAACTCACCCATGTGTGAGCACAAAAGATACTTATCAGCAACCCGGGCTCAAAAATTCATCATAATAAACCATGTACCAAGTCATCATCATTTTGAGCATGAGTATCACAATAACCAAAGAATAGGCAGTCATATTGCCAACAATGCAATCATTAGTACTCCCTCTAAACCAGTGCTCTTTCTTAACTTGTGCAATCCTGAATACCTTTATCAGTACGTCATCAGCAACCATCTCTGCATGATCTGTCCTTATCTCTGAATACTAAGACTTTCATCTCAGCAACGAATGCTCTTCATCATAAAGCAACCAGGCTTCATCCATAATCTTCAACACAAGAACCCATGTATCATTTCATTATCATGAGTATAACCAAAATAATGCTAACAGTGCAATCATCAGCAGTCAGACTGATGCTCCCCCTGGACCTCTGCTCTAGATCTTCATCTATCAGATAAATTCTCTTATCATCAATGCATACGCGACTGTGTCAGCTGGAACTCGCGTGTATACGCGACTTTGTTTCATAGAAACCGCGTATAGAAAATGAAATACAGAAAATTTCACAAGTTCATCTCCCCCTGAGAATTTACCTTCTGTTCCTGTCTTTTCTTCACACCAGATGCTCTGTTAGAAATACATATAACCAGAATAATCTATTCAACCATGAGACATCATACATTGCTCCCCTTGTGACGATACATTACTAGATCTCATAATGTATCTCACATCATTCCTGCAGTCAATCAGAGAAGTAAGCTTCAGAAGCAGATGACTGCAGTAGGGTCAGAATTCCCTATGTTTCTGATCGGTCCTCCTTCTTTTTCCAAATTTGCTTGAGCTTTCCAACTGTGTGCTGAAAATTGTCCACTTTCCCAGATCTGTTCATCCTGCATTCTTTTTCTACATGTCCATACTTGTTACAAGCATAACGTCTCATGTGGTCAGAGAAATAAACATAAGAATCATAATGAGTATTTCTATTCTTCCTCCTTTTACAATCAGCTGCTTTATGTCCATACTTGTTACATGAAAAACAATATCCCTTGAAGCTACTAGAGTACCTTTTTGAGTAGAACCTGTTTGTTTGTGGCTGAATTGTTCTGCTTCTGCAATTTGCTACAACATGCCCATGATTATGACATTTAAAACATTCAACATTCTTGAATGAATTCCTTCGAGAATTCATGAATGTTGGTTGATCTTTTGTTTCTTTCAACACATCAGGTTTTGCATTGACATCTTCTGAATTTTTGGCACTTCCTTGTGAGCTAGATTCTCCTTTAATAGTTTCATGGAAACCAAGACCATGTTTGATAGCAGGAGACCTTTGATTACTCATAATATTGTCCAAGATATTAGTACTATCATGAAATCTCAAAAGTTTAACCTTTTCTTCTAATTTACCTTTGAGAATGTTTACCTCAACCTCCAAGGCTTGACATTGCTTTGTCATGCTTTCTTCTTTCCTTCTTCCATCTTCTACTTGATCCTTCAGATTTAGGATCTCTTCTTTCAACCAATTTTCATTTTCTTCACATGTTTTTTCTAGCTCTTCATTCTTCTTATTTGATTTTTCCAGATCTTCTTTGAGTGAGATGATTTCTGCTTCAAGGCCTTCCTTTTCAAATGACAGAGGTTCTTCATTCTTCTTATTTGATGCTTCAAGATCTGTTTGTAGAAAGATGATTGCAGCTTCAAGTCCTTCATTCTTCTTGCTTGATTTTTCGAGATCTGCATTTAGATCGTTGATTTCTGCTTCTAGTTTTTTAATTCGATTGGATGCATAAGTATGAAACCTTTGATACTTGTCCACCTGTTCATTCAGCATTTCTATTTGATCTTTCATTTGAGAGATCATCTCTTTGTAGATAGCTTCACTTTTATTAAATGATCTTTGTTGATCTTCAATTTTCTTGATAGCTTCCTTTAGATCCAAAACTTTACTTTGACTATTTTCATCATTGCATGTACAGGAAAGTGCATCACAAGAACAACAATCAATACCTGTTTCATCTTCTTCATTTTCTGCTTGACATGTTTTCTGAGATCTCTCCTTTTCAGTAGCCTTCTTCTTTTTCCTCTTTGCCATGAGCACTTGTAGAGCTTCGTCAGAATCTGTTTCATCTTCTTCAATTTTTGCTATACATGATTTCTGAGGTATCTCCTTGTTTCGAGTAGGCTTCTTCTTTTGTTTCTTTGCCATGAGCACCTTCAGATCTTGGTCAAAATCTTCTTCATCTTCACTGGACACTTCATCATCATCTTCTTTTGCATAATAACTCTTTCTCTTTTCAAATTGTTTCCCTTTACCATGATTTTCTCTATAAGGACATTTAGCAGCATAGTGACCAACTTTTCCACACTCAAAACATTTGAAGGGAAGCTTACCTTTGAATCTTCCAGTACCTAGTTGGAGCTTTCTCACGAAATTCGCTTCTTCTTCATCGGATATATAGCTGGATTCTTTGACAACTTCCTTTTCCTTTCCTTTTGTAGATGCCTTAAAAGCAGCTTCTGTTATTTGAGAAGGACCTCCTTGTCTCATTTCAAAAGCAGTCAGAATACCATGTAATTGAACAATAGTGAGCGTTTGCAGATCTTGTCTTTCTTCAATAGCTGAAACTTTAGAGTCAAATCTTGAAGTCAAAGATCTTAAGACTTTTTCCACCAGAGTAGTATCAGTTATGGTTTCACCCAAATTTCTCATTCGATTTACAATATCATCCAGACGTAAGAAGAATTGAGCAATACTCTCATCATTATGCATCTTCAAATTTTCATATTCAATTCTAAGAGTTTGGAGTTTTGCACTTTTTACCTTTGTATCTCCTTCATAGCTCAGAATGATCTTGTCCCATATTTCTTTTGCTGAATGTAGCTGCATCACTTTAGCAAATTCTGATTCAGACATGCTTCCCAATAAGACATTCACTGCTTTGGCATTGATTTCATACTTCTTTCTTTCAGCTGCATCAGTAGGAATACTTGCAGGGTATTGATAACCTTCTTCCACGATTGCCCATACATCTGCACCAAGACTTTGCAGATATGCTTTTGTACGTACCTTCCAGAATATCAGATTGCTTCCATTGAATAGAGGTGGCTTTATAGACATTACTCCTTCTTGACTTCCCATTGCGACGGATCTCCTTTAAGCGATCAAGCTTCTGCACAAGCACCTGCTCTGATACCAATTGTTGGGAAAAATACTGAGAGGGGGGGGGGTGAATCAGTATTTACTGCATACTCAAAACTTTTTACTTTTTCATGCTCTAAAACCCATATGCTACTTTTCTGAAGCCAACTAGCATATACACGTGGATATCCTTCATAAAACTTGCGTATACACAGAGACCTAATTATGTCCTTAGTTCTTTGCTTATATCATTCCATTATTCGTTCATCAGATGTTCCATAAATAGTAAACATGTGCAGTAAGAACAGAATAAATCATCACACAAAGCATCACACATGAACACCAGGATTTTTAGGTGGAAACCCAAGTCGGGAGAAAACCACCGCTGCAGTTGCTCGGCCTTCAATATTTTATTATAGAGAAAACATGTTACAACATATGTGCTGGCGCAGACTTGACCAGCACGCAGGCACCCACCTGCGCTCGTTTACCAGCCTCTCCTGGAAGGGAGCTCCAACCCACTGACTCGTTTACCAGCCTCACCTGGAAGGGAGCTACGACCCACGATCTCGTTTACCGGCCTCTCTGGAAGGGGAGCTACGACTCCCACATTTGAAGGCTACATACTCGTTACCACCTTGGACCACGTTTCATCAATTTTCACACTGGATCCAAAGCTTCCTTTGGGACACCACTTGCAGGCCACATTTCATCATATTTTCAAACTAGACCCTTTCCATACTTTTAAGCACAGCCAACCATGAAACATATACATATAACTCACTGACAGATATCAGTAAACCAGCAGAACAAATCAGACATTTCTTACCACAGACTTGACAAGCCCAAGTTTTACTCACCGCGCTTTCCCTTCAGCGATGTCGCGTATGCAAGTGCTAGATCCACATAAAACGACGTATGCTTCTATGTCACAAATTCCATTGTGCATACGTGCTTTCTCTTGACGAAGCCGCGTGCTTATACGCACTTCTTCTCCCACTCCCGAAGTAGCGTATAGATCTTCAATCATTACAGAGCAGCATACTTCATCAGATCAGATATTCAGTTCAGATCTACCCTTTTACTTCAGACAGATGTTCGCCTAGATGTTCGCCTCATCACAGATCTAGGCCTTCCATAAGCAGATCTAATAGATACAAGTGCATTTCAGATCTAGATCCCCTTCTTCATCATTGGTGCATCATACATTCAGATTTATCTTCAAGTGTAACCCTTTCCATTCAGATCTACTTCAGAGAGAAGTATTCATTCAAGATCAGACATCTTGTTCCCACTCTCATGATTTTCACAATGAATTTCTTCTCCTTATATAGGTTTATCTTTTTCAATACCACGGGCCAAAACAATACCATGAGCCTTCAATACCACGAGCCAAACCAATACCATGAGCCTTCAATACCACGAGTCAAACCAATACCATGAGCCTTCAATACCATGAGTCTTCAATACCATGAGTCTTCAATACCATGAGTCATCAATACCATGAGCCTTCAATACCACGAGTCTTCAATACCATGAGTCTTCAATACCACGAGTCATCAATACCATGAGCCTTCAATACCACGGGCCCCTGGATTTGCACTTTTTGAGCGCTTTTTCCCATACGCGACTTATCACGTTCTTTCCTGCATGCATACGCGACTTCCCCTAGACATATCCGCGTATTCATAGAGACATAATTTTTTCATCATACTTTGAGCACATTCTGAATTCCTTTCTTCATTGCCTTCTGTACACACTGTAGATACATCATATTTTCTTCATCAAGAACATATTCTAGTAAGCACAACTTAATCAAGTAATTTGCCATCATCTTCATCAAGTGGGTTGCCTTTCAAGGACAACACTTAGCATCATATTGTCAACAAACATCATATCACATCAGATTTACATCATTTACCAAGTCCATCAAGTCAAGAATAACTTCATCAGGTGGATTGCCATCAAGGACAACACATGTCAACAGTCACATGTCTTCATCTTCATTCAATGGGTTGCCATCAAGGACAACACTCTGCATCATATTTCCAACTTGCTCTCCCGATCCTTCTTTGCTCTCCCTTTTTCCCCCTTCTCCTCCCTCCTTTCGCTCCATTTTCCCCCTTCTCCTCCTCCTTGTGCTATTCCTACCATTCCTTACTTCAATCGAGTCCTTACTAGTACTCAATCAAAAGTCTCCTTACTTTCATCTGACTTCCAAAAAAAACTTGGAATAAAATCCAAAAAAGAATTGAGAGATGAGTAAGTAATCAAATAAATGGCATTAGGTATGCAGCAAGCCATGGAGACATTTATGGGAAAAAAAATTGGAGTCAAAGGAAAGAAATAGAATAAACCAAGAGGGAAAGGTCCCTCAAATATAACCAACAACAAATAATGAATATAGTCTCTTGGAATTGCAGAGGTCTCGGTCACTTCTCAAAGGTGAATGTTGTAAAAGGTTTAATCAAAGCATAAACTATGACACTTATCATGTTTCAAGATACCAAAATATCGAAACAATACATGTTCCAAAACATTCAGAAAACAAAAAATTATGAAGTAATTTCTATCTCATCCATAGGAGAATCAGGAGGTATCAACACATGGTGGGATAAAGCATCATGGGTGCTAATATACCACGCCAAAAGTTCACATTGGTTAAGGACCGATCTACAACACATATTTTACAGAATAAACATAAGTCTCTTCAAAATATATGTTCGAGCGTGCTATAGAGATAAATAGCACTATTGGAGATCTTTGGAGGAACACCTCAACTCTTCCTCTTTATTTCCCATTATTCTAGGTGGTGATTTAAATCTAGTTTTGCATGCAAAATAAAACAAGTGTGGATGTTTTTTGGCAGATCCATATAGAAATAAACTAGAAGAGATCATGGAAGAAAACAATCTCATGACATTGTTCCTAAAAACAGAAAATTCATATGGAGAAATAAATGTTCTGGCATGGGAAATATTAAAGAAATAATAGACATAATTTTATTGCAAGACTCCATCATTGCAAAATAAAGTAATAACATCAAGGATAATTTCTTCAGCAGCGTCAGATCACAATCCATTTTCCCTTTTTTGGGGGGAGGGAGAGAACCTCAGACCCCTTCCCTTAAAAAAAAATCCTTTATGGAGTAAGCATGAGGAATTTTATGCTATCTTAAAGGAAATATTGGAAAATAACATCAATGGATCCCAAGGATTCAAATGGGAAACTAAAATAAGAGAAACTAGAATTTAATTAAAGGATTGGGAAAAGACTAAAATACAGGGAGCCACAAAAAAAGAAATTCGAGTTACAACATCAATTAGACACCCTCCAAAAAACAATGGAAGATGAGGAAGACACCAAAGAACATATCTTGCAAGAGAAATCCCTTTAGTGGGACATATATAAAAACAATAGAGTAGAAAATGAAACTTGGAGACTGGAGTCGAGAAGTCTTTGGGTTCAGGAAGGAGACCAAAACACATCCTTCTTCCACAATTCAAAAAGGAAAAAAAAAATCAAAAACCACATAGCAGAAATTATAGGAGTAGATGGAAAATATATTAGAGGACAAGAAGAATTAAAAATAGAAGGTTATCAACACTTCAAGAGTTTTATGTCCGTTGATCTCGACTAATCAAATAGTGGGAATTTTACAAGGCACGTGTCGAATAAGGTCACCTCTGAAGAAAATAAGAAAATAATGAGAGAAATAGAAGAAGAGGAGATTAATTGTGTGATTTAGTCCCTCCAAATAGACAAGTTAGCAAAGCTAGATCAATTTTCCTTCTCTTTTTATAGATATTTTTGGAATATCATTAAAATAGATCTTCTAAAAATGATTTTCTAGACCTGCTTGAAAAATAAAATCGGGGGTTTTTCCAACTCTATCTTTGTGGCCTTAATTCTGAAGAATGTGAAACCAACCTCCTTCCAAAGCCTCAGGCCTATCTCTTTATGCAACGCATCATACAAAATAATTTAAAAAAAAATGGCCAATAGGATCAAGCCACTTTTGCAGGGTTTGATTTCATAAAACCAAGGGGGATTCATTCCAGGGAGACAAATCATAGACAACGTATTAGTAGTTCAAGAGGATCTTCATTCAAGCCTTTTAAATGGAGAGCAAGGTTTCATTCTAAAGCTAGACATGGTTACTCCCTTTGACCGAGTGAATCTAGAATTCCTATCAACAGTCCTAAGAAAATTTGGCTTCTCCAAATACCTTATTTACATGATTCAATCATTCACTAAAGGACCATGGATAACCCCTTTAATAAATGGAAGACCAAGCCAATTCTTCCAAAGTAACAGAGGTTTGAGGAAAGGTTGTCCCCTTTCACCTTTCCTCTACATCTTGATGGTGGAAGCACTCATAATCAATTTAGATCAATGTAGAAGAAATGGCTCCATTACAGGTATATCTATCAAAGTCAGAATAAAGAGCATCAACCACTCCCTTTCTGCAGACAAAACTCTATTTCTTGGGGGTGCCTCTTGCATAGTTTCTCGAAGGTTCAAAAATATCTTGGATGAATTCCTGGAGGTATCAATATTTCTAATCAACCACTCAAAGTGTAGCATTTATGGCTAGAATGTGCCAATCACAACGCTTCAACGAATTTCCCAAATTTTCAGTGTACCCTTTCAAAGCAACTAGACTCAATTTAAACATCTAGGACTACCAATAATGAAAAATAATTTGAAAACTGAAATGTGGAACAACATTATAGACAAAATGAAGAGAAAATTTCTTGGGTAGGGAATCCTTTGGCTCAACCTAGTAGAGAAAGTTATTTTAATTAAGGTTTTCTTATTGTAGAAATTATATACAATATGCATGTATATATTTGGACTCTCCTAATCTCACAATATTTATCTTCTTGCAAAATACAAAATCCTTCCACTATAATTCTTGCGGAAATTTAATCAACAATTGCAAAACACATGAAGCAATAAAAACACACATAACACAATTGTTTAACAGGAAATCCTAAAGCTGAAAAACCCAACTATCATATATTATGTATCATGGAGATCATGTAAAAATCCTCATACAAAGCTTAGTACATCAAGCTCTCAGTACAATACAATCGTCACACACTAATCAGAATAAATCTGCAAATCCATGCACCGATTTCTTGCCCCATGATAGCCTGCCTCCACTATGCAATCCAAGCTGATTACAAAGACCAATTCGATGCAATCCCACTCTCCTTGACTGCATGATTATCATTGGAAACTCAAATGTATATGTAGATGCAATCCATGCATCACTATGGTCACAACAGATAGTCTATCTCACCCTTTCACCTATCTCTGCACTAGGTCTCCACTGGATCTGACATGAACTGTAGTTAACTGCTGTATTGTTCAATTGATTAATGAGTTATTATTTGTGAATTAATTAACTAATTAATTCACTCCACTCTCACTAGTGTATCATTCAGTTAGATTAGATACAACTAACTCAACTGAGTCTAACTGAGTTAAACTGAATACAACTCCATGAACTACTCTTCCAACTCTATCATAACTTTTCCACTTCAGTTCTAACTGAGTCCTCCATGCATGAACTCCATTAAACCCTTAGGAATTTTGTAATTCCTTCATCCCACTAATTTAACAAATCTATATACTAAAATTAAGTGCTCCAAGAGAATAAGTTGTTTTTTAGAGTCTGATTATTATTAAGAGCTAATAATAATTGACATGCATCTATTTTTAGATTGACGATCTATAAATAGACTTCGCCCAATATTCTAAAAATATAATTTCATTTATTGTTCACATTTGACCAACCATCTACAAATGGCCTCTTGCTACATATATAATATGCTCACCATGTCTAAAAATAGACATACACCTAAAAATAGCTTGTGTCGGCCCCACCTAGTTTAGGTGATTATTTTCCAACTAGGATCAAGGATGATGTTTCAAGATGCCTCCTTCACTGTTTCTTGTTGCAAACTTCAACACTCTCTCTCAACAAGAAAGGATTGTCTTTGCATGCGACATGCAACTCCATGCATTCGCCCTGCAACCTTTGCTGCAACACTTCCGAAACTGAAAGGCTCCAAACAACTCAATCAGTCTAATGCATCTTTCATCAAAGTCTTCGACTTCTGCTTAATTACTGCACATGTATTTAGGAACCACTGCGCTGTTGAACTCTGCACCCCTGCACTCTACACTTGCTATCAACTCTGAACCGGGCTCCAATATCCGACACTATCACTTTGATTTTCCTGCATCAATCCAACTGATCATGCTACTGTTGGTCTGTGGGCTCCTCGTAGCCAGGTTCAATTCATGAGATCCACATCATCTCAATGAATCATGCTTATAAATCTCCTCTTGGGATTACTCATGCATGTCGCCCCACCTCTCACCTAGTGGTATAGCTGCATGCACTCCCTCTGCCCATCTGGCATGAAATTTCTCTGCATGAGTGGTTGCTCCTACTCCATGATCCTCATCTTATGGCTGCTCCACATCCCGAGGTTCACTCTTACCTGCATGAAAATATTTCTCCCTCTCAAGATTCAATTGCATGTCTTTCCTGCACTTCCCAACAGTAGGAAACTCCGTAGAAATCCCATATACATCAAATCTATAAATATTCTTATCCATTTTTATTTTTTTAAGCTTGTCTTTAAGCGCCAACTTGCTCTGGTCACTTCTGCTTTGGAACAAATCTATCAAAGCCTTCCACATAGCATATGGAGTGGCTTTCCCATGAATGCTTGAGACAATATGGTCTCTCACACCTTCCAACAGAATCCTCCTCGCCCTTGCTACTTTATTTTTCCATGCATCAAGTACTTCTGCATCTGCCGAAGTGGGCATAGGAACATCTCTCTCAATGAATTCCTTCAAGCCATTATCTTTAAGAACCGCCTCCATCCTGTCCTTCGAGGCTATGTAGTTAGAGTTTCCCTTGATTGAATACTCCAACCACAACCCATTGAAAGACATTTCAATGTATACTCAACTGTCACACCAAGAAACTTCTGCAACAAATTCGAATTTCTCCACTAGCACAAAACTCAGCACTGCTTCACAATTGCAATCTCCAGTAATTAACACAGCTCTGATACCATGTAGAAATTATATACAATATGCATTTATATATCCGGACTCTCATGATCTCACAATATTTATCTTCTTGCAAAATATAGAATCCTTCCGCTATAATTCTTGCGGAAATTTAATCAACAATTGAAAAACACATGAAGCAATAAAAACACACATAACACAGTTGTTTAATGGGAAATCCTGAAGCTGAAAACCCCAAATATCATATATTATGTATCATGGATATCATGTAACAATATTCATACAAAGCTTAATACATCAAGCTCTCAATACAATACAATCGTCACACACTAATTAGAAGAAATCGGATCAACAATTGAAAAACACATGAAGCAATAAAAACACACATAACACAGTTGTTTAATGGGAAAGCCTGAAGCTTAAAACCCAAACTATCGTATATTATATATCATGGATATCATGTAACAATACTCATACAAATCTTAGTACATCAAGCTCTCAGTACAATACAATCATCACACACTAATCAAAAGAAATCTGCAAATCCATGCACCAATTTCTTACCCCCTGATAGCCTGCCTCCACTGCGCAATCCAAGATGATTACAAAGACCAATTCAATGCAATCCCACTCTCCTTGACTGCATGATTATCATTGGAAACTCCAATGTATATGTAGATGCAATCCATGCATCACTATGGTCACAACAAATAGTCTATCTCACCCTTTCACCTATCTCTGCACTGGGTCTCCACTGGATTTGACATGCACTGTAGTTAAATGTTGTATTTTTCAGTTGATTAATGCGTTATTATTTTTGAATTAATTAACTAATTAATTCACTCCACTCTCACTAGTGTATCATTCAATTAGATTAGATACAACTAGCTCAACTAATTCTAACTGAGTTATACTGAATACAACTCCATGAACTACTCTTCCAACTCTGTCATAACTTTGCCACTTCAGTTCTAACTCAGTCCTCCATGCATGAACTCCAGTAAACCCTTAGGAATTGCATAATTCCTTCAACCCACTTATTTAACAAATATTTATACTGAAATTAAGTGCTCCAAGAGAATAAGTTTTTGTTTAGAGTTTGATTATTATTAAGAGCTAACAATAATCGACATGCATCTATTTTTAGATCGATGATCTATAAATATACTTCGCCCAATATTCTAAAAACAAAATTTCATCTATTTTTCACATTTGACCAACCATCTACAAGTAGCCTCCTGCTACATATAGCATATTCTCACCATGTCTAAAAATAGACATACACCTAAAAATAGCCTGTGTGGGCCCCACCTAGTTTAGGTGATTATTTTCCAACTAGGATCAAGGATTATGTTTCAGGATGCCTCCTTCATTGTTTCTTGTTGAAAAATTCAACACTTATATTCACTTCCATCCTATCAGTTTTATATAGTATAAGCTCCTGCAAGTATTCATAAACAAATTGAGTTGGTCTTAAGAGGCTTCCTTTGGCATGGAGGAAAAACAAAAGGTAAAAAATTTAGTCTTGTCAATTGGAAGCAAGTTATTACACCCTATGTGTTGGGAGGAATTTCAATAAGGCTACCTGGCTTGATGAATATTTCTCTCAGAGAATGGCTTGGAGATTGATCAATGGTACTCCGAGCTACTGGAAGCAAATCTTAGAGGCTAAATATTTAAATTTCTCTTGCTTATTTCTTCCAAGAAAAAGGATTCCTCTAAGACCATGTTTGTAGTTTTGGAAACTTTTTAAGAAAGTGATCACAATGATCTTCAAGAATGTTTCAAGAATCCAAAAATGAGGAAAATACATTCACATATGGAAGGAAAGTATAATGGGACATCCACCAATCTCAAAACATAAAGAAATTCAGCCTTTAATGGATTAGATGAATAAGAATGGAATAAAATAGTTGGATCATATCTCCTAATTGTGTCAAGAAAATGGAATTTGGACTAGTTGGAAATCCCCTCCTATCCCTCCAACCCTTTTTCTACAGTGGGAAACATTAACCTGCCTTTTAAAAGGTATGGCACCTCTTAAACAAGGTCAACAGGACACATTTAGATGGAATCCAACAGCCTGAATGTTCAGTGTAAAGTCATGGTACATCAAGCTCCAAGACCAAGGGATCAATCAATCTTGGCCCCTTTGGAAAATAGTGTGGAAAACAGAATATCTTCAAAAAATAATGATTTTCATATGGACTGTCCTAAAAGGTAAGATATTAACAACTGATAATTTAAAAAACAGAGGCATAATTTGTCCTTCAATATGTCCCATGTGCAACATTGAATAAGAAACCATAAATCACTTTTTTATCAGTTCTAATTTCGCAAAGGCTTGTTGGAATCAACTCATCGGCGCTATGGAAATTGAATTAAACATCACCCAAATCACTGAGGACTTCTACTCAAATTGGAGGAATTTATTTCCATACTCTTCTAAAAGTAAGAATACTATTAAAAGATTCTGGATAATCTTGCCTTATTTTCTCATTTGGAAACTCTGGCTCGCAAGAAATAAGCAGATATTTCAAGATATAATACCAAATCCAAATAAAGTCACTACCATGGCTTGGTATTTAGCAGTTGAATTCCTTTTCTCAAAAGGAATAAAAAAATTTGACAATTCCCTACTCCAATTTGAGGAAAGATATTGGATTTATTTAGTTGCTAAAATACAGATATACTCCCCATTAAAAAACAGGAAACCCAAACTCAATAACAAGTTATGGAAAGTCAGATTAAAGGAAGAATAATTTCTCAAGTGGTTCAACACTCTAAAGCGTTCCTATGTGTTTTTTGATGGTGCTTCTAAATCTAATCTGGGAAAAGTTGGGGTGGGAGGCTAAATATGGAATATAGAGAAAAATTCAAGCTTGGAATTCGAATGGGTCTTGGCACTACATCAAACAACAAAGTAGAAGCATATGGTATGTTATTAGGATCTCAAATTTTGAGGAAGGAAAATATTACAAACTTGGTTATCTTTGGAGACTCTTACATAATTATCCAGCAAATGGTGAATAATACAATTATGAAGAATGTTGAGTTAGCACAAATAATTCTCCGAACCAGTGCAAATATGGTTAATTTAGTGAAAATAACAAAATTGCAGACTCCTTTGCGAACAGAGCAGTTCAAAGAGATCAAGGCCAAGTCAAAATAGGAAAAAATGTCAAATTTCAAATCATTCCATAAATTCACTCTACATATCAGCGCAAAATTTATGAAATTCTACAAATACATCTCTAATAATATGCTCCTGAAGTATATCAAAATATTTTATTCAAAATCCCCTTGTTTTATCCCCTCCTTTCTACCTAAGCACATCCTCTTTTTCATGACAAATATCCCTCTGCACTATGACTGTTAGGTCCCTATATTACTAGTATAGTCCCTTGTTGTTGTTATTGTAACCCCCTTATTGTTATTATTGTACCCTTGTAACCCCCATATTGTTATTATTGTGCCCTCAAATTATTATTGTTAGGTCGGCTAGGAATACATTGTGGCCCCACTAGGATTACATTGTGACCCCATGGACTCCTATATATAGAAAGGAGGTTTTGTAATTTGAATCATCCAAGAATTGTTCATTCATGTAATGTATTGGAGGTTTCCCCCTCGAAGTGGCTTATTTCAAAGGCGTTTATATCTCTTTTCTTCTCTTTTTGGAGTTGGTTTCACAACATTTGGTATCAGAGCTTTGAGATTCTAGGGTTTCGCTGCCCCAAACAGGTCATCGTGGCATTTTCACTATAAATGTTTTTCTGTGAAGGTTCAGAATATGAAATTTTTATAGTGCGATGCCAAAATCCGGAGGAACATCTTCGCAAAATTTCAGAGCTTTGTTCACAATATTTTTGAAGATATGATCTGTGCAAGTTAGATCATCTTGCAGGCTCCTGAATTTAACCTAAACAGGTCATCGTGGTATTTTCGTAATAAATTTTTTTCTACAAAGGTTCAAAATCTAAAATTTTTAGAGTACGAAGCCACAATCCTGAGGAACATCATCGCAAAATTTCAGATATTTTTTCGCAACATTTTCGGAGATATGATCTGTGGAAGTTAGGGCTTTTTGAGGCTTCTAAATTTCATCTCAAAGAGGTGATCGTGGGAAAATATTTATAGCTCTCTCTCTGAGAATCGGATTGGAATGCTATAAAAAGTGGCCACAAGTACACAGAATGTAGTTTTTTTCTATCAATTTCAAAGCCAAAGGAGGAAACAGTGACACGTGGCAAGTCATACAAGTTAGCTCTACTGAACCAGTCCCTCTACTGAACCAGTCCAAAATTGGGTCATTGTGGGATATTGGACGTAACTTTGTCTTAAAGAATCCAAATCGGATCAGACCTGTGGCATTTGAAAGAAGCTTCAGAGGGCTACAACAGGGATGAATTTCAGATATTGAGGATCTGAAATTATATAGATAATTCAATTTCAATATCGAGCTCCTCAAAAGAAAGTAAAAGGTGTGTATTTTTTTTTCCGAATTGCATACGTCTTGTTTGAAGAATCAAGTTGAATTTATTTCAAGGGAATATTGTAGAATAGATATCAGTATTGGATTCTAAAATGGTCCCAAAAATAATTCAACACCCATTAAACCTTTAGAAAGCTCTACTATGACTCATGAAGACGAAGAATGGCAACATGACATATCAAAATTACAAGAGGAAGTGCAACAAATTTCGCTCTCGCAAAAAGCAACAAAAAATGACATGGAGTTTTTGAAGAAAGGCATGGAAACTAAAATGGATGGTTTGAATAAAGGCATGGATGGTTTTAAGAATGGCATGGACTCTAAGATAGATGGCATGGAATCTAAGATAGATGGCATGGAAGTTGGCATGGAATCTAAGATGGATGACATGGAAGCTAAGATCGATGAGAAAATGGAAAACATGAAGAATGATCTAAAATTAGACATGGAAGGTTTGACAAAGTTGATACAAGAAATGTTTCCTAATGGTGAAAATATAGTAGAGGAAACTCGTGATGAGAACAAAATAAATGTTAATCGTGATTTCATAAAATCTAATGTTGGCGGGAAGAACCACCATATTCCAAAAATGGATATGAGGAAGTTTGATGGAAAGGATCCTCTAACATGGATACTACAGATGGAGCAATATTTTGATCTCCATAATGTGAAAAACACACAAAAGTTACGCATTGCAACTTTACATTTAGAACAAAATACATTTGTATGGTATCGATGGCTTTGCTCCCGTAAAAAAATTGTCACTTGGTCAATTTTTACGGAGGAAATGATAGCACATTATGAGGATACAAAGAGAAACAACTTCTTTAGCCAATTGATAAATCTCAAACAAAAGGGTTTAGTGGGGGAGCACATTGAGGACTTCCAAAAATTGAATATAAGGGTAACTGATATTCCAGAGGAACACAATATTGATCTCTTCATAGGCACTTTAAAGGATAACATCCAACATGAAGTTCGCGTTTTGGAACCTGATTCATTGGAGAAGGCATTCAGGTTGGCAAGAAAAGTTGAATGTAAAATTATGGCGACAAGGAAGCCTACCACTCAATTCTATAAAGAAGGAAGTGTTGCTACGCCTAGATTTCCACAACCTACAAGGTTGACACCACAACAATTGGAAGAAAAAAGAACAAAAGGGCTTTGCTACAGTTGTGATAGAAAATACACTAAAGGTCATAAGTGTGCTGAGAAGAAATTATTTTACATATATTGTGAAGAGGAAGAAGAAAATGAACAAGAAGAGGATATACACCAGGAACCAACCCAATAAGAGGAAGAAATGAGTCCGACCATATCGTGCAATGCATTGGAAGGAATTACCACTCCTCAAACTCTCAAGATAGAAGGACATATCAAGAAGAAAAAGGTAATATTGTTGATTGATTCAGGTAGTACTCATAATTTTATTCATTATAAGGTAGCCAAGGAGTTGAATTGTTTCCTATACCCAGCACCAGAATGTCAAGTGATGGTTTCAAATGGAGGAACTATAAATTTCTTTGGAAAATGCCATAATATCAAGCTAACCATGGGGGAATATGTATTGAATAGTCCAATGCTTTCCATTCATATGGGAAGTGTTGATGTTGTACTAGGAGTACAATGGTTACAATCTTTGGGGATGGTAGCTTTCAATTTTCAAGAACTTTTCTTGAATTTGTTTTTTTATTCATAAGGAAAGGAAGTTGAATTATGGGGTATTGTAGGGAAGCTGGGAAAGATAATAAGCTATAATGTCATGACAAAGCTTCTAAAGAAATAACAATGAGGCATAATTGCACAATTATGCTCACTAGAAGTTCCAACATCAAAATCATCTATTTCTGCAGATCTCCAAAAAGTCTTGGACAATCATTCCAAGGTGTTTGAAACTCCCAAAGGACTCCCACCTATTCGTGATCATGATCATGCTATTCATTTGATTTCAGGAAGTGTTCCTCCAAACATCAGGCCTTATAGATATCCTTATGTCCAAAAGAGCGAAATTGAACGTATGATTGCAGAAATGTTAGAGGCGGGTATAATTCAACATAGTCAAAGTTCTTTCTCTGCTCCTGTAGTATTGGTACACAAGAAGGATGGATCATGGCGAATGTGTCTGGATTATAGGGAGCTCAATAAGCTCACCATTAAAGATAAATTTCCCATTCCTATGATTGATGAATTATTGGATGAATTAAATGGAGAAATTTATTTTACCAAGTTGGATCTTCGTTCAGGATATCATCAAATTAGAATGAAGACTGAAGATATTCCAAAAACAACATTTCGAACTCATGAGGGTCATTATGAATTTTTGGTCATGCCTTTTGGCCTTACCGATACACCTTCTACATTTCAAGGGTTGATGAATTCCATTTTCAAACCCTTCCTTAGAAAATTTGTGCTAGAATTTTTTGATGATATACTAATCTACGGTAGGTCTTGGAAGGATCATGTTCAACATGTTGACAGGGTGCTCAAACTATTGCAGGAGAAACAATTATATGCAAAAACATCCAAATGTTTCTTTGGAGTACAAGAGGTGGAATATCTGGGTCATATTGTATCTCACGAGGGTGTTAAGGTATATCCTAACAAAATTAAAGCCATTAAGGAATGGAAAGTCCCCACAACCATAAAGAAGTTGCGAGGATTTCTTGGGTTAATAGGGTATTATCAAAATTTTGTTAAAAATTATGGGAGAATAGCAGCACCTCTAACAACATTATTGAAGAAAGATGCATTTTCATGGACTCCTGAAGAAACTAAGGCCTTTGAACATCTTAAAGAGGCAATGTGCCTAGCACCAGTCTTATCTATGCTAGACTTCACAAAAACCTTTATTGTGGAATGTGATGCCTCAGGAAATGGAATTGGTGCTATTTTAATGCAAGAAGGAAGACCCATTGCTTTTTAAAGTTGTCCAATCAAAGGAAAGTATTTACAAAAACCTATTTATGAGAAGGAAATGTTAGCAATACTACATGCACTAAAGAAATGGAGAAATTACCTAATGGGAAGACACTTCAAGGTAAAAAAGGATCATGATAGTCTTAAACACTTTTTGGAACAAATACTATCTTCAGAAGAGCAGCAAAAATGGGTCACAAATATTTTGGGTTATGACTTTGAAATAATATACAAAAAAGGGAAGCTAAATGTTGTTGCAGATGCACTCTCAAGAAAGAATGAAGAGGTGGAAGCATTGCTTTGTGCCATTTTGGTTATCCAACCAAATTGGATAACCGAAGTAAGAGATGAATGGTAGAAGGACGAAGAAGTGTGGACACTCATTCAAAAGTTGCGGCAAGATCCTACTACATCTGATACATTTAGTTGGAAAAATGATTCCTTATGGTACAAATATCGCTTATATATTTGTAAGAATTCCTAACTAAAACAAAAGATTCCTTTGGAATTGCACACTTATCCTTTAGGAGGACACTCAGGATTTTTAAAAACTTACCACAGGGTGAAGAAAGATTTTTTTTGGGATGGCCTTAAATATGATATTCAAAATTTTGTGGTGGAATGTTTGGTTTGCCAGCAAAATAAAGTTGAGACTATTAGGACCCTAGGTCTTCTACAACCTTTATCCATTCCAAGTCAACGTTGGGAGGAGATTTAAATGGATTTTATCACAGGTTTACCTATGTTCGAAGGAAAGAGTGTCATCATGGTGGAAGTTGATAGATTTACCAAGTATGCACACTTTTGTGCATTATCTCCTCCATTTAAAGCAAGTACAGTTGCTACTACATTTATGGACACAATTCAAAAGCTACATGGAAACCCAAGGGTTACTGTGAGCAACAAAGATCCCATTTTTACTGGAAATTTTTGGAAGGAGTTATTTTCTTGTTTGGGTACTCAATTAGCTCATAGCTCATCTTATCATCCTCAATCTAATGGTCAAACTGAGATAGTAAATAAATGTTTGGAAGGATATCTTCTTTTTTTTGTATCTGATAAACAAACATAATGGGTCAAGTGGTTACCTCTCGCTGAATGGTGGTATAACACTTCCTTCCATACTGCAGCAAAAATGACCCCATTTATGGCACTTTATGGATATCATCCACCATCCATCACATCATATTTAAGAGAAAATTTGAAGGTTCAAGAAGTGGAAGATCACATTGAGCATCAACAAGAAGTTCTCCAACTCTTAAAGGACAACTTGAATTTGGCACAAAATCGAATGAAACAACAGGCAGATCAACATCGCAGCGAGAGAAGTTTTGATGTAGGAGACTGGGTATTTTTACAGCTACAACCATACAAACAAATGTCCCTCAAGCAAGCTAAGAAGGATAATAAATTATCGCCAAAGTACTATGGTCCTTACAAGGTGTTGCAAAATATTAGTACTATGGCATACAAATTGGAGCTTCCTGCTTCTTCACGAGTGCATCCAATTTTCCATGTTTCATGCTTAAAGAAGGTTATAGGTGAAAATATTCCAGTTCAAACAATATTTCCAGAACTTGATGAGGAAGGAAAAATCATATTGGAACCTGAAGCGGTCACAGAAACAAGAACTCGACAGCTACGGAATCTATCAATTTTAGAGTATCTCATCAAGTGGAAGAACTTACCCACTGAAGATTCTACATGGGAGGATGATAATTTTATACAGAAGCACCCAGAGCTACTCAAGCGTTGATGACAACACTTTTGTGAAGGAGAGGGGCATGTTAGGTCCCTATATTACTATTATAGTCCCTTATTATTGTTAGTGCAACCCCCTTATTGTTATTATTGTGCCCTTGTAACCCCCATATTGTTATTATTGTGGCCTTAAATTATTATTGTTAGGTTGGCTAGGATTACATTGTGGCCCCACTAGGATTACATTGTGACCCCATGGACTCCTATATATAGAAAGGAGGTTTTTTAATTTGAATCATCCAATAATTGTTCATTCATGTAATGTATTATAGGTTTCCCCCTCGAAGTGGCTTATTTATAAGGCATTGATATCTCTTTTCTTCTCTTTTTGGAGCTGGTTTCACAATAGTGACATCGTCATCTTAACTCAAGCACATGTTTGTCTTCTTCCTGAAATCCTGCCCTCTCCTAATATTCTTATACCATTTATCACTTCTAACTCTCTACATTGCTCCATTCCTCTTCTCTATTGTGTGTTTTATCTCTACACATTGTAGTTTTCTTTTGATAGCTACTCTCTCCTCTTCATCAACAATCCTCCTCGCCTGCTAGTCTCCCCATTCAAGTCGACATTTTACCTCTTGCTCCCTCTCCAAAATTTCTGTGGCCTCCCCTGTATGTGTCATTATGGATCAACCCTATTCTATTGCATTCCCTCAGTGCAAGGGGCACAAATTCATGATAGAGCACATGAAGGACCTAAATCAATTGAAGGAGAATAATCGTGTTGAACATGTTGTCATCATGAATAACCTATCAGAATATAGGAAGGACTATGAGAAACTCAACAATCAGTGTGTTCATATGCAAAACATCGTGGATTTTCTGAGAGATGTAATCACCATAAGTGCAAACCATATAAGAATAAAAATAAATAGATAACTTAGAAATGGAACTGAGAGTCATTGTAATAAATCTCACCATCCAATGCCCATCAATAGAACAAACACTAGGAATAAAAAAAATACCATAAAAGGATTTGTTGTACTTGTAAGTTGTAACTAAACACACATATCAAGCTAAATTTTAGTGGGAGTATAGTGGCTTCTATTAAAAAATCCCCCGACTTAAAAAAATAAAAAAAACCGAAACAACGACTGGTTAAATGGTTTGACCATCGCACAATGGACTACAAGACAATTATGCCCAACATTGATTATCTATATGAAAAATTATTTGAAAATAAGGCAGCCAACGGACGTGTTAAAATTAAAAAATGTGCAAACATGGTAGCAACTACAATGTATCGAGTAGGTGGGGCAGCAGTTACAATGTATCGAGTAGATAGGGAAAGTATGGAAGCACACAATATACAATGTATCGAGTAGGAAGGGAAAATATGGAAGCATAAAATATACTTGGGACTAGTCGCAAAGTTAGTCATAACTCCAACCAACTGCTGCACCAACAGCTCGTAATATTTGTTCAACAAACCATTTGGAAACTGTAAGCACCATTATCATCCCATTCCTCCTCATCTCGATCTTCTTGTGAAATGATATTCTAATGTCCATGAGACTAAAAATAGTTTATGGGACTATGAGTTCCCTGTTTTCACCTTTTGCATTTCAGTCCTTATCTTATTCAAATTGATGATGAACTGGCCCAACCTTCCAACAATCCCATCGCTGAAAATAAAATGCTAAGAACCTGATGCTAACATCTTCCCATAACTTTCCCTGGTGTCTTTGAAAGCATCGCATTCCAAAATGAAATTTTTTTCCAATTCCACTTCCCGAAATGTGAAAAATGTACACACTTGTTCTTCCCAAGCTTATTTAGGCCTTTTCCACCATATTTTTTCACACCAAAGTTGATGCAAGTTGGTTCTTAATTGAAAAATAAGAACCTTTTCCCTCCATGGAATTTTAGCTCCAATGTACTCTTTTTGTTGGAGATCATATATAGGGTTGAATTCTTCAATGTAGTACTTCTTCTCTCTACCCAACTCTTTTCCCCATACCTCTTTACGAAAATTCTCCATAAATTTTTTTTTAGCTCCTTTCTATTTGTGGGACAAGCATTGAGGTTGATATTCAATTTTTGCATCCATGTGTATTTTTATCTCATCCATGTTTTGTTTCTTTCACTCATGCTTTCCTTGAAGATAACATTAGGCCATCTACCTACTCCCATTTTCTCAATTCTTTTTAGATAATTTATGAGTCACACCATATCAATTGCTTCAATGGGAGTTGCTCCTATTTCACTCAACATTATCTCTTAAGGTACCAAAATGTTTATTTTGAACTTGCTCATGATCATGCGTTTTTGGATTTTCTCAATTTGCTTCCATTTTGAGACAGAGTTGCTGCTAGCCCATAATTCACACCCATATAGCATCATTGGACAAACTAGGAGTCCAAAAATCACTTTAATCGTTTTCCAATCCCATAACTCTCCCTCTTTACATCTATTTTGAAGAGCATATAATGCTTTCCACCCTCCTAAGATTCTCTTCTTTCTACATTCCTCCCAATTAAGTTTTTTGTTGAGATCAATCTCGAGGCATTTGTATTTATTTACTTCTTCAAGAATCTTTCATTCAAAGAAGAACGTATGCTAAATTTACTTCATTTTATTAGAGAAAATCATTATTTTGGTCTTGGTAATATTGACTTGCATCCCCACTTCTCTACAAAAATGCTCAAGGGCATATAGGTGCATCTGCAACCCATGGGCCAATTTAGAAATGAATACAAGATCATGAGCATATAAAAGAAGATTTATCAAAAACTCCCCCAACTAAACACCATCCCCACCTTGCAAATTTAGCCACTTGTTACACAGCATTTTGTCACCGTCCCTGCAATCCCTCGTCCCGTACATTGGAGGACTACTCTCGTGACTTGTGAATAGTAAAATGTCTTGAAAATACCTTGATGGCATCCTTCTTCATAAGGGCAAGAATTATCCTTGAGAACATTTCCTCAGAAAAGCCCCAAAAACCCATGTTTTGGCATTGGCGTGAGTAGCTAGTTCACCCCTCGCGCCAATGGGGAAAATATACACTAGTGGGCACACCAGCTAGCGCTATGTCCCTGTGTTGTACCTGTGCCAACCTATTTTGGAATGTTTTTTTAACAAATTGAGGTGGAAGTTTCCTTTAACTACCTTGGGAATGAATCATCAAAAAGAGGTTGGGTTGTTTGGCTCTGGATCTCCTTGTTTAGGAAGATGTTTTCCACCTCTCATAGAACCTTCCTAAGAGATAGGACTCTCCCCCATGATTATAGGGAGCCTAACCTCTCCTTATCCCTCTATAAAAGCCTACCCTTTCCATTTGCTAGCAAGTTGAACATTTGGGAAGAAAACTATAGTTGACTGACTACTGAGAGCAAAGCCAAGGAGAACCCCGTAAGAGAGAGAGCCTTGTCCAAATTCCCGACAAGCTTCATGAGACACGCTCCACTGGATGCCCTGCTGACGGAAGAATACGACGTCGAAACTTGGTTGTAATCTTTATTTTATATCTTAATATATGCTTGACTATGTTATTGGTTCCATCGTTGTATTTCTTGTTTTTGTAATGAAATTTGATTCAATATTTTTTGACTAATTGATAGTTACATGCTTGGGTTATTACGTTGTATTGCCTTTTTTTTCCTTTGTATGTGTACAAGTTTCCGAACGCGGTGAGCGAAAGGATTGTGATCTATCAAGCTAGGAATGGGAAGCAACATTTCTTCGTCGACAACAACAGCATAGGACTTGAGGTAGGCCATCTATCATAACTTTGTCTTTTGTAACTAGGAATCAATATCGTAGCGTGTTTTGTTTGTTGCTAGACCCACTATAGGGATAGTGGGATCGCCTTTGTCCGCAGAGGGGATTTACCTCCAAAACAAAGTGGTGACTCTGCTAGGGATCAGTGTGAGTTAGTCCTTCTTCCATTTGGGTTGTATTTTGGATTTTTCTTGTTTTTCTTTTCCTTTCTGGTCTATCTTGCTTGGTTTGAAACTCCTATTCAGCCCCCTGGAGATCAAACCTCTCTCTATTTGTTAAATTTTTCCTTTTTTCTGAGTAAAACCCTCTTGGTGCGGTTATTCAGCTGACAGTTGCGCTGACTGGTGTGAGTTGCTCGTTTATAGCCCGCACCATTCCCTGTTTGGCACTGATTACAGCTAAACAGGCACGCCAAACCTGTTAGGTTTTGGGGTTTGCTTGGTTTTGGATTTTTTGAGCCTGAGTTTTGGTCCTGGGTTGTTTTTTCTGACTTGTTGAGTGCTTTAGAGTCATTTTTTACTGAGATCAGCCCTTGTCCTCTAGTTTTTTTCCCTTTCGTGTCAGTTTTTCATTTAAGCCCTAGGTCTCCTAGGTGCTTCAACCTATTGAGCCTCCCATGGGAGTTTCGGGTCCTTGGTTTCCCAGTAAACTTCATTTTTGCTTCTTTACATTCAGCTTTATGGATCCATTTGAGTGATTGCGTTAATTGAGAAATTGTCTTTTCTTTTGTTCAGTTTTACCCTTGTCACTCCAGGCTTAGATTACATGACTTGTTTCGGTCTCTTTTGAGATCTTTTCTTTGATTTGAGGGATTTCGTCATTGGTTTGAGTCTTGTTGTGCTTGCTTTGAGTTGAGTGAAATTGTTTTGTTTCAGCTCTCGCTTCACCATTCTCAAATTGGTGTTTTGATTTATTATTCACATCATTTAGTGCACTTGCTCTGATATATTGAAAAATACCAAAAAAAAAATCTTTTGCATTCTTGATTAGCATAGTGAAAATTGGAAAATCTTTCGCATTTCGAGCATTATATAATTCTAGGAAAGAGCTTTCAGTTTCATTAGCTTACATCAGATTCAGTATTGGATGTTTTCATATGTTCATATTATTGTTGTCACTTGGAAGCTCTTAAATCTCCCGTAGATAGCCTTTCATTGAATGAAATGGTATTTTATGGCATGTAGCTTGCATTTAGGGATTCATGAGATTCAACATTCGATAGGGCCTTGGAATTGAAATTTAAATTGAAGACCAACTTTAAAATTTACAGAATTAACCTAAGGCAACATTGAAACCTAACGGAATATTTAGTGGTCTAAGTTAGAGACGTGTTTCGGCTTCTTTAAACCTAGCAGATGTCGCTCGCCATCTGGCTTCAGATAGCACTAGTACAGATTTATGCTCCCTGTACCATCGAGTATATAAAGGGAGACAAATCTAGGTTGCAATCCTTTTATCCATAGGAAGCCAAGTCTGCCGCCTTATAACCGTGATACACCGAACACAGCATTCGGGGAGACTACCTGCACATACGTCAAGTCCTTGGTTGATTTCTCTTTCATTTTATAACCAAGGTGTATATGGCAATTCACGAGAACCTGGTACACCCTTTTACCTAGACTACCTGAGTAGTCATTTTGGATCTTTACTGACTCCATAAATTTGAAAATATCATCGAGCACTTGTCCTTTCATGCTCGTTTCAACTTGAAAGTGATAGAGTCACCTTTTGCATGTTTCTCGACTCTTAAAATATGAAACATCATAGTTTTGTTTCAATGTCTTAAAAATTAACTGTCCACGAAATATTCTTGGTTAAAGTTAGTTTCCTTAGGGTGTTGTTTTTAAAAAGTTGTTTCTGATGGTGACATTTCCGGAGTTCACTAACCAAGGAATCCCTTCCGAAGGAAGTCCTGGTCCTTTTCCTGCTTTTGGAAATGTTGGTGCTCCTTATATGGAAACATTGTCTCTTCCAGGTTTAATTGTTGGTTTTCCTGTATGGTTATTTTCCACTTCGGTAGTCTCGAACGTTCTGTCCACCATACAACTGTTTCCTCCACTGAAACAACATCATGTTGCTTCTAAGTGGACCTCTCCCCTTCTTCGCCTATTTGTTCGTCCTCCTCTTCTACTTCGTCTGGTGAAAGTCTAGATTCTAGTAACCAGGTGGCTAAGAAGAATAATAAGAAGACAAAGAAGAAGAAGTCAGATAAGCGAGAGGCTAATATTGCAGCTACTACGCTTAAGGAACCTTCCCTTATGGAACCATCCAAACTTCCACGGAAAGTCAAATTCCCTTGCATGCTTTGCAAAGGTAACCATTTGCTTCAAGACTGCCCTGGTATTCCCAAGGTACTTGAAGCATGGTCCGACGACCGCCCGTCGTTGCCTTTGGCTTCTGGAAGTCATATTGCTAGCACATCTTTGACTAGCTTTGATAAGGCTCATAAAAAACAGGGAAATATTACCAATCCTTGTAAGTTGTGTGAAGGGCATCACCCCATTCACATTTGTCCGTACATGGATGAAGCCAAAAGAGTCTTGGACAACTCTACTATTTCTGCACCCTGCCTTCTGGCTAGTTACCAGAAGCTTTCCTCGAGTCCTTCACTAGTTGATTCCATGATCGTTCAAGCATCATCCTTGCTCGATCCCGCTCCCCCGGAAATTCAAGTTTAGGAATCTATTCCTGACCAACCATTGGCCAAAGAATCAGTCAATCTGACCCCGTCTTTTCCATTGAGATTCGGTCTCATCCCCCCCATGTTATTCTTGTTTCTTTAGATTCTTCAGACTTGGAGAAAGATTCTTCCGTCCCTATATTCCAAGAAACTACTCCTCCTACTCCCATGATGGACATCTCGGACGATGCTCCTCTTGCTCCAATTACACTGGGGGGCAACCATCTTAGTTTGATGGTATTCCCCCCAAGTAGTTTGGTTGCTTCCTTTGATTGGAGTTGATTTGTAGGATACCGCCTTCCATCTTATGTGCCTTTTGAGATAACGGTACAGACCTTTGATTTGGTTGTACCCAGCACTATTATAGATGAAGGGTCATCTGTTAGCATTCTGTCTTAAACTACTTGGCAAGATTTTGGTTCTCCACCGCTTATGCCTGTTACCTAGAATCTGTTGGCTTTTAACAGAGGAACCAGTCAACCATTAGGGATCCTTCCAAAGTTGCCTGTTACTTTGGGAGGGAAAACTGTTCATATAGATGTGATGGTTGTTCTAGGCCCCTTAGATTTCAATTTTCTCTTGGGGTGTGAGTATACTTATGTCATGGGGGCAGTTGTCTCTTCCCTCTTTCATGTGATATACTTTCCACACAAAGGTCAAATCGTGACCATTGATCAGGTTTCATTCTTTGGTCCTGGCATGACATCTGGTCCACCATCGTCCCTTCTGGTCTTTATCCGCCGGTTTTATACTCCCCGCTGCAGGTTAATTATGTGGCTACCTACCCCGTGCCCACAATCCGTGATACTGCCATTGTGCATAGTGTGCTAGGGGCATTGGGTCCTGATTTCCAAGATGTTGTTCTCCCATCCGGTGCAGAACTCTTGGAAGCCATGACTTCTTATTCATCGTGATAAAAAAATTGGTCAGAGCAGGGTTCTTTTTCTTGTGTCAAGCTCCTTAAAAAATGAAACAAGCTGGTCAGATCAGGGTTCTTTTTCTTGTGTCAACCTCCTTAAAAAATGAAACAAGTTGGTTGGAGCAAGGTTCTTTTTCTTGTGTCAAGCTCCTTAAAAAAATGAAACAAGCTGATCGGAGCAGGGTTCTTTTTCTTGTGTCAAGCTCCTTAAAAAATGAAACAATATCCTTGGAGTAGAGTTTGTTTTTCTTGTGTCAAGCTCCTTAAAAAATGAAACAAGGTGTCATGAGGACAGTTCTTGTAATGCGTCAACCTCGTTAAAACAATGAAACACGTTCTTGTTCAATTCGAGTCTTTGCTAGATCTCATAAAATCCCAGTCGAGTCTTTCTATTGATCTCGTAATTTGAACCTTCACTCCATCTGTTGTTCATATGGACTGAAGCTTGGGGGGCATGTACCTCGAATTGAGTCACCATGCTGGGGACATGCTTGTTTTTTCAAGTATATTTTATTTCCGTTTCAAGCTTGTGTAAAAATGAAACCGGTTTCAAGCATAGTTTATCAAAGTTTCAAGCTTGTGTAAAAATGAAACCACCTCCAAGCAGAGTTTCCTAATTTCAAGCTTGTGTAAAAATGAAACCATTCCTATTTTACCTCTCGTGATTTCCATTTTATCAGCCTGTTTTTGCTAGATGAGCCTTGGTTTTTCATTCCATCGTCCCTATCTGCTTGGCCGATCATATACCTTCACTTGGTTGTTTCACCCATTCCTGAGGAACCGCTGCGATGAGTGGTCTTGTTAGCCAACCTCTTGACCTTTATCTTGTTTTGAGTAGTTCCACCATTACCGGAACAATAGCTACCCTTAATACCACTTGTTTCTCCAGGAGAAGTCAACTTTCAGCTCTTTTCCGACTCTTAAAAATTGAAAAGATTGCTGAGACTCTTATCGTTTTGAACTCGTTAAATGGATGCGAAATGACATCTACCTAGTATACGTTTACCCATTTTTTGTGCTGGGGTAGATTATTTATGAAAAAGGAATACCCTAGCCTATCGCGACTAGGAGGTTCTCTCAGACATAGTTTTCTACCTTTTCGGATCTGAGAGACTATTCACAAAAAGAGACTTTTTGGAGTTTTCTTTTTCGCTGTCTTTTCAAACTCTCTAAACATGAAAATACATCGAGTTCTTCCTTTGTCAGACTCGTTAAAAACTGATGACATCAGACTCCATCGTCATGATGTTACATTAGTTCCTCCTTCCTATGGCTCGTTAAATGTACTAGGTTGGATTTGTCCGAAGGACAAACTTACATCGTAAGCATATTCTATCCCCTTCAAGCTTGTTTTAAAAAAAAATAAAAAAATTTGGGGTACTCGCCATAATTGGTGGGGGAAAATGGAACCAATATTATAGTCATATTGGCAGTATGTCACTCTTGAACATGGCACTTGTCTGCGTTCATGTCGGGTTGGGGACATCTCATCTCGTTATCTACTTGCCTCCATGGGTTTGGGTAATCTCTTTTGACTGCTCATCTACTCTTTGCCATGTCACCATGACCTTAGATCCTTTGATGTCAAATACTGCCAAATCCAGTGTCGTGCCACCGATATGTTTAAGAGAAGTTTGCCTCTACAGTTTTCAACCTCCCTCTGATTCTCTGTTGATCTTGATTCACAAACATCATGTTCCTCTGTCTCGTGTCGATGATGTGGGAAACATTATGGCCCACCTTCGATCAAGGTCATTTCCTATCAACTCCAGCTCATTATCCAAGAAATTGATCTAGAGACTCCTTTTAGGTACCTTGGAGCCTGCATGCCTCAATGGCAGGTTCTTCGCATTCAACGCAAGGTTTTCATTATTGGCCTTCGATCGGATGATTTTGCAGGTGTTCGACGCCGGATCCCTGTTCACATTCTATGGATTGTACATCTTGTACCTTGAGAGCCATTGCCATTATTGGTGGTTTCTCTCGCATCTGTTAACAATTTTCATCATTGGCTAGTAATCAGACAATGTTCTTGCATGTTCGACTTCAGCTCACATATTCGCATGCTCGAACTTGTACTTTGTTCGGTTCGAGATGGAGTGCAAGACCCTGGATCTCGTCTGATGAAATCCAGGCTACAGGTTCTTTGTGGATTATTATGACTTATTACATGACTCTTTGGATTGGATGGTTGTGACCATACCTAATTCTACTTGTTGATCATTATTTTTCTAGATGGCTGCGTCCATACCTTGGATCTCGTTTTGTACACTTTATTATGGATGGTTGCACCCATACCACATATCATGTATCAGAGATATCAGTTGTATTTGTACTCGCAAGTCTTCCGACAACAATGTTTTGAGTTGAACGTGTTCTCATAAAGCATTTCAGCCCTCCCTCTCTCTCGGACCTCATGCTTTAGGGGGTATCTATTACACATCATTTTGTCACTGTCCCTGCAATCCCTCGTCCCGTACATTGGAGGACTATTCCCGTGACCTATGAACAGTAAAATGTCTTGAAAACACCTTGATGGCATCCTTCTGTATAAGGGCAAGAATTCTCCTTGAGAGCATTTCCTCATAAAAGCCCCAAAATCCCATGTTTTGGCATTGGCACAAGTAGCTAGTTCATCCCTCGCGCCAATGGGGAAAATATACACTATTGGGCACGCCAGCTGGCACTCTGTCCTTGTGTTGTACCCGTGCCAACCTATTTTGGAATGTTTTTTAACAAATTCAGGCGGAAGTTTCCTTTAACTACCTCAGGAATGAATCATCAAAAAGAGGTTGGGTTGTTTGGCTCCAGATCTCCTTGTTTAGGAAGAGGTTTTCCACCTCTCATGGAACCTTCCTAAGAGATAGGACTCTCCCCCATGATTATAGGAATCCCAACCTCTCCTTCTCCCTCTATAAAAGCCTGCCCTCTCCATTTTCTAGCTAGCAAAACATTTGGGAAGAAAACTATAGCTGAGTGACTACTGAGAGCAGATCCAAGGAGAGCCTCGTAAGAGAGAGAGCCTTGTCCAAATTCCCAACAAGCTTCGTGAGACATGCTCCACTGGATGCCCTGCTGAAGGAAGAACGCGACATCGGAACGCGATTGTAATTTTTATTTTATATCTTAATATATGCTCGACCCTGTCATTGGTTCCATTGTTTTATTGCTTGTTTTTGTAATGCAATTTGATTCAATATTTTCTGACTGATTGATAGTTACATGCTTGGATTATTATGTTGTATTGCCGTCGTTTTCCTTTTTATGTGTACAGGTGTCCGGACGCAGTGAAAAAAAGGACTGTGATCTGTCAAGCTAGGAATGGGAAGCAACATGTTTCCATTGGCAACAACAACGTAGGACTTGAGGTAAGCCATCTATCGTAACTTTGTCTTTTGTAACTAGGTATCAATATCGTAGCATGTTCAGTTTGTTGCTAGACCCACTCTAGGGCTAGTGGGATTGCCTCTATCCGTAGAGGTGATTTACCTCCACAAAAAAGTGGCGACTCCGCTAGGGATCAGTGTGAGTTAGTCCTTCTTCCATTTGGGTTGTATTTTGGCTTTTTCTTGTTTAGTTTTCCTTTCTGGTCTATCTTGCTTGGTTTGAAACCCCTGTTCAGCTTCCTGGAGATCAAACCTCTCTATGTTTGTTCATTTTTTCCGAGTAAAACCCTCTTGGCGCAGTTATTCAGCTGACAGTTGCGCCGACTGGCACAAGTTTGTCGTTTATAGCCCGCCCCATTCCTTGTTTGGCGTTGATTATGGCCAAACAGGCACGCCAACCCTGTTAGGTTTTGGGGTTTTCTTGGTTTTTTAGTTTTTGAGCCTCAATTTTGGTCCTGGGTTGTTTTTTCTAACTTGTTGAGTGCTTTAGAGTCATTTTTTACTGAGATCAGTCCTTGTCCTCCGGTTGTTTGCCCTTTTCTGTCAATTTTGCGTTTCAGCCCTAGGTCTCCTAGGTGCTTCAGCCTGCTGAGCCTCCCATGGGAGTTTCAGGTCCTTGGTTTCCTAGTCAACTTCGTTTTTGCTTCTTTGAATTTAGATTTATGGATCCATTTAAGTGATTGTGTTAATTGAGTGATTGTATTTTCTTTCGTTCAGTTTTACTCTTGTCACTCTAGGCCTAGATTACATGGCTTGTTTGGGTCTCTTTTCAGATCTTTTCTTTGATTTGAGGGATTTCGTCATTGGTTTGAGTCTTGTTGTGCTTGCTTTGAGTTGAGTGAATTTTTTTTGTTTCAGCTCTTGCTTCACCATTCTAAAATTGGTGTTTTGATTTATTTTTCATATCATTTTTTGCAGAGGGGATTTACCTCGTCAACACCACTCTTCCAGTTTGTCAATATATAAACTAAAAAGAGTATGGGATAGAGGGAAACCTTGCATGACTCCAATGTCACTTCTAAAGCTTTCTGAAATACCCTTTGAGGTTCTAATTTTGACTTTCACCTCTTCATAAAGTCTATGGAAAACAACTCTATAATGCAAAAGAATTTCAAGTTCTTCCATTATATGCCACAACTTATCTCTAGGGACTGTATCAAATGCCTTTTTGAAGTAAAAAAAATAATAGAATACTTCTTCTTTATCCTCCCAAACCTTTTCAATAATGTGTATCAACGTGATGCCATGATCCATTGTAGAATGCTTTGGCCTAAAAACCGCTTGTCCTTTTTCCCTCTTTAGTTTTACTTCTGCCCACTTACTGATTCTACTTTATACCATGCTACCGAAAAACTTTGCAAAAAGAGGATTCATCATAATGGTTCTATAATTGGAAGGATTATTAATGTCTCTAATTTTAAAAAGTGGTATTGGTAGGCTAGTTGTACAGTCTCTTGGGAATCCTTTTTGAATGATGTTGTCGAATATTTCCATGATGTGTGGTGCAAGAGTGTTTTCCCCATTTTAGATACTCTACTTGAAGTTCAACCAAGTCTTTTGTGTTTCTTGTTTTCAGCTTCTTGATTCTAATCTCCACCTTTTGTAACTTGAAGAGTTTTGTAATTGTGTTGAGCCCCGGGGGAGGCTCGGCCTTTGACTCTTTCTCATAGAGTTTTCTTATATATTCAAACCATTGATTGAATGTAATATTATTTTTGATTTTCTTCTTCCTTGGTTTAAGTTCCTTCCACAAAAGATTTGGGTTATTCTTTCCTAGATATATTAACTCCTCTCGCCTTGTTTGCATGAAATCATATTTTTTCCTTTTTAGTATCTACTTATATAACTTTACATTCATATTCTCCTTGCCTATCATTTTCAAGGTTCTCCTTTCCATTTTTCATTCCTCATCAAACCTAGCATTTACAGGAAAACAATTTGATTCTGATTTCCTATTTTTTTCTCTTTTGCACTTCTCAAGTGCCCTCTGAATTACATTTGTTAACTCATGACTATTGAAGCTTTGGAAATCAGTTTTCTCCTTCTGAATTAATCTCTCCAACATTGTCTTGAAGATAGTACAATTTTCTTGTGTTAGAAGAATTTCCCCCTTAGTAGTGATTTCCGAGAGCATTAGGTTTTTCTCCTTTGTTGCCTATCTTCTAAACATGATAACATTATATAAATTTGGTTATGGTATGATTTTAAGTCCCAATTATTCTCTCCAATCTTAACTTTGTCTATCTTTTCTATCAAGCTTTGTGAACACATCACATAATCAATGACACTTGCCCCATTGTATGTGTTTCAAGTGGAGTTCCCGGACCTTTTCCATCTATCTAGACCATTGCAAATAATTAAGTTGAAAGCACCACACAGTGTAAGCAACTCCTCTCCAAAATGATTTCTAAATTTTTCGTCTTTTGAACATCTCACCTAATGGGGATTCTACTCTTCAGTGAGACGAATAGGATTGTGATCCTCTTTGCAACAAAGAATAATAGCTTGCTGATTTTTTGTTCTAGCATTAAAATCACCCACTAAGAGTACGCAGAAATATCTTGCTTTAAAGCTAAATATGAATCCTTGTTGTCTAGCCCCTTATTTTTGTAAGTTTTTGAGACTTGAGGGGGAAAATAGCATACTTCAATTCTAAATTGATTCTCATTCTCTGATATTTTGAACCATAAATATTGTTTATTTGCATCTTCTTTCATCAACTGAATATGATGACCTTCTTTTTCTTTCACTAAAACTAATATTCCTCCATACCCTTTGCCATTTTCTACTACCTTGTTCTAAATTGCTAACTTCAAATAGCTGTCAAACATAAGAGTTTTGCAACCATCATGTTCATGAGTTTCTATGAGAAAAATTATGTCTCTACCTTCCGCAATAGACCCTTACCCAGGTCCCCTCCTTCAAGGGTATCCTCTACAATTCCAAAAAACTAAACTTAGGTAGACCTGGGTAGGATTTGAATGTTACACAGTTTACACATAAGACTCGAATTTGAGTCTTCACCCCTTTTCATCCATGTTTCTCTTGTTGTTTTCCTTCCTATTATTTAATTCTCTGATTTTTCTTTACTGCCAGCTTTCTACCCTGTTTTGTCCCGAGTCCCAAACATTGCAATAATGCTTTACCATTATACAACCATGTCCTTTTCCATTCATTTCTTACTTCCCTAATTTTCTTCACTTCTTGTCTCTCTCTCCTCTTTCATTTTCCCTCTAAATAATCACTCGCAGACTCTCAGATCTAGGGTGGTTAATAAAACAAACCATCATAACAGATATTTGCATTTTGATCACATCCAATGATGACTTGTAATGGTAATACCTAGTGATCACATAAATTTTCCATAACCTATAAAAGAACAAGAAACCTTTCAACTCTTATTCGGAAAAAGAGTCACATCTATTCTGTCCCAAGTATGGTTCCACAATGTGGCTTGGTTAATTATTAGTACATTTTATCACATGATGGCATGGCTTACTCAAATGGAATTTTCTACTCTTCTACGAAATGGAGAAATCTTCAGCTGCGATGGGACACTTCAAACATCTTCCGACATCCTCCCATCCGATGACCTCAGTTCCTCCTGGTGGACCCCCTTTCCCCTCCACTGGCTGCCTATTCCACCCCGCTCCCCCACAACCACCCCACTTGCATCTGCTCCCCCACAACCACTCTCTCCCACTCCACCTAATGCATTGAAGACGCTTCCTTATATTTCAAACAAATCCTTTTCTTGAACATGGCATCTAGGTATGGATGATTTATTTTCTATTTTAACCTATAGGTTTTGTGGTTTTGATCTGGTGCAATTTTATTCTAGATCTGTGTGAGTTTCGTTGTGTAAGGATTGGAATCTTGGAAGCAATGGGTTTTTCTTTTGTGTTTCTATAAATTTAGCTGAAATTATTTATTGTTGTTGCCTTTGTTATCACTTCCAACTAATAATTTTAGGGTTTCCTACATCCTTGACATCGTGTAGCATTTCCTGGTTAACTTAAGGTTTTTTTGTTTGTTGGAGACTTTAGCTAGTTTCTTTATGGTTTTATGGTTTTTTTGGGAGGTTTTAGATTATCTTTATTGTCTTAAATTGTTTTGTTTAAATTTGGATGGTTTCTTGGGGTTTTAGCTGATCTTTTCCTAATTTCATAGTTTTCTATGGGTTCCTAGTTGGATTTTTTAGGGATTTTAGTTATACTTAGTGATCTAGTTTATTTTTGTAGGCTATCCTAGATTCCTTGAGATTTTAAGCTAGCATTTCAACATATTTGTTGGCTTCTTTATTTTTTTCGGCTACTTTAATAACATTTTGTTGGTTTACATGTAGAGAGTTTCTAGCCATTGGGTTTTCAATAGGGAAAATTGAAAAATGGAAGTTTATCTTAAAGTTTATAAACCTTGGCGAATATTACTAGTCCCCAATATGTAAATTGTAAAATTTTTGATAAATTTTTTGGGAAAATATTTAGGTTTCTAATTATTTCATATTAGCATATATAATTTTTTGGCAATTTTTAGTGAATCAATTTTCAAAAAAAGAGAAATTGACGAATCCTTTTTTTGGAAAAAACATGGAAAACTAGCCTGCAGCTAAAATTTTCCCTCATTTTCAACTGGGTTTCCATATAAAGAGGCATTTGCTATGTAATCAAGTGGTGGGATATAGAAATATTTATCAATCATGCTCAGTATTGGCACCTAGAGGCATTGAACTTGAATTTGAAATTTGAAATTGAGACATCTTGAACACCGCGGATCCAAGTTCAATATTGTTCTATAATGGTGTACTCCAGTCAGTGTTGAGATAATAGGCTTGGCCCTAACAAAAATCCTCATCTACTGAGCTTGGCACTTTATTGTCTACTGTTGCAGCTTAATGAATTTCTGGCATTTGGGTAATTCATTCTTGGAATACTACAGATCCAAGTTAATATAGTACTACACTGGTGTACTCCAATCAATGTTGAGATAATAGGCTTGGCCATATAAGGAATCCCCATCTGCTGAGCTTGGCACTGTACTGTCTTCTACTGCAGCTTATTGAATTTCTGGCATTTGGGCAATTTTTCATACACTGTCTGCTACTGCAGTTGCTTGAGTTTCTGAGATTTTGGAGATTTTTCGTTCACTGCATTTTGATGCAGTTGCTTGAGTTTCTGGTATTTGGGTAGTTTTTCATTCATTGTCTCCTGTTGCAGCTTATTGAGTTCTGGCATTTGGGAAATTGATCATTTATTGTCTCTCGATGCAGTTTATTGAGTTCTGACATTGGGAAAATTCTAAGTTTTTTGTTCTTTCATTTTTTAACTACAGATGTCTGTTGACCATTTTTTTAAGATTTTGTCCATCATCTCAAGCCAGTATGGTCCCTTAACTTGCCCTCTTTCTATCTTTCTTGCCCCCAAATTTGAGACATCAAAGCCTTTGTTGAGCTTTGTCTAGGCGGAAAGTGGTTATAGGAGTTTACCATAATTAAATTTGGTTAAATTCTCAGCCTGTATTTTTTATGGGCTTAACCTGAAATAGTAAGTCCTAGGAATTTCAATGCTACTCTCCGATCAAAATTTTGGTTTTTCATGTGAAAAGAGAAGGTGAAAGTGCAAATTTATTGCTGGGCAGGCAGGAAAATACTGTTGTTAACTTGTGGGTTTTTGTAGTATTATCTTCTGGTGCCTACTGTATAATATATTCTATTAATACAGTGATCGGGGCTTTTGAAGCTCTAATGGCATCTTTTGAGCATAATAACATTCAAGTATTTGACAATGATAGATTTCCAATAGATTCTAGCACGATGATTCAATCTTCTTCTTCTTCAGCCCTTGCCCCTCTTGTGTCAAACGCTGTTGGAATTTTGCAAATTCCAAAACAGAATTGGAGAATAAAACTCCCCTTCTTAACACAGAGAAAAAAATTTAAAATCTCATTCACAGACAGAGTTTCAATTCAGAAAAAATTTATATTCCATATAAAAAAAAACTGCTGTTACAATTCTTCCTCAAGAGAGGGATTACAAAATAATTTTGACTACTGCAAACACAGTTCAAAAATTATCAATCTGTCATTCACTATTGTGTATACAAAATATTTCACACTGCTGTGTAAAACATAAAACACTCTGTCTCTAAAAAAAAACTCACTGTCTTTTTCAGAATATACACTGCTGTGTATTTTAAATTCTGCTCTCTGTTTTTTAACAACAATCCTCTGCTGTGTAAAAAAATTACCAAACAAAATGACTCTGTTTCTGTATATATCCAAAAATATCCGTGTCATTAAAATGAATCAACCACTAAATTTCACCGCTTGACAAATATTTAATGGTCTCATTACTTCTGTCAGCACCGCTTACAATTTGCATTGATGTCAAGTTCTGCTTGCTGGCACTTTGATTTTTTTCTTTCCACACTATTGTGCTTTCATAAAAAAACTGTTCTGTGTATTACAAATAATACATCAACCCTTTGCCTCACGGTCCTTTTTAATATATAATTCACATATATTAAAAATAAAACAAATAACATATAAAACATATAAAAAACTGTTTCAAAACATATACGCTGGGCAAATAAAATTAAACCCAAATTCTTTTGTTTAAACCAAAGTGTGGGTCCCGGCTGACATCAGCAGCTCCGAGGGGGTATGCTCCTCTGCCTGCCCTGCTTGCTGGACCCCCGCGGAAATGGACTGCCGCATGGTAATTTAACTGGGCAGTTGGAAATTAATTCCAACACTCCCCCTTAATTTCAACTTCTGGGTTTTCCTACATACCCATGCATTTTCTGAAATGTTCAAAGCTTTTCTGCTGAAGTGGCTTTGTGAGGATATCTGCAAATTGATCCTCTGTTCTGCAATGTTGCAAAACAATCTCGCCATTCTTCAACAATTCATTATGAAATAAAACTTGGTGTCAATGTGCTTTATCCTTTTATGAAAAACGGAGATTTTAGACAATGCAATAGTGAACCTATTGTCACAAAATATCTTGTCCTTTACTGTTCTTGACATAAACTTCTCAACATTTTTCTCATCAAAGCATACAACCTTATTAACTGTATGGCTGCCACATAATGCTGCCTCTGTTTGTAGACAATGCGTTAATGGTACATTTCTTAGAAGCCCATGAAATGGCTCCTGAACCCATATGAAAAACATAACCGGAAGTGCTCTTCCGATCATCTACACTTCCAGCCCAATCACTGTCTATGTATCCAACTAAATCTGAATTTTCTGAAGTAGTATACAAAATACCAAACCTTTTTGTACCTTTAACATACCTCAAAATTCTTTTTGCTGCTTGCCAATGTGCATCTTTTGGCTTTTCCATAAATCTGGAAATTAAACTAACAACATGCATTATGTCCGACCTAGTTGCAGTCAAATACATAAGGCTACCAACTATGCTCTTGTACAAGCTAGGATCAAAATCCCTGCTGCTGTCCTCTCTGCTGAGTTTTAATCCCATCACTGTGGGAGTGATCGCTGATTTGCATTCCTGCATGTTAAATATTTCAAGCACCTCATTCACATGCTTTGCCTGTGAGATAAAAATCTCATTTTCATCTTGTTCTACTTCTATTCCCAAGAAGTATCTCAACAAACCCATGTCAGTCATTTCAAATTCTTCCTTCATGACTGTTTTGAAATGTTCAATAAGGAAATCATCATTACCTATAAAAATAACATCATCAACATACAAGACTACAATCAAGATTTTACCGTCTTTTTCTTTGATGTAGAGGGTGGGTTCTCCCTCACACTTTTCAAATCCATTTTCCAGTAGATAGGAGTCTATCCTACTGTACCATGCTCTTGGTGCTTGCTTTATCCCATAAAGAGCTTTCTTCAACTTGTATACTTTGTGCTCTTGGCCTTTCTTTTCATAACCGAGAGGTTGTTCAATGTAAACCTCTTCCATTAACACTCCATTTAGGAATGCTGAATTCACGTCCATTTGGTAAAATTTCCATTTGTTTTGTGCTACTATGGACAACACTGCTCTCACGGTTTCCATTTTGGCAACTGGTGCGAAAGTTTCCTCATAATCAATCCCATGCTTCTGCTTATATCCTTTGACAAAAAGTCTTGCCTTGTGTCTCTCTATTTTTCCTTCAACATTACTTTTGGTCTTGTAGACCCATTTAACACCAATGACATCTTTACCTTTTGGGAGTTCAACCAAATCCCAAGTTTTGTTCCTCTCTATGGCATTTATTTCCTCATCCATAGCTTCTATCCATTTCTCATCCTTGATGGCTTCTTCGAAATGAACATGATCATCAACATGACAATATAAAGAAAACAAAGAATTGATACCTTCATTAGCTATATCTTGTTCATAAATATCTTTCAAACTTCTGAATTTCTTACCTCTTTCATTAGGTGTACAAATGCTTGAAGAAGCACTTGAATTTCCTCCTTGTGGTGTGCTTGGAGAAGCACTTTCATTTCTCCTCAAGGGTGTGCTTTGCTGCTCTTGTGTTGGTGCTGCTGTTTGGGGATGTATTTCAGCCAATTCATCATCATTTTCATCATGAGATAAACAATGTTTAACATTCACTGTTTTCTCTATGCTTCCATCCCAAGCTTCCTCCTCAATAAACTGAACATCTCTGCTCACAATAAACTTCTTGGTGGATGGGTTATATAACCTATAGGCCTTGGATTCCTCACTATATCCAATGAAAATACATTTCTCCCCCTTGCTGTCCAACTTCTTTCTTAGCTGATCCGGAATGTGTGCATAAGCCACACATCCAAAAACCTTCATGTGTGTGACACCTTGCTTTGTGCCACTCCATGCCTCTTCCGGCACTTTGTTCATAACTGCTTTTGTAAGGCACCTATTCAAAATATATGCTGCACAATGTACAGCTTCTGCCAAATAATCATTAGGCAAATGCTTTGCCTTTAAAATGCTTCTTGCCATGTCCATTATGGTTCTGTTCTTCCTTTCGGCTACTCCATTTTGCTGCGGAGTATATCTAGTTGTAAACTGATTTTCAATACCATTTTCTCTACAAAAACGTAGAAAATCTTTAGATATATACTCACCTCCTCTATCAGTCCTTAAGACTTTGATATGCAGCCCACTTTGGTTTTCCACAAGTGCTTTGAAGTTGCAAAACTTTTCAAACACTTCACTTTTATTTTTCAAAAAGTAAACCCAAGTTTTTCTTGTAAAATCATCTATGAATGTTAGCACATAGTGGCTGCTAGCAAGTGATGGAGTTTGCATCGGTCCACATACATCTAAGTGGACAATCTCTAAGGGTGCTTTTGCCCTTATGCTTGTCCCGGAAGGAAAACTTTCTCTGTGTTGTTTCCCCAAGATACAACCTTCACAAAGGCTGTCTGGTTTCTCTATCAATGGTAAACCACTTACCATCCCTTTTCTGTTCAATAAATTAAGACCTCCAAAGTTGAGATGTCGAAATCTCAAGTGACATAACCAATTATCATATTTTGGTTCGCTTTGGTAAGTCTCTTGTGCAACTGCTGCTTTCTCTTCACCATTCTTCAAGTCTGCTCTCATTCTAAGAGGAAACATTCTATTCCTTGTCATCTTCACTTCAGCAATACACTGTTTGCTGGGTGGTTTATCCATGATGGTACAAACATCATTATCAAAGAAAACATTATACCCTTTATGTAAAAGCTGTCCAATACTTAAGAGGTTACACTTCATTCCTGGAACATAATAAACATCTGCTATGGATTTATTTGCACCTAATCTTGTTAAAACATTCACATCTCCTTTTCCCATAATAGAAACTTTGCTATCAGTTCCTAGTGTGACTTGTGACTGCACACTCTCATCTAACATAGAAAACATTGATATGTTTCCTGTCATATGGTTACTACAACCGGAGTCTAGAAACCATAAATCCTCATTATTTTCTTCAGCCATATTACAAGCTAAAAACAAATTTTTTTGGCTGCTATTTTCTCTTGTGAAATGTGCACTAGTTCCACTTCTCATATCTTGTTTCTTCTTTCTACATTCATTAGCATAATGACCATATTTTTTACAATTGTAACATTGGACATCGGATTTGTCATACCTTTTTCCTTGATCATTCTGCCATCCACTTTGCTGGCTGCCTTGGTCATGGCTGTGACTTTGACTGTTGCACCTTCCATGTGAATGTGAAGGGTTGTTCCTTCTACCTCTGTTTTGGCTTCTGCCTCTTCTTCTTCCTCTGCCTTGCCCTCTTCCTCTTTCGAAAGACATCTGGGTCTTAAAGGCATGTTCTAGAGATGAGTTTCCACTCCTACCCAATCTCTGTTCATGGGTCATCAGTGATGCATGTAGTTCATCCACTGAAAACTTTGTGAGATCCCTAGTCTCCTCTATGGTGGTGACAATCACATCGAATCTTGAGGGTAAACTTCTCAAGAGTTTTTCCACAATCCTCTTATCTTCAAGAGTCTCTCCATGAGATCTTATTTGTGTGACCATTCCAATCACATGAGTGAAGAATGAGTCAATGTTATCTGACTCTTTCATGCAGAGAGTCTCAAAGTCTCTCCTCAGCAACTGAAGTTTTGCTGTCTTCACTCTTTCCATGCCTTGATAAGCTGTCTTGAGAGTTTCCCATGCTTCACTGGATTTCTTGGCTGCTGCTATCCTCGGAAACACACTCTCATGCACTGCTTGATATAAGAAGAAAAGAGCCTTGGCATATTTCTTCTTATTGTTCTTCAACTGTTCTCTTCCTGCTTGAGTTAAGACACAAAAATATGCTTCATTTGCTGGCTCTTCAAAGCCTTCCTCAACAAATTCCCATAAGTCTTGTGAGGTAAATAATGCTCTCATAGTTATTGACCAGTAGTCATAATTTTTCCCTTTAAATTGTGGGAGATGGATATTTCCCATACCCATACCAGTGTTGGCTCCAGCCATTCTGCAGTCTTAACTATGATTTAAAAAAACTTGACTTTGTGTTTTAAAATTAACTGACTGTTCTGCAACAGTAACACAAAAACTATATAGAGAAATACCTTTGGATTCTTCTTGTCTGAGTCTTCACACTGTTGGAGAAGCTGTTGCAACAAAGAACTCCTTTCCTTCAGCTTATTTGACCTTCAAATAGTCTGGACTAGCTCTGATACCATGTTGGAATTTTGCAAATTCCAGAACAGAATTGGAGAATAAAACTCCCCTTCTTAACACAGAGAAAAAATTTTAAAATCTCATTCACAGACAGAGTTTCAATTCAGAAAAAAATCATATTCCATATAAAAAAAAACTGTTATTACAATTCTTCCTCAAGAGAGGGATTACAAAATAATTTTGACTGCTGCAAACACAGTTCAAAAATTATCACTCTGTCATTCACTACTGTGTATACAAAATATTTCACACTGCTATGTAAAACATAAAACACTCTGTCTCTAAAAAAAAACTCACTGTCTTTTTCAGAATATACACTGTTGTGTATTTTAAATTCTGCTCTATGTTTTTTAACGACAATCCTCTGCTGTGTAAAAACATTACCCAAAAAAATGACTCTGTTTCTGTATATATCCAAAAATATCTGTATCATTAAAATGACACAACCACTAAATTTCACCGCTTGACAAATCTTTAATGGTCTCATTACTTCTGTCAGCACCGCTTACAATTTGCATTGATGTCAAGTTCTGCTTGCTGGCACTTTGATTTTTTTCTTTCCGCACTGTTGTGCTTTCATAAAAAAACTGTTCTGTGTATTACAAATAATACATCAACCCTTTGCTTCACGGGCCTTTTTAATATATAATTCACATATATTAAAAATAAAACAAATAACATATAAAACATATAAAAAATTGTTTCAAAACATATACGCTGGGCAAATAAAATTAAACCCAAATTCTTTTGTTTAAACCGAAGTGTGGGTCCCAGCTGACATCAGCAGCTCCGAGGGGGTATGCTCCTCCGCCTGCCCTGCTTGCTGGACCCCCGCGGAAATGGACTGCCGCATGGTAATTTAACCGGGCAGTTGAAAATTAATTCCAACAAATGCCACCATAAAATCATCATCATCCCCATCATCATTTCTAGAGAGGAATTTCAAGAGAAAATAACAAGAACTAGGCTGGTACTTGGGTGTTATAAGGCGGCCATGGGGTCGTTATGCTGCAGAAATTCGAGACCCCATGACCAAAGAAACACATTGCCTCGGAACCTTTGATACAACCGAAGAAGCAACCTCGGATTATCACGGGGTTGCACGATCAATGAAGGTCTCACAACATATCACATCCCATCAAATAATCATAGGGCTGCAGGATCAATGAAGCTCTCACAACATATCACATCCTATCAAATAAAAAACTTGGTCTAAATTGAAAATTATTAGACAGTGAATGGAAACATATCACATGCCATCAAATAAAAAGCTTGGACTAAATTGAAAATTATTGAATAGTGAAGGGAAGAGACATCAAATGCATTTTATTTTAAGATAACAAGATCTCCATAATATAGTATTGAATAGTTGAAGGTTAAATTTTCTGCAAATGTTGAAAATAAATTTGATGGATTTCATTTTTAGATCATTTTCTCCAAATTTAGATTGTCAATGATTACATGATAAATTAGAATTTGTCAAAATTAGACTCATGACTGGTTATATTTAATTTTGTGAGTGTAAGTGTTATTATTCCATGACCCTATCCTAGAAATGTTTGCGAGATAAATGCAACTAATAGCTACTTATTGATCGACCATCCATCAGAAATGATTGTTAGCACCAAGGGAATAGTCGGTAATTATAAGAAATTATTGGATATTTAATGTACGAGCCATTTCAGTAAATCAGTAAATCCACAATATGTTGTCTATGTGGATATAAGGTAGCATTATGTTATCAAAAATAATATGCAATATAAGAATTTCACAGGATTTGGCAATGGGGATATAAGTAAAGGAATCCACCGAATTACTCGAGCAGAATTTCCAATACATTTGAGCAGTAGCAGCAACAACAACATGAGAAGATGCTCCTGCATCTCTGTCAACAAATTCAAAATACAATATTCTAAGCCAGATACAATAAAATTTGATCAAATTCTCCCTCCTTCATTCTCAATCTTTTCATGTTTCCCTCAACCCTCTGTCACAAACTTGAAATTTGGTGGATGAAATCGATTCAACCATTCTCGAGTTTGGATGGTTGTTTTTCAAATTCAAATGAGTATGTTGGATGCGGAGGGGAAGGGAATACGTATGTTGGATGCAGAGGGGAGGGGAGGGGAGGCGAACTCGAATACGTATGTTGGATGTGGCACAAAGAGACCCTAGAGCAACAAAATATAAAAGTAGTTTTCAAATTTATATAAAAGAAAGAATACGTGGTGTGAGAGTGGAGCAGAGGGGACAGCGGAGGATAGACTTAGAAATAAGCTTTGCCGACGGCAGAGCAGGGTGGCAGAGGCAGCTGGCGGTGAAGGGGAATGGGAGAATAGGGGGTCCACCAGGCATCGCAGGTCATCGGAAGTGTCCCATCACTCGAGTCCATCATTTTAGGGGCCCGGGGGCGAAGAAAATTCCTTACTTAATTATTAGTACGATTTGTCACGTGGCCTTTCACATTAGTCATTACCAAACCTACACTATGAGATACAATGACAAGTGAATAAATTCCGTTAGTTATAATTATAAAATTTTATTCTTTAAATTGTAATTTTTTTAATATTAAAATGGATTAAGCATTTTGAGAAATTTATTTAGGAATTTTCATCTATATTTTTTTTAATTTGGTATCCAATCTAAATTTAAAAAGAACATAATAATTTATCCATCACTATAGTTAAAGAATCATTTTCTAATTTAAATTTAATATATAATATGGTTTTAAGTTCCAATTCTGAATACATAGCGCTCTTATGATTTCAATTAGAAGGAAGCGGGGTCCAGAGCTCATATCGAGGTTTTTAACTCCAATCCCCTTCGCATTTAAATATATTTTTGGCTTTGAGGAATATTTTGTATGTTTATATATAATATTTTTATTAAATGAATAAGTATATATCAATTCAATTAAATGTACTTAATTTAAATGGATTGAATATATAATTATGTTAATACAAAAATTTTATTTATTATATATTTAGAGTAGATGTTTCTATTATTGTGTAAGGGCTAGTAGTTGTTATAAAACTAGTTCCACACATCCATCAAAAAATTACTATAAAACATCAAAAAATTGCACATAAATAGTTCATACTAAGTTATACAAGTTATTAAATTATGTTCAAAATATATCCATATATTTATTGGATCAAAAATTGTCAGACACCAAGTCTTAACATAACAAGTTCACAAGACATCCTATCTCAAATACCTCTAGCTTTGAATTACCAATTAATTCAAAATGCACTATAAAACATTCCAATGAATTCTATCCAGGAGTACACCTATCCCATCAAATGAACACGCATTTATTTCCACTGGATCAACACATCCCATTGTTGGGTAATACCAGCACACGAACAAGTGAAATGTGTGTCAACCATATCTACACGTATGTTTAACCATTCAACCAAGTGAAGGCAATAAATGACACCATTCAATTTATGAATTATTTCAAAGGATGCAAAAAATCACACCAACCCTTCCAATTCAAGAATTAAACACAACAACCCTTTCAATTCATAAATTAAACACAGGAAAGCACAAGGATCGACCATGAAATTTTATCATCCATTAGATCAAGTACAAATCAATCCAAAACACACATTTGAATTTGGGAGATGAAAATCCATGTGAATCTTCCCTACCAATCAAATTCTACATAAAAAAATATAAGACAATCTGAACCCTTACTGACTTTCATTTGAAACATTCATTCTACTCATCAGTTGTTGGAGACATACAATTAGAGTGTGTGCACAATATTACATTCATTATATTCATCAGTTGTTGGAGACATAAAATCAGAATGTGTGCACAATGTTACATTCATTCTATTCATCAGCTGATGGAGACATACAATCAGAGTGTGTGCACAGTGTTATCAGGTTTAATTTTATTGAATAATGTTATCATGTTAATTTTGTTGTTGTTATTTTTTTTATTTTTTTTGTTGTTATTTTTTATATGATTCATCATTCCCATAATGTTTACACAATAGTAAAATTCTCATAATTTTTACACAATATATTCCTTGATAGACAGGTTCTAACATCATGCATTTTTTGAAAGACAGAGTTCACATGCCTTAGAGGTAATATGTGATCTACAAAAGCACCAAGAAAACGAATAGCTAAAACACGTGACCAAGAAACCATGGAACCCAAGAACACTTATTACTTTTCCATGCTTCTTATCCTTAATCTAATATTAAGGGCTCCCTATTCTAATGCATAAGAGGGATTAAGATCAAGACTACACCCTAATTGTACGAAGAAAACAAGAATTGTGTAATTACATGCCCAAGTCTACATAGACTATTCACCAATTACCATTGGAAACAATATGTAGTGTTACAAAAGGAAGACTAAAAAAAATCAACATGTTTATTTTCTAGTGATGTATGCTCTCTGGTACAAGCTATGTTATTGTTTATACACCTCACATAATTTAACCTATCAAAGAAGTAACTATTATCAAACTACAAACAAGGATTTGATAAAAAATTTAAATTATTTGCAACCCAAAATTGTTTAGGGACACATGTATTACCACAGATATTGTCCTGGAATTCAGCAAAAGGAAATGTTATATTGAAGTTGTAGTACATAGCTAAAGCATTGATTGTTGTTGCTCATTGATTACAAAGGCTAATAAATTACCTTATTTGATAATACTACATTGACATGGTATTATTAGTTATATACTTATTTGCAAGAGTTATGTACCTATAATTGACTCGAGGCTTAGTGGGTTTTGGTTCTTCCGTCCTATAAAAATTAGGGTATAATAAGTAGTGAACTTAGATTGTTGTTTGGTCAGATTAGGCATTTCAACTTGTATACATTGAAAATATACATCATATTCCATGCAATAAGCCTTATTTTCAATAGAAATTGCTAATGCATGAATTATTGGTGATCTACTAAGAAAAATCAACAATTTTTTTTTTTTTAAATAGAAATTTCATGGTAAATCTGCAGGTTATTGTAGCCATGCCAAGTGTTTCTATTATATATTGTAAAAGGAACGGGAGGAGACAAGGAACCAAGGGGGCCCAACTGTGATCTAGTTCATTAGATGCAGATAGGGGGGTGATGTGAATGCTCCCAATGCTCCAATAAATGTCGTTGAGAATGAAACTGTGTGTAAGGACATAGACTAGGTCTTCTAACTAAACCAAATTTATCATTTAGTTTAATTACAATAAGAATTAAAACAACATGTTTATAACTCAACATTTATTTGATAATAATATACAAGTAAAACAACAACTAAGAAATTTTAATTGCAACAATTTACATAAATAAAACAAGAAATGAGAGAATACGTGTTCAAGTGACTTGGTTGGGATTCTCTTGACTTTTTTGGGATGCTCCTGTTGGGATACCCTACTGAATTTACCTCCCCACCAACTAGGAATAATTTCCTAGCCCAGGGAACCTCCACAAGTTCCCTAGCCCTCTGAGCCCAAGTCCAACTAGTTGTAGTGTGTTCAAGTTAAAACCAACACTCTCCAATAGATCCAAGTTGAGTTCTCTCATTTTTCTCTCCATTCTTTCCCTTCTCCTTCTCCATATCCACATTCCTCCTCCCAAAATAAAATCTTCCAATGCAAAAATAAAGAACAAGCCCCCCCCATTCTCCTCTCATCCTCCTTCCCTTTATGTTTCCTCCTCTCATCCACCTTAACCACTTACCATTAATTCCATGAATATCCCCTCATCCTTATAATTTAATAACCTTGATTTTCCTTACCATATCTTATCCAAAAGTAGATTTGAGAAGACACCTTGGGAATAGAAATATGGATATTTGATTTAGAAATAAATTGAGGAATACCATATCTTATCCAAAAGTAGATTTGAGAAGACATCTTGGGAATAGAATATAGATGTTTGATTTAGAAATAAATTGGGGAAGACCATATCTTATCAAAAGTATATTTGAGAAGAAATCATAGAAATTGAATAATAACAAATAATAAAAGTCATATTAGTAAAATAAATTACAGTTTCACAAGTGTAGGCATATACTAATATTACTTAATAATTATAAGTCAATATTTCCATGTTAATTAAACGCTAATCAAAATTAACCTGATAGGATCCAATAGGACATTACATACACCCCTCCTTTAGAAACATTTATCTCGAAGTTAGAGTGAAAAGGACCCAAGGAGATCAAAAGAAGTTTGACAATAAGTCATAACAAAATAGAAAGATATATTAGTCAAATTAAGTAAGTCAAGAAATGATACCACTTCCCACCAAGAGTCTCCAACTAACCTATAGCCTCTTGTCCTTCCTAACCTACTTCCACTCCCATCCTATCCATCCTCTGGTGCAATATACTATGGCATCAACTATACGAATCTAACCACTGATAAAATCAATATGGCGGAAGTGTCGACTATGTCAACCTATTTTCCCTATCAAGAAACTAGCAATCGTCATCACACATCTAGGGGACTGTTTCCATCATTTTCCTCTCATGATTCCAGGCTTGGAGGTTATATGGTGGTAAATTCCTCCACACCTCCTCAGAACTAGGGTTAACACCCTAATATGGAACACACTACAACACTGGTTGGATACTTGTCATTGAATAATCTAGTCAGGCAGTCATGTCACCTGTCATTTGCACCTTACCCATGTCATAATAGTTCATATCAAGTGTATAATAAATGTATAATAACAATGTACATCACACCATTCCTGATTTGATGTCTCAACATCCCCGAGTCAATAATATGGTTATTGGTTATATTCCTTTCCAATCTGCAGGTTAGTCCTCATCCATAAATATAACAACAAAACACACACACACACACACACACACACACACACACACACATAATTGATAATAATCATCATGTTATTAATTTTGGTATCCATGTACCAATTTATTTATTTTAATTTTTTCAATATTGTCATGTTGGAAGTAAATATTACATAAGATAAATCATAATTTTGACAAGTCATTCATTAGATAAATGATATCCAAAAAAGTCACACATCAAATACTTTCATCACCAAAACCTAATCCATAAGTGTTTTATATAAGTGATTTCATCGGTTCAACTAAAATGCGCCAATATTACATAGTGTTCATAAATAAAACAAGAAGAAAATACAAATATATCCTCAACACAGGTAGTTATCTAGGTCAAAATGAGCATCAGAAATGGTCAAAAACTGGGGTAGTTGTGATGTATAATCTCCACATTCTACCAGGTAGGAGATCTAGGTTTAACTAAGGAACATAAAAGCATGCCTATTTATTTTCATTTAACTATTGAATGCATGAATATATTATATAACATTTCCAAAGAGGTTAAATATCTTACACATCAACTCCCAATTCTATATACACATTATGTCGTACATAGAATATTTTCTCCTAGATGAATGGAAAAATATGATCATTGATAAACCTTTATCCACCCATATTCTTATAATATTCGTCTAATGGAATACAAGTACATCACTATGGATAAAATATCTATTATTTTTCATTCCCATCAATACTAAATTCTCATTTCCAATTTACATAATTTTTAGTGGGTTTTCATTTAGAAATCGCCACTCCACAAAACACACAATCTTCTTCTTATGAATGAACTTGGAAAGTTTCTTATCAATTGATTGTTATAGGCCCTAATGACTAGTATCTCACTAGAATAAGTAAACATATTCACATATGGAGATGATGATTTTTTTTTAAACACTTCAATATCATCTCAACCTTCCACCACTTCAAAATTTCCCAATATTTCATCAACATCTAATGTTATATATTTCAATAAATAAATAAAAACGTTGTCTTATTGTATATATATATAACATATATTCAACCATAACATGATTGTTTCTAAGTTCAATGTAATGTAGAATCATTGAAATTAATATCACAAATTTTAAAATTTGATAAGATTTAGCTATAATCTTGAAGCCCTGAAGTATGTTTTCAATACATCTAAATTTTATATAATCTATACATTCAACTATATTACAATGGACTTTTCTTCAAATATCCATTTAAACAAATAGGTATCTAGTTCAATGGTGATTTGAAAATTCAAAATAACTATTAATATTATATATAAACATAAATTTATACCAAAAATTGTGATTAAGACGTGAACCTTGAATCGATCAATGAAAATATTTTTTTAAATAATTACTACTCATTTATCAATTTCAAATTTTTTACATATAAACACTTTCTATAACTAATAAATATTTTATATCTTCTACTATAAAGAATACGCATGCGCTCAAGGTGGTCTGTGTGTGAATGCCAAGTTTAATGTTTCTATTTAAAAACTTTAAATATAATGTTGATTTTTATAATACTAAAATTAAATGTACAACAATGTTGATTTTTATAATACTAAAATTAAATGTACAATTGGCAACCGATGAACAATTTTTTTTTTCATTTTATTTTTTTCTCGTTTTTTTATGGATCTTCTCATTAACAAAAGTAACTTACAATTTCAAAAGCACATGATGATCCTTTTCAAAGTAGCATCATTCAAAACTACGTTTTAAAATTTTGTGTAAACCATTTCAAGCATATTAAGTAATAAAAAAAATGGTTGAAACTAATTAGATATTACTTAATATGGCAGTATCATGAAAGCTTCTCCCAAACACACAACCAAAAGCTTCTCCCAAGCTCAAAATTCTATTTTTTTTCAATTCAAAATGAATAAAAAACCTCTCTTTGGATTCAATTTATTTCATTGAGGAGATCATTGCAACCAATAGTAGTTGAGGAAAATCCTAAAAAAGTAATTCTACAACCATTGTAGATTTCATTAAAAATGTGATTAATAAAACAATTGGAAAAAAAGATTTGCCAATTTCATCGAAACATTTATAGATTACATTAAAAAATGTGGCCAATAAAACAATTGGCTTGAAAAACTAACCAATTTCATTAAAAATTGTGGTTAATTATCAAGATACCTATACTTTCAGTTTTACCCTAGTTTTATTTTAAAATATTTTACTATAATTTTTTTTTTAATGCTAGTATACATTCAATAATGGCTGCATATTGGTGACCTATTCTAGCAGCTTGATGAGAGCATTTGATGTCATACCGTATTGACCATAGGTTGTTTCATGTCAGTTGTAGGTCTCATTAAACGCTACACATAACCATTCTTTAATGATGGTAATATTTTACCCTGTTTGTCACGTTAACCTAACTAAGAAAACAACCACTAGAGGGCGTAGTATATGAATTATTTGAAATTTACTCAACCATGGTTTTCACTTCCTATAAAACAAAATTTGAATTTGAATTTAAATCTTTCTTAATTTAATATTATTTATATTTAATTAAAGTACAAGAACTAAATTTTTGTAGGCACTCTGCAATTATTTGAATGGAGCATCTGTCACAATCAATCAAAGTACCTGTTAGCTGAAAACATGGACAAAATAGATGAATTTGTGACTCTGTCGGTGAAGTAGATCTCGTCATTAGGGTTACAAGGGTTTCGTCTCTGTAGGCTCGGAAGGAAGAGTCCGAGTCTTTTTGTCGTACAATATTTCTAAGGGGGGTTCATAATACAAGGCCTACAATTTTTCTATATTTAGGTTTCTAGGGTTTGAGTGGATATTCCATCCAACGGCAACAGGTTTTTAGGGTTTAGTCAGAATGGATCCAACAAGTTGTGGGGTGTGCTTCACTAACAGTTTTGTAGGTCCACAGTGTAGAACATTTACAGAGAAGACAAATTTTGGTGGAATCCCATTTGAGAGAAAAATTGTGACTGGTGTATCGGGGTGGGCCAATTTTTGAAGCTACTTTTTTTTTTTTTAAACCCCAAAATGGAAAACAAATCAATAGTAAATGTTAAAAATGGCAAGGAAATCTCAGATTTTGTGGAAATAAATCATTTAGGCCAAGTCAAAATTGCTTCAGGTGAGAAAACAGGAAAGTGGATTTAGGTAAATAAAAAACGATATCCAGGTATTTTAAAGTGTAGGATTGCCCGCTTTAAATGGGAACGAAAAAGAAGAAAACATTCAAATTGAAAGAAAACAAATAAGGTAAACAAAATTAAATAAGAGTTAATCATTTACAGTCCCACAACTACACCTCTTACTTGGTCATCAAATATATATGTCCAATAACTGATGAAGGCCAGGGAAACACTGGAAATTTTGGAAGCCAAAGAACAAGAAAGGGACCACAAACTTTCAAATATCACACTTGCAAATCAATGTTTAATGGAAGGTAATATAATTTTAAAAGAGAAGGTAACAATGTTACAATATGCTTTAGAGGCAGGAAAATGAGAATGGGAAAACATGAAGGTAGCATGGAAAATCAAGAATGAAGCAATGACAACAAACAAGGATGTCATAATCTCTAAAAAAACTCAAGTAGATACAAAAATGGTTCAACAAACAATCATTTCCAAAAAGAAGGAAAAAGAGAACAAGAGGACATACATTCCAAAAGAAATCAAAACTAGATTTTAAGACATTAATCCTCAAAGGATAGAGGAAAACAAAGATGTAAGTTCTCTTAGATCACAGGAAAGAGAACAAAAAGAAAGAAAACATAGAGAAAAAAACTTCATTCTCAGGGGAATAAGAGACTATGGAAAGAATGAAAGCACTTTTAATTTGATAAGGGAATTTTTGAAAGAGAAATTACAGTGGAGAGGGAAAATTTCCAAGCAAGGAGGGTGGGAAAGATATGTGAGGAGAGGCCTCGACCCATAAAATTCATCATGGAAAGTGTGCCAAAAAAACACCATCTCTTAAGCAAAAAGAAACTCTTGAAAGCCTCATATTTCTTCCTAGATGAACATTTAACTAGAAAAAAACAAGAAGAGAGAAGAGAAGAAGTGGAGAAAGTTAGAGCAGCAAGAAACAAAGGGAAAAGAGCATGGTTGTACAATGGTAATGCGGTTATCATAGAGTTTGGGCCTCATCGGAAAACAGGGCAACAAGCTGACAATAAAGAAAAAATAGGTAATTATATAACAGGGAGGAAAACAACACGATAAACATGGATGAAAAGGGGTGAAGACTCAAATTTGAGTCTTGTGTGCCAAACCTCGTGGCAATCAAATCCTACCCAGATCTACCTAAGTCTAGTTTGTTGGAACTATAGAGGTTATCCTTGGAGGAGGGGACCTGGGATAGGGCCTATTGCAAAAGGTAGATACATAATTTGTCTCATATAATCTCATGAACATAATGGTTGAAAATGTAGAAACTATACAATAAGAATGTATATCATGGATTCAATCGGATTTAACAATGTGCTAAAGCTAGATATTGAATCACTTCTACAAATCAATTGCGAAATTAAAAACACAACTGCCAATCACATGAAGAAAAGAAGAATCAATCAAACCACAACATAGATAATTTCACGGGGAAATCTTGCTGCTATAAACCCCACTATCTTCTATTGTATATTCAGCATGGATGCATGAAACAATTACATACAACTATTCTCACAAGAGCCCTCCTGTACTCAGCCAACTATCTCACACTGCCCTGGATAAAACTGACCAATACTTAGTCAATTTTCTACCTCATGACAGCCTTGCTTGCGCAATTTATGTGGAATGCAATCCCTATTCGTTAGGAATTTTTTCCTTCCTCGACTGCACCAGGATCATGGGAAATCCAATGGGTGTTTGTTTGCATGGGTGCAACCCAACAATCCTACAACTGATATTCAACTTCCCTTTCACCTAGATCTCAACCAGGTCTCCACTGGAACTGACATGCATGCAGCTAATAATAGTAAATCCTCAGTTCCATGTGAGATCACTGATTGTGAATTAAATAATATTTAATTCACTTCATCTCTAACTAGTGTATCAAATAGTTACAACTAGCACAACTGAGTTTAACTCACTTAACTGAGTTAAACTGATTACAACCTACATTAATTAATTCACCAGTGCACTTCGAACTATGTTACAGCTAGAATTAATCTACATACCTCACCAACTACCATCAACTCGAAATTCATGAGTTAACTGAGTTGATCACACTCACTTAAATATTACAAGTTATTTTGAGATTAGATTACATTTTATTGTCCATCTTAATTAAGGGATAACTAAAATAGACATGCACCAAATTTAGCCCACACCAGTGTAGGTGTTGCTAAGACCTATGGTCCCACATTAGTGTAGGTGCTGCTTGGACCTCCTGGTTCCACACTAGTGTAGGTGCTGAAATTTCTTGTTGAACTTCAACACTCCCTCTCAACAAGAAAGGGATTATCCTTCACCCTAATCCTGCCTCTATTGTATTCAAATTTTCTCCTAGTTAGCACCTTCGTCAAAATATATGCATCCTGATCTTCCATGGGCATGTACTGAAGTAACATTATGCACCTCTACACACAATCTCTGAGATGGTGGTACTATATATCTATGTGCTTGGACCTATCATGAAACACATGATTAATCGAGAGTTTAATTCAACTTTGATTATCACAATGTATCACTGTCGCATCCATCTGAGAACCAAACAAACCAACTAAGATCTTTCTCATCCAGATAGCCTCACATACATCTTGAATTGCTACCATTTACTCTGCATCCGCTGAACTGAGTGCCACAAATCGCTACTTCCTGTTGTACCAAGAAATTTTTTTAGATCCTATGCTAGGATCCCTCCAGTTGTGATCTTTCTGTTTGATGGACTGCCTGCCCAATCTGCATCCATGAAGCCTTGAAGATTCACTCCCTTTGTCTTTCTGTACCATAATCCATACTCTGATCTGCCCCTCAGGTATCTCAATACATGCTTCCATGCCTTCCAAAATAGCTTGGTAGGCTTAACCATAGCTTGACTCAGCTGGTTAACTGCATAGAAAATTTTTGATCTAGTGTTCACTAAGTACATCAGTGAACCAACTAAATTCTTGTAGACAGTAGCATCCAATACCTCTCCTGAAGTAGCATCCTCTTTCCTCCAATTAACTGGAAGAGGAGTGTCCATGGGTTTGCAGCTCTCCATGTTAAACTTACCCAATATCTATTTGGCATACTTGCCTTGAGAAGAAAAAAGTTCACCATCTCGCTGCCATATTTCCAAACCAAGGAAATAATGAAGGAGTCCCATGTCCTTCATTTCAAACTCCCTTGCAAGATCCTCCTTGCATGAGAGTATTAGCTGCTCATCACCGGTAAAAATTAGGTCATCAAAATAAAGTACAATAATCAATAACTTACCCTCAACCACAATCTTCTATAGGTTTGCATCAGCTTCACTTTTGGTGAAGCCCAGTCTGGTGAAATAGATGTCAAGCTCAGCGTACCAAGCACGAGGTGTTTGCTTCAGCCCATACAGTTCTCTCTTGAGTCGACACACATGCGACTCACTGTCGAAGATCTTGAAACCTTCTGGCTGATATATGTACACTTCTTCCTCAATAACTCCATTGAGAAACACAGTTCTCACATCCATTTGATGAATGTGCCACCCAATCTGTGTTGAGAGTGAAAGGATGGATCTAATGGAAGAGTACCTTGTAACTGGTGCAAAAGTCTCATCATACTAGATGCCCTGAATCTGTGAGAATCCTCAGGCCACAAATATGGCCTTTTACTTCTCCACAGTCCCATCAGAAACTTTCTTTACCTTATAGATCCATCTTGATCCAACCATTGATTTGCCGACCAGTCTTGGGAAAATCTCCCATGCACCGTTCTTGACAATGGGGTCATACTCCTCCACCATTGCATAAACCAAAATTGGTTTCTACACTGCCTCCTGAAAGGAAGATGGTTCAGTCACAATACATTTTCTCATAAGAGCCATGTATCCAATAAACCTGTCTAGAGACTGTCTTTTTCTGCACTGTGAAGTAGGAGCTCCTACATTCTCTGCAGCATCGTCTCAATCTATCAGCCTTCGTGGTGTGCCTTCTACCATTTATAATGGATGGCTCTGCATTATTGTTTTCTTCCACTCCATGATCCTTTGCATGTAGCTACTCCACATCTTGTGGCTCATCCTTGGGAACCAAGAGTTCCTCCTTTGCATGCAAATCTAGCTCCCTCTCAAGGGACAATCGCATGGATTTCTCCTCATAAAATTTTTTATCCTGTCGCACAACAGTCATTCTGTTGTTTGGAAAATACACCTGATAGTTGTGGGGAGTTTCAGTGTACCCTGCAAAAATCCCAATCTCAACTATTGGTTCCAACTTCTTCCTAGCGTCTTTGGTCACATGCACATAAATAGATGAGCCAAAAATCTTAAAATGTGAAACATCAGATTTATTACCAGTGAATGCCTCTTCTGTTGTACTCATGCCAAGAATACTATGAGGACAACGGTTCTGCACAAATACCATTGTGTTGAATTCCTCCTCCAATGGATGCATCGGTAGGCCTTGATCATGCAACATCTCTCTTGTTGCACCCATAATCGTTCTGTTCTTTCTTTCAGTGACCCCATTCTTTTGTGGCTTATGAGGCGCTATCAGTTCTCTTTGAATTCCTGTTTTTCTGCATAAGTTCTTGAATTTGTTAGAGATGTACTCACCACCATTATCACTCCTAAGATCCTTCACTTGCTTCCCTGTGTCTTGCTCCACTAGTGCTTTAAACTCAAGAAACTTTGAGACTGTCTGATATTTATTCTGCATGAACTAGATCCAACACTTATGAGAAAATTCATCAACAAATAGCACATAGTACTTATGCTTTGTTGTAGAAGTGAAATAAAATGGTCCACACACATCTGTGTGAACTCTCTCAAGGATCCTCGAGGCTTGGTTCTCCTTCTCATGAAAGGTGGAATTTACATATTTTCCCATAGTACATCCCTTTCATGTGTATGACTGTGCAAGTGTACCCTTGGGAAGACCCGTAGAAATATTTTGCATGACTTTCAAGGCTCTGTGATGAATATGGACCAATCTCCTATGCCATAACTCACCCTCATCCCGGCTCACCACTTTGTCCGTCTTTCCCATTAATGCTACGCAACCATCTACATCCATTTTGTAGATATTCTTAACTTGAATCCCAATATTCTTGGCTTGTCCTATTTTTTGTGTCACAGGAAATATTTTCCTTCACTGAAAACAACATGGCATAGCCTCTATCCTCCAACATTGCAACTGAGACTAAATTTTTCTTCAAACCTACTACATGCATTACATATTTTAATTGAAAGGGTTTATCTGACTGTCTCTGGAAGGTAATGGTACCAATCCCGGTAGCACTGTACCGCCCATCATCACCCACTTCAATATGCATATGGATATCCTTCTCCTCCAAGCTACTGAAAAGTTCCTTGTCTCCCATTATGTGGAAGGATGCACCATTATCCAAATACCACACAGATCCCAATGCACTTGACACCATGCATGTGATAAATGAGAAGTCAATCTCAAATTGCAAGGTCAAAGCCTCACCACCTGCAGATCCTGAAACCTTCTTGTTCTTCTTCTTTTGTGGACAGTTAGTAGCATAATTCCCATGCTCGTGATAGTGAAAACACTTCACTCTGGACATGTCGTGCTTCTTTCCATCTTTGGACTTGGATTTGGAATGGAACTTCTTTCATTTCCCCTTCTTCGCCTTGGTAGCCAAAGTACAATCTTCTTCATCTTCATTCTTAGATGAAGATCCATCTCTGGTATTACGTTTGAACTCCTCCTGCACCAAATCTGACCATAGTCGTTCCCAATCTAGCAGATTTTCCCTTCCATTGATAGAGTCTTGATAAATATGCCAACTCTTGGGAAGTACTAGGAGAGCTAAACGCACCAAATCATCATCAGCGACAATAATGCCAATGCTCCTAATCCCAAAATTGGACAAACTTTGCTAAATATTTTGGCATGGAGTCGCCTTTCTCCATCTTGATCTTCCTGAGTTTATCTTTCAGTGCCAATTTCATATGGTCACTACTGCTCTGAAATAGATCCGTCAAATATTTCCACATAGCATATGGTGTCTGTTTTCCATGGAGACTTGAGATAATGTGGTCTCGTACTCCCTCCAATAGGATACTCCTCGCCTTTGCCACTTTCTTTTTCCATGCATCAATATTTGCAACATATTTTACAGCGGGTTTAGGAACATCATTGTCAATGAATTCCTTCAAGCCATTGACTTCGAGTACCAAATCCATCCTGTCCTTCCAACCAATATAGTTAGATTTTACCTTGAGTGCATACTCCAATCTCAAGCCATTGAAATCGATTTTGATCCTGAATCAACTATAGCACCAAGAAATTATTTTTGCAAATTCGAATTCTATTCAGTTACAAACTCAGCTCCTCCTTCACTATTGTGATTTCCTATGCTTAGATACCATGTAAAAATTATACAAAAATCATGTATATCATGGATTCAATCTTATCTAATAATTTTCTAAAGCTATATAATGAATCACTTCTACAAATCAATTGCGGAATTAAAAACACAATTGCCAAACACATGAAGCAAAGAAGAATCAATCAATCCACAACACAGATAATTTCTAGGGGAAATCTTGCTGCTCAAAACCCCACTATCTTCTATTGTATATTCAACATGGATACATGAAAATACAAATATTCTCACAAGAGCCCTCCTATACTCAGGTAACTATCTCACACTGTCCTGGATAAAACTGACCAATACTTAGTCAATTTTCCGCCTCTTGACATTGTTCCTTGCTTATGGAATTCATGTGGAATGCAATTGCTATTATTTAGGAATTTTTTCCTTCCTTGACTGCACAAGGATCATGGGAAATCAAATGGGTGTTTTTTTGCATGGGTGCAACCAAATAATCCTACAACTGATAGTCAACTTCCCTTTCACCTAGATCTCAACTGGGTCTCCACTGGAACTGACATGCATGTAGCTAATAATAGTAAACCCTGAGTTGCATGTGAGATCACTGATTGTGAATTAAACATTATTTAATTCACTTGATCTCTCACTAGTGTATCAAACAGTTACAACTAGCATAAATGAGTTAAACTGATTACAACCTGCATTAACTAATGCACCACTGCACTTGGAACTCTGTTACAACTAGAATTACTCTACATGCCTCATCGACTACCCTCAACTCGAAATTCATGAGTTAACTGAGTTTATCACACTCACTTAACTATTGCAAGTTATTTTGAGATTATATTACATTTTATTGTCCATATTAATAAATGTATAACTATAATAGACATGCACCAAATTTAGCCCACGCCAGTGTAGGTGTTGCTAAGACCTGTGGTCCCACACTAGTGTAGGTGTTTCTTGGACCTCCTGGTCCCACACTAGTGTAGGTGCTGAAATTTCTTGTTGAACTTAAACAGAAAATCTCCTATGTTTGATAGTTATTTGATGTTAGGAGTTTGGAACGAGGATGCAAAAAATGGCAAAGGGTATGGAGGAATACTAGTTTTAGTGAAAGAAAAAGAAGGTTGTCACATTCAGTTAGTGAAAGAAGGTACAAATAAAAAATATTTATGGTTCAAAATAACAAATAATGAGAACCACATAAGAATTGCAACATGTTATTTTGTGCCTCAAGTATCAAAAACTTACAAAAATAAGGGGTTGGATAGGGAAGATCCATATGGAGCTTTAAAGCAATATATTTCCGCATATTCTCAATGGGAAGAAGTTCTTTTAGTGGGATATTTCAATGCTAGAACAACAAGTCAACAAGATAGTATTCTTTATTGCAAATAATATCACAATATTATTTGGCTCATTGAAGTGGATAATTCTCAATGGTTGAGATGTTCAGAAGAATACAAATTTAGTAATAATTTTGGAGACGAATTTCTTAAATTATGTGGTTATTTCATCTTAATTATCTGCAATGATATATATAGATGGAAAAAGTCTGAGAACTTCACTTGCAATACATACAATGGGTCAAGTGTCATTGACTATGTTATTTGTTCACAAAGCTTAATATAAATGATAGATGAAGTTAAGATTGGAGAGAATATTGGGTGTCAGGAGGGGGAGGGGTTCTCATTAACGCTTAAGGAACAATTGTAGACCAGTATGCTTGGGGTTTGAGAAAAAATATGAAAAATCAAGATGAAGCATATGGGCTACTCTAAGAACAATAAGTTGAATCAAATCCTTGCAAGAATCAAAGGACTTTTATGACTCTTTGAGAAAGTTCATATCTTTCATATATTAAGAATGTTGAACTAGGAGGCAGAAATTCAAGTAAATATAGCCTGGCCAATAAAGGAGAGCCATAACCAAGTAAATGGAAATGAATTTTTACTCACTATCCCCTAGCCCTGATCATGGATAGTATTTTTTTAAGGAAAACTATTTCCCTCTCAGGATAGTATTAAAAAAAATGAATTTAGAGATAAATTGGGAATTTTGTATCTCTAATCATTGTTTTGATTGGGCTCCTACCATTTTATTTCCTTCCCCCCTAAATCCCCTCTCTCCCCTCCACATTTTATCTAACTCGTTCCCTTGTTGGCATGGCTTCCCCCGACCCCCTCTCCCCTTCTTTCACCCCTCGCTTTCATCTCCCTCGACCCATCCTCTCACCTTCCTCACCCTCCCCTCATACCTCATTGGTATCCCTTTTCATAACCCCCTCCCCCCTCCACTTTCTCCTTCCTCCATGTGGCTTGTATAAAAAGGATAAGGTTGCATGATCATAGAACCTGTAGAGTGTCACACAAATATTTTATTTCATCTGGTGGCAACAATACAAGGTTGATCATGACACTTGGTGATGGGATTGGCATAAGTGTGGGAGCTCTCATCCCATTGCTCTGTAGACGGGCTCGTCACATGAATAAACTAACCAACTACATGCAAGAACCCTATGTGAATGAGCCTTCATTAATTTTGTAGGGGAATATATGATGGCTCGCGTGAGGGGTGGTTAATATGCTTCAGAGGAATTTCGTTTCAATCAGAAAGACAATCATGGATAGAAGTTGTGATATTGGTGGTAAGTGATTACTTGCTCGGCTTAGCGAATATAAAAAAATTAGGTTACATAGAATGGAATTTCATTTGACGAAAGGTCTAGGCCCTGCAGGCTATTTTTTCTAGGTCTTAGGGTTCTGGTTGGGGTTTCTTGTGGGTAATTGGGGTCTCAAAGCATATAGATGAGGATAATTTAAAGGTGGTGGGGTATCTATATGGTTGTGGGTGTTTGAGAACTAGATTTGGGTCCTCTGTGTCTTTGTTGTTATCCGTGGGTGTAATCGGGTCTCGTCTTGAGTGTCCCTTGAATAATTTATTGATGTCGCCCTCGAGCGGATTTTTTTCCTCGAAGTGGATTTCGGGTCTTGGAGTGGAATTTTCAGTGTTTTGACATTGGAATTATGGGATCTTTTGGAGAGAATTGGTAGAATTGGGAGCATCAGGTTGGAAACAGGAATAAATGGTTTCAACAATCTATAAATTGAGCCCTCGGATAGTGGGAATTATAGTTAGTTGGAATTAGAATGAGTCCAATTCTACACTGTCAATTGAGTCCTCAGGTTTTCTCTCTTGGGAAGTCAACATGGAACCAAAACACTGGGGATTTTGTTGAAAGTTTTTTGGAGGAGTATCATGTTGTTTCGAAAGGAAATGGTAGTGTTGTCCCCCATTGGCCACCTTCTCACAACACTTGTTCACTCCTTGTGAAAGGGAGCACCATGAATTAAGGGAAAGCCTGTCAGATCTTAAGAGGTGCTTCTAGATGCAGCATGAGGATGCCTACGAGAAGAGTGAGATAGACATCGAAGGGAACCAAAAAATTCACCAGCTTTAGGATGAAGTCTATGCTTTGTGCAACTAAATAGAGGAATTGAATTTCAACTTGTCGAGAAGAAATCCACCATAGATGATGAATCTATTGGTGTTATGTGGAATTATGAATTACAGATAAAACACATTCCCTAAATGTGGTGCTAAGAATTTAGAAAAATAGATCAAATACTTTGCAGAAACTTTCTCTAAGAGTAAATAAACATACAAAAGGATAGAGGAACCTACTTGTGATCCAAGCGCTTCATATTCTCTTTCTGTCTCTCTTTTTGTAGCTTCCAATCCAACTTAGATCGTCAGACTAGTTCCTGCAAGTATTAAAAAATAGAAAAGAGATTGCAATATACAAATGTATATTTATCTTAATCAGTTAAATTGATTAAACATGAAACATATATGTCATTTAGGAATCCATCATATGAAAATTAGAAACATAAATAGATACATATATGGGAAAATGAACAACAATATTTATTAATGGATAGAAAGGGGAGTTTACAACCAGAGATTGATTTGATGTCACCAGCTCTATAATTCATCCCAACCTCATCACAATAAAAATCTCACCAACAACATATCACTCTTATCACTCTCTCAATTGAGAATCAAACAACATTTCTTTACCAAATTTCTTCCTTCCCTATCACTAGGATTTGTGCTCAATTTATAGGGCAACTGATGGTAGTTTCTCAATCAATGACTTTCTAATAATAGGTAAGACATGTTCCCAAGCTCAGAGGTGTTATATGGACACATGGATTCGAATTTTGACACATATAGAATCTTCTAGAAGGCACTGGCCATGTGGATATTCTGTAACAATGAGAATTTTATTCCCATTTGACCAACGCACTCTTGAATGTCAGGAAGTGCTTTGAACTTTGAAAAGCACCCTTGAATGGAGGAATTTTCATATGCAAAGCAGTTAGTCCCTTGAGAGGCTGCGTTGGTGAGCTCACAAGTGATATAACATATACTTCAACCCTTGGAAACCTTGCAATAGAAGTCATGAATAGTTTGTTCATGTCTTAGGGCATGTAGCAACTGAAATGATAGGGGATGATAGACCCTAATTCATTGGTCCTGGGGATGATGTCCAGTTTGACCAGGTCATTGGGAATGATGCTCAAATTGACCTATAACAGCTTACCCCTAAAGCATGAAGTCAAAATAATAACAATATTTTTTGAATGAGATGTTTTACAATGTGATGGGCTAGAACTGAAGTGGAGTGGCGACCTGCATCAATCTTACAATACATTAAATCATGATATATCCTCTTGATTACAAATTGTTGAGGGAAGGCATTCCCATGCTTAGCACATAAACTATCTAATGACATTTACATAGTGCAAAAATTCATCTACATTGGAATGTTGCCCAATACAGACAGTCCTCCAGATATAGGCCCATGTTTGGATGATGATCTATATGTATGGTCACCGTACGGATGATGTGTACAAAAATCCTGAAATCGTAGCCCGGATGGCTGAAACTAGATCCGGGATCTTATTATCTTGTTCACACTATCGTTTGGGTATAAGTCTAGCCATGCGAATATATGATTTGTAGTCAAACATGGTAAGACATTGTTTGATTACTAGCCAATGATGTGAGCTGTTAACAAACGTGAGAGAACCACCATTGATGTTAATGGCTCTCAAGGTACTATAGTACATTTCGTAAGGCATGAATAGATGATTTGATGTTTAACACCAAACAAAATATTTCGGTCAAAGGTCTGGAAGTGAGGATCTTGTTAAAAGAGAGGATCTTGTCAATACTATAACAAGCCTCATGGTACTAGAAGATGATGTTTCTAATTAAACTTTCTGGATGATGATTTGATGTCGATAGGAAGCCACTTTATCACGAAACAGGAGTTATTGATTTTAGAGACAAAATGTGACTTGATATAGCAATCTTCAGGGATGACTGTCATGAAAATTAAAGTTTATGAGAATTGCAGAAGGATGAGTATTCACTGGATGACTTCTCTTGAACATATCGGCGACACTGAGATGAGTTGTCAGCATTGACCCAAAACCAAAGTGAAGGTATGATGAACCATAGGTATGAATGAACCATCAAGAATATTACCCAACCCAAATAGTCACAATGATGGAGTGAAGTGTCATGTTCAAGAGCGACCTGCTACCGTAAAAAGTTTTGTTCACTTTCCCAAATTTTCCTCGGTCATTTGTCAACCAATACCTCTTTGTTTTTTAACAAGCTTGAGGAGGATAACATATTATTTATCTATAATTCAACCTTTCAGGTGAATAATGTGTCGCTATTTAATAATTTAACGAGTCTAACGATGAATGAAACTCGATTCTTGCTATGATCGACAAGACCATCGCTATTTTATGTTTTAATGAGCCTAACAACAGTGAAATATTGGTCCTTTTTCATATATAGAGAGTTTGTAAAAAAGGACAAAAGAAAACTCCATAGGTACTTTTTCGTAAAGTTGTCGCTCAGATCCGAAAAAGTGTAAAATAATATCTGAGAGAACCTCTTAGCCATGTTTGACTAAGGCATTAATTTTTCGTAAATAATCTATCTCAGTCTGGAAAAAGGGTTAAACTTATATTGAGAACATATCAATTCATTTACTTTTACGAGCTTGGAAAGATTAGTGCTCGGCAATAGTTTCACATTATCGGAGTCTAAAAAGAACTAAAATAAGACTCTAGGGGTTCCTTTTTCGCTGTTATTGAAGCTCGAAAAAGAGATAAAAGTGCGCTTCAAATCCTTTTTCGTTTTTATCAAAGCTCAAAAAATAAGGATAAAAGTATGCTTTGTGGTCAAATCATTCTTGAAAAAAATGTGCACGACTAATCTACTTATCAGTTGCAAATCAGTTCAGAACAACATCAAATGGATTAAAAATACTTGTTTCATGATAAAAATTGAATAAAACCATAGTCACGACAATAAATATGACTTGCAAATAATCAAATGACTAATTAAAAGAGTTTTACTATTCATTTTTACCATTTGAAAGTTGCTATTTTCATTTTGGAGCTTTAAACCTATTTTTTCCCCCGAACTTCAGCTAATCATTGCATTCGATTCTGTGGACAGTTTTCATTGTTGTTTGATCCAAGTTGGTGCCATAACCCCCCTCTTTCTTTCAGGGGTTATTTCATTTCATTTCGTTGCAATTTTTTAGGGATTTGGGCCCCTTAGGGTAAATTATTTTTTTAAAGAGGGAAACACACCCTTGGGTATTGAAAACTACATTGTAATGCACTAAAAGTGAAGCCTAGGTGCATATGAAACTCAATGTCTATTGACCAAGACTTCGTTGGGCACAATTCACAATTTTTATTCTTGCATTGTACCCAAATTTTGCCTAATGTTTTTCATGAAAATGAGTCTAATGATTCTTATGGTTATGTTTAAGGGATTCATTAGACTAGAATGACGATTAATTGGAGAGAAAGAGAGCATGAAGAAAAAAATATGATTGCCCTTAATGATCTAGGTACTGTAAGAGCCCTAAGATATCTTGGGTTATTAAAATACTTCTGCTTATCAGGTATGAGGCAAAAAATAGAACTTTTGGAGTTCCTTGTTCGTGCATGGGATTTGGAAATTGAGGCATTTCACATTAGGAACAAAGTGGTTCCTATTACAGTGGAGGACATATATTTTTTGATAGGCTTGTCGAGGAAAGGCTTACCCATTTCTCTCTCAGGGTATACTCTCGGAGGAGATACAGTAGAGGACTATATTTTGCAGTATTTCTATCCAGGGGCAGAGCCAATCAAGGATGGGAAAATAAACATCTATGACATTCGTGATTTTCCTTTGAGAACCATCCTATTCATGATCGCAAAGCTTGCTAGTACCATTACACTACATGTAGCGAATAGATCTTATATGCAGTATGCGCTAGAGTGTATGTAACCAAAAGTTTTCAAATGGTTTGAAGCTGTACTTTCTGTTGAGGAGGTAAATCCCCTCTGCGGACAGAGGCGACCCCACTAGCCCTAGATTGGGTATAGAAATAATTGAATCATGTAACGACTTTGGTTCCTAGTTACAAGAAAAAAAAAGATCATGATAAGTAACCTACCTCAAATCCCACGCTGTTTTTGTCGATGGAGAAGCGGTGCTCCTCGCCTCTAGCTTGACAGATCACAATCCTTCCATTCGTCACGTCCGGACACCTGTACACATGCAGAGAGATGATGACATAAAACGTAATACTGAAAGCATGTAAATATATATCAGTCAGAGAGGATATAATTCATTGCATCACATGAAAGAGTAAACACAAGAATGGAACCAAAATTAGAGTCACTTATATTATAAATGAAAAAAGGGAGATTACAACTAAGTGCTCTGACGCTATGATCTTCCTTTGATAGGCTTCCAGTGGAGTGTGTATCAATAAAGCCTGTCGGGAATCTGGACAAAGCTCTCTCTCTTACGGGGTTCTCTTCTAATCTGCTCTTAATAGTAGCCCAGTTATAGTTTCCTTCCTACAAGTTCAGCTAGCTAGCAAATAGAGAGGGCAAGCTTTTATAGATGGAGGAAGGGAAGTTGGGATCCCTATAATCATGGGATAGGCCCTATCTTTAAGGAAGGTTCCATGAGAGGTGGAAAAACACTTCCTATACATGGAGATCCAGAGCCAAACCACTCAACTTCTTTTCATGATTCATTCAGAAGTTTGTTAGAACCAAACTTCCGCCATTTATTTTTTAAAAACATCCCTTAATAAGCTTGGTGAGAGTTATACACAGGGATAGAGTGCCATTTGGTGCGCCTTCTAGTGTGGATTTCCCTCATTGGCGCGAGGGATGAATTGGCTAGTCGCGCCAAGGCTAAAACATATGTTTTTTAGGATTTTTCAGAGGAAATGTTCTTCAGGACAATGTTTGTCCTTATGCAAGAGGATGCCATGAAGGTGTTTTCAGAAAATTTTACTGTTCACAGGTCACTGCAATATTCCTCCAATGTACGAGATGAGGGATTGCAGGGACGATGAAAAAATGATGTGTAACAGATGCCCCCTAAAGCATGAGGCCCGAGAGAGAGGGAGGGGTGAAATGCTTTATGATAATGCGCCCAACTGAAAACACTGCTATTGGAAGAAGTGTGTATACAAATAAAACTGATATCTCTGATACATGATATGTGGTATGGGAACAACCATCCATAATAGAGTGCACAATAACTAGAATCCAATGTATGGACGTAGCCATCCCGCAAAGAAGGATCAACAAGTAGACTCAAGTATGGTCGCAACCATCCAATCAAATGAGTCATGTAATAAATCATGATAATCCAAAAATAACCCGTAGCCTGGATGTTATCAGACAATATCCAGGGTCTTGTGCTCCATCTCGACCTGAACATAGTACAAGTCTGAGCATGCGAATATGTGAGCTGAAGTCAAACATGCAAGAACATCATTTTATTAGCAGCCAATAATGAAAATCATTAACATATGCGAGAGGAACCACCAATAATGACGATGGCTCTCAAGGTACCAAAGGTACAATCCACGGAATTACAGTGAGCTGGCGTTGAACACCCGCAGAATCATCCGATTGAAGGCCAATGATGAAAACCTTGTGTCGAATGCAAATAACCTACCATTGAGGCATGCAAGCTCCAAGGTACCTGAAAGGAGTCTCTAGATCAACTTCCTGGATAATGAGCTGAAGTCGACAGGAAGTGACCTTGATTGAAGGTGGGCCATAGTGATTCCCACATCATCAACACGAGACAGAGGAATATGATATTTTTGAATCAAGATCAAATAGAGAATCATAGGGAGGTTGAAAAACTGCAGAGGCCAACTTCTCTTGAACATATCGGCGGCACGACATTGGATTTGGAAGTATTTGACATCAAGGGATATGAGGTCATGGTGACGTGGCAAAGATCATATGAGCGGTCAAAAGAGATTACCCAAACCCATGGAGGCGAGAAAATAATGAGATGAGATGTCCCCAACCCAACATGAATGCAGACAAGTGCCATGTTCAAGAGCGACATAATTCAGACACGACGATGATACTAGTTCCATTCCCCCCCCACCATTTCTGGCGAGTACCCCAATTATTTTTGGAAACAAGCTTGAAGGGGATATCATATGCTTGCGATATAAGTTTTTCCTTCAGACAAATCCAACCTAGTAAATTTAACAAGCCCTAGGAAGGAGGAACTCGAGTAACGTCATTACGACAAAGTCCGATGTCATCAGTTTTTAACGAGTCTGAAAAAGGAAGAACTCGGCGCCTTTTGATGTTTAGAGAGTTTGAAAAGATAGTAGAAAAGAAAAATCTAGTAGTCCCTCAGATCCAAAAAGGTAGAAAACTATGTCTCAAAGAGCCTCCTAGTCGCGATAGGCTAGGGTATTCCTTTTTCGTAAATAATCCATCCCAGCGCGAAAAAGGGGTAAACCTATACTGGGTAGATGTCGTTTCACAGCCAATTTAGCGAGCTCAAAACGATAAGCGACTCGCCAATATTTTAAATTTTAGAGAGTCAGAAAAGCACTAAAAGATGACTTCAGTAGTAACTTTTTTGTGTTTTTACCAAGTCCGAAAAAGTATAAAATACAACTCGTGTCGTCATCCTAGTTTCGTGAAACCTTGTTGCTGCACAAGCAAGTGTAAAACCCATTTTTCGACAAAATATAGTGAAATATTTGGAAAACAAGTCTCAAAACCTAAAGTTGATTTCGAAAAGTTATAAATATGACCAAATAGTAAAAACATATTTACTTTTTACTTTTTACCTCTTGTGCAGAGCGATAGTGAGTTATTTCCCTACGATCTTGCGGTGACGATTGTGGACGATCCAGTGCACCATTCTGGATTCTGTCTTTTCCAGGTAAGAGCCGCTTCCATTGTCCATTTTGTAAGCCATATTTCATAGCTTTCCATTGTGATTTTTCATCCCTCAGGGGAGGATTTGCAAATTTAGGGCTTCTGCGGTTGGCGTGAGTATCAGGCACAGACCCGTGCCAATCGAGCTATTTTTGCAAAAGGGTCGCGCTAGGTGGCACCAATGTCATCAAAACAGTTGTGCCAACTGCACAACCTAATATTTCGCTCAAATTTCACAAAAATTGAACCAATCAATTGAATTTTTGAATGCCCAAGGGATCTTACAATGTATTTATGACCAATTTTTTGTAGGTAGAAAGAAAAATGGTGATCGAATGGAAGGAAAGGGAGCATAGTGAGGAAGAAGAAATGGAAATGGAGAATGAGCAGTGCATGAATGCTCTTCGTAACTATGGCTTGAAGAAATTATTCTTAACGCCATGTCGCCGGGCTTAGCCCGAACTATTACAATACTTGATTAGCATCTGAGGAGAAATTTAGACTTCGAGATCAAGTACTCAAGCTTGAGGTATCGGATGTGTACTTTATCATTGGATTGTCCCGCAGAGGTCCAATTCCAATTATGACAGGTACCAAGCCTTCTAGTGAGAAAATGGCAACGGTCATGGAGAGAGTGTGCCTAGGGGCACAAACAGGATTAGGTAGTGGCAAAATTGACATTCATACCGTTCCCGATCTAGCACTCAGAGTGGTGCTACATACCATTACGTGGGCTGTGGGGTCGCAGGAACTGCATGAGGCTACCAAAACACAACTCCTCCTGGTGTCAGAGTGCATGAACCCAACAATATTTGATTGGGCCACAACCATAACTATGAACATCAAACGACAGTTGAAAAAATGTAAAAAGGCCAAACTGAAGCAGTTTGGATACGGGTCAATCTTGGTCTCGTTCTTCCTAGAACGACTGCCTATCTTCCAAGGCCAGGGGGCGATAATTGCAAATCCATCATTTAGGGAGCCACAGATGGCTCGATGGGCAGCATTGATGCCCAGGGCAGGGGGTCGCCAGCAGATGTCATGGCAACCCAAGTTCTTTGGATGGCTCCGACGATAGTTGATCGTTGTAGAGGATTGGCCCTATGCAGGCACTGATTTCACAGGAGACCTAGACCTTCCGCTCCTAGAAGGAGAGGACTGGGATGAGGAGCTGGGTAAGACTCTTTTCATTTTATGAGTTTTATTATTTTTTGGTATACATGCATGTTCTAAAAGTTGATCCTACATGTGTGCAGATGTTGGCCCAGAGAGGCCTGCTGGGATGTCACCGATAGGGAGGAGGACTCCACTCGCCTATAACCCTCAAGGTGAGGGGGGCGAGGAGGATGCACTGGTACAGAACATTGAGGGGATTACTCGCGGGGTTTCGGACTATGCTTGCCTAGTTCATGTCACTATGGCTTATCAGAGGCACACCGTCAGGGTGCCGAGTCACCTCCATCACTTACTGAGGCGATTGGTGCGAGCAATGACGTGCTACCAGGAGCACCATGCCGATTAGTCGCCTAGGATTTTATTTTCACATTTTTGAGAGACATGCCGTCTCCAAATGTAATTAAAACAAACATGTATATTTTTTTTGATTTTATATGATGCACACGCTACAAACATTTGACATATATATATACATCTACTTCTACATGGATCTTGCTTACATATGATGATGTTTTTTATAAATTGCGTAGATGTCTATCTAATACCATGTTGGCTACTGCACCTGTTAGTGTATTCATTCGTCTGGGTATATGCTGATATGTGATGTAATCAAAATTTCTTTCCAATAAACGAATACGTAGATACAGTCTTAAAATGTATGGATTTCTAACTGAATAATGACCATTTAGCTGTAACACTACAAGTTGTGAGTCCAGATATACAAGTAATGTGCGAATACCGAGGTTAACAACCTCATTTAATAATTCCAAAATGGCACTATATTCCACGACATTATTTGTAGCAGGCCCTAGACAAACACCTTGCAAATTGAATAACTCACTAGCAGGATTGTAAATTACCCCGGCTGCCAAAGACAGGTTCCTGGTACTGCGGGAGGCACCATCCGCGAAACCGACATAAGGAGTAATAGAAATCTGCACAATCAGGAAGACCCAATGAGAAAAATAATTCTTACAAAGCACACCACACCACACATGCACAAAAATGAAAAAATCACCTATGTACATATACTATGCAAGAATGATTCAAGCATAATACTTCTTCAGGTACAACCCATTTCTGGGTTGTGCTAAAGGAAGACCTTCATAATCGATCAATGCATAAGCCCCATTTTTTAATACGCGTTTAATGATATAGGGCCCATGCCACATAGGTTGGAATTTACCAACCCCAAGCTTGTCGTGAGCTCTATCATACAAGAGGATGAGGTCCCCTTCGATAAAAGAGCGTGGAGAAACCGTTTGATCAAAATGAGCTTTAACCCGCTTTTTTTGTGCTTCGATAACCAAAGAAGCCAAGCGGCGAGTTTCGTCCAGTCTTTCGAGATATAGGAGATTTTCTTCCTCCAGGGAAGTATTGGGTAGTAATTCCATAACCAACTTTAATGAAGGGATCTCACATTCAACCGGAAGAGTCGCTTCCAGACCATACACCAACTGAAACGGTGTGAATCTGGTCACACTCTTCACTGATGTTCGGTAGGCCCAGAGAGTTGAAAATAACTAGAGAAGCCAATTTGATTTGTGTATACCAATTGTTCGTTGAAGCATCATGACAAGAACTTTGTTCAGTACAGCTTCAACTTGGCCATTTTCCTGGGGGTAATATGGCGTCGAGTTGTCGTGATGCAAGTCCAACTTTGATGTAAGCTCTACCATCATGTAGTCCCGAAAATGAGAGCTATGATCAGTGACGATGGCTTGAGGAATTCCGAAACGTGTAATCACATGGTTGAAAATGAACTGTGCAGCTTTCTTACCATCTGCGGCTAATTTAGGCATCGCTTCGGCCCACTTGGTGAAGTAATCTACAACAACGATGATATAAGCATGCCCCTCGGCTGAGTGAGGATTACATGTCAAAAAATAAATGCTCCATTTGGAAAAAGGCCCCATGGTAATGACAGGATGTAATGGGAGGGGTGGTGCACGCATCTTGCGTTGGAAGATCTGGCACGCATGACACTTTCGGACTGCAACAATAAAATCTTTAAATATAGACGGAAAAAAATAGCCCGCACGAAGGATCTTTTGTGTGGTAGCATAACCGGGCATGTGACTGCCATAGGTGCCACTGTGACAGTCATTTAGAACTTTCTCAGCCTCTTCTAAGGTTAAACATCGGCGAAGTACAAAATTGACTCCGACCCGATATAAGGTATCTCCGACAATGCGATATGGTTGTGACTGGTGTCGAACATGGTGTCGAGCATCCTTTGTTAACTCAGACTGGAAGGAAGATGTATGGAAGTACACGATGATATTTTCGTACCATGGATCGAGAGTGCTAATTAGAAAGAGAGTTTCGTCCGGGATATGATCCTCGGGTTGAGACAGAACAGAGTCGGTAGGGAGAGAGAAAATAAGATCAACAAAAACTAGTGACTTCTTTGATTTGGCAGTAGCGAACTCCAAATCAAACTCTTGGAGGATCACAATCCACTTTTAGTACTTGCCCCCCAGTAATTTTCGAGACAAAATGTAAGTCAAGGGGTTACAGTCGGAAATCACGGTTACCATACACAACAGAATGTACTGGCGAAGCCGTTGAATGGTCTGGACTGCAGCCAATGCCAACTTCTCAACGTGGGCATAACATGTTTCAGTGTCGAGGAGATTCCAAGATAGATAATAAACCACGTGTTTGTTACCATCATTATCATCCTGTACCAGAACCATGGCAATAGTGCTGAATGCGGCAGCCAGATAGAGGGTAAAGTCGCGATGATAGTTGGGAGGACGTATTAATGGAGCATTTATGAGCAACATTTTAAGGTTATCGAAAGATTGTTGAGCAATCTCGTCCCAATAGAAAGGGACGTCCTATTTTAGAATTCGCGTAAACCCTTTAGCTACCTCTGCATAGTTTGGGATAAAGCGATGTAAGAAATTCACTTTCCCCTGAAGACTCTGAAGTTGATGCAGTGAGGATGGGGAGGGGAGATTAAAAAATAGCCTTGAACTTGAGAGGGTCAAGGTGAATTCTGTCCTTAGAGACAATGAATCCCAAAAGACAACTAGAGTCAACGTACAAGACGCACTTGTGAGGATTAAACCTGATATTGTAACGTCTGCAATGGAGAAAAATCTGGTGGAGATGTTCGGGACGGTCTTCACGCAAAGTTGAATGAGCTGGCAGGTCATCTAGATATGACTGAACAATATTATGTATGTCGTGAAAGGCATAGGACATGGCACTCTGGAAGGTGGCTCCAGTGTTTTTCAAAATGAATGGGAGCTTCTGATAGGCGAATGTTCCCCACGGATAGATGAAAGCGGTCTTATGTTGATCGGATGGTAGAATATTAATTTGATTATAACCTGAAAAGCCATCCATAAGGGAATAGATCTCACTCCCCGCAAAATCATCAATGATCTGATCTATAAAGGGGGTGGGATAGTTGTCCTTAGGGAAAGCCTAATTGATATCTCGGTAGTCAACACAGACTCGAATTGTGCCCTGCTTTTTATCCACAGGGACAATATTAAAAACCCACTCTGTCAGAGGGATTGGATATATGAAGCCTGCTTTAATAAGTTTCTCAACTTTAGCTTTTATAGCTGACATTTCGAGGATGCACTGGGCGCAGACGCTGCCGCACAGGCTTTGCACCAGGATAGGTGGGAATTTCGTGCATGATGATACTGGGATTGACCCTAGGTATCTCTTCATAAGACCATGCGAAAGCATCACGGAATTCATGGAAAAGGCTAGTGTACACTTTAATCTCATTAGGAGAACAAGTGACTCCCACATAGATGTTCTCAATGACCCTCGGTTTAACGGAGATGTCGATAGGCATCGTTTGGGTGATATTACTCAGATTTCCTTTCGAAAATACTTCATGAGTCAATATTTGCGTTTGGAGAGGCAGAGAGGGAAAATGAGATGCAAAACGCTTGAGACAATTAGACATTGCTCCCAGGCTAGGCATGAACGAGGAACGATGATGGCCATCGCTCCATGGCAGATCTTTGAGAGACATAGTCTCCATGATAGCTTCGTCAGACAAAAAAACTTCTCCCAAAGTATGAGGCATATCTGCATCACCGAGCCAAGGGGATTGAGAATAAATATCAAGAGCCATGCTCAAAGGAGCATTATCAGCGAGAAGAGGATCAGATGCGGCGATGATCTTGCAATAATTGATTTCAACTGGAGTCAAAGGCATCGATTCTCCAAAAGAGGCAACCTGTTCAGGAGAAGGGATGATCCATGGGTCATCCGACCTAGAGATCATGTTGACTTGAACGGTGTTCAGTGGTGGAATGGGAAAAATACCCATAAGAACAGGGTCCTTGAAAAGACCTGGTCCTATACTATCGGGGTTATTAGGAATTTGTTCCATGTATGGCAGGTTGTTGTCGGAGGATGAGGTGAAGAAAGACAACTGGTCTACAGTAACAATCTTGCCCTCGTGTGGAAATTTCAAAAGCTGAAAGAGGGTGGACGGAACACACAACATGGCGTGGGTCAAGCTGCGACCGAGTAGAATATTGTAGTTGAGTTTGGCATCAACAACTTCCACTTCGACGTTGACTGTCTTACCTTGCAATGTGATTGGTAGACTTGCGAGAACACCCAAGGGCTTCAACTCCCTTCCATTGAATGCCTTGAGGGCATTGGGAGATGAAGTAAGCGCTGGAGAGCCAATGACCTTCCAGCAAGAAGATGACATAACACAGGTAGAGGCAGGTTCATCCACAATGGCTCTGAATATTGAGGTCATTGATACCGACTTGTATAACAAGAGCGATCTGGTGCAAAAGTCGAGGGACGAAATTCTCTAGATCGAAGGTGAGAAGGCTAGAATCAGCAGCGTCAATGCCACCAATTGCAAATAAAAAAGCTTTCCTCTGAGATGGGTAACTCTGGAGCACTTTCAATGCAGACATTGCGGAAGGCGCCATTGAAAAATTCTCAACAATCCTGTAATGTTGAGCGACACAGGCATTTGGATTATAGGAAGACTTACAGAGAACACCTTTGGAAGGTGGTCGTACAACGGGTTCAATACTAGGCTTCTCAATCTCAAGAGGACCAGAGGAAAGTGGGGGAGGAGGGCCATCAACGACTTCCTTCCCAGCTGCTTAGCGTGATCTAGCATAATCCTTCGACCGAGTGGCAATAGAAACAGGTGTAGCACCATTCATCATGAAAACCTGAGACCCAAATGGTGTAGATGGTGAAGGCTGCTTGACCATCTGGGTTTGCTAAGATGCAAACGGTACCTTAAGAACTGTCGAAGTTCCCTTAGAGCCCTTAAGAAGTTGACTAACCTCGGATCACCTGGGACAATATTTGGTGTAGTCGTCTCTGTCACAGATCAGGCAAGGGTACTTCGGTTTACGTTGTGAACCATCATCAGCACGTGGTTTGGAGGATTCCGATTTCGGGGCATCGGATTTGGCTTTACCTTTTCCCTTCTTCTTCCCTTTGGAAGTCTTGTCCACTGGATTGGCCTAGACGACATTGACCTCTGTGGTCTTAACAGAATCCAGAGTAGCGGGAGGGGAAAAGTTGTTGGAAGAATTTGATTTCTGCTTCCCATTAGAAGACTTACGAGAAGTCTGAGAGACGAAACCAATAACACTGTCAACTGATGGGGTAGCTGGTTCTTTAGAGGTCCCTGGCCACGAGGCATCAGTCAAGATATAGTATAATGTGCCAGACTGAGAGTACACTAAATTGAAGTACTGGGCACGAGCAATGGCTTGTTCCTCGGTCACACATGCCCCCATAGAAATTTCCTGTGTAATATTGTTGACAAAGGAGGTAGTGAACCAGTGAGTTAGAAGCTGATCAGGAATGTCAAACTTGATCAGACAATGACGACGTCTCCACTCATGAATATGATCTAAAATATGAGTGGCTTTATCCTTTTTCAGAGATGTCAGGAGATGCGTCCTGACTTCATAGTGGACCGGTAAATGGAAATGTGTCAGGAATGCCATAGCTAGAGTATTAAAATCTTGAAAAATACCACGGTGTAGTTCAATGTACCACTTAGCAGCAGCACTAGTGAGAGTGCACTGGAAAAGGCATAGATGAATTGAGTCATCTATCCAAGAGTTCAAAGAACACCACAAATGATAAGTCATGACATGTGCTTGGGGGTCTTCTCCAGATTTCCCTTAAAATTTAGGACAATCACCGGGCACCTTCATCGGAACTGGAGGCCAATATGGATTATGAAGAATCAGATCATTGGTCAACTTGGACACATCCGGTAATTACAACGTGGTGAGGAAAGGAAATTGAGGATTGAAAAGCATGCCAGGTCCCTGATAAGGACCTATACCTGTACTCGAGCTTGGTTGAGCATAATTCTGCCCCCATTGGTTCTATCCCAGAGGATTCTGACTATAGGGGGTATAAGCCGTATAATTGGATTGATCTGGCGGCTGAAAACTAGGATACAAGGGTTGATAACCAAGGTACTGGTTCTGATTATATGTGGGCCCCATTTGAGCAGTGTATGGATTTGACTACGGAGTATAAGTATAGCCTGTTTTTTTAAGGTAATAACCAGAACCTTGGGGCGGGTTGTAAACCGGTCGAGATTGACCTTGAAGGTAATAGAGGCCTTGGAGTCAAACGGGCTATTGGTAAATGGAACCCTACTGAGTATGATAAGTGGGACCCTGTTGAGTCTGATAAGTGGGACCTTGCTGAGTCTGATAAGTCATGTGCACAGGAGGGTTCGGCTGTGGCATGGAATAGATCGGTTGCTGAGCAGGGTTAACAGGTTGTGTAGGTTCTCCTGGTTGAACAGGTTCACCTGGTTGTGTAGGTTGCCCTCGTTGAATAGGTTGACCTGGCTGAAAAGGTTGTCCTGGTTGAACAGGTTGACCTGGTGGGGGAGGGCCAGGTTGTGCCTGATAACGAGGTTGACCCGTGGCAAGACCATAAGATGGCCCTAGTTATGCAACATTTTGACCGATTGGAAAATGAGGTTGCTAAGGTTGCACCGACAGTTGAGAAGGATGGGTTTTCCCCCCAGGACCGTATACTGGTCTAGGTTGATACCCCGGTTTCCCTGTGGGTCCTTGAGGTTGCCTTGGTTGGACCACAGGGTGAGGCTGCAGAGGTTTAACTTGAGGATTGTAAGACTGCCCTTGTGGACCATAAAGCAATCCTTGTTGAACTGAAGGTTGTCCCTGTAAGGGTTGTCCTTGTGGGTCATACACATAACCTAGTTGGGCTGAAGGTTGTCCCTGGAAGGGTTGTCCTTGTGGGACAGAAACATATCCTTGCTGAAACAAAGGCTGTCCCTAAAGGTTTTTCCCTTGTTGATTAGAAGGTTGCCCAGGTTGGGTAGACAGAAAACCTTGAATATACTGATAAGCCTCAGTAGCAGGAAAACTAAGAGGGTTTCCCTGCTCATCATATTGATATGGAAATACATAAATCAGGGCACCATCTTCGCCGTAATGGGAAAATTAAGGACGATTAATATCTTGAGAGAACTGACCAACCTCGGTGTTCGACAGTTGTAAAGACAGTTGATACTCCTTGGGAGAAATATTCTCCGGAATAGTGAAAGCTATATAAACGTCTTCAGGAACTGACGAGGTCCTAGCTAACTGAGTAGTGACAGTAGGCATAGACGTAGCCACGCAAAAAATAGGTCTAACAGGTGCCAATGTAACAAAAGGAGATGCCATGAAAGGCGTCGATGGCGACATCCCTAACGTGGGGATAGTCAGCCTTGTGGATGGAGTTGATACTTCAATAGAGGAAATACCGACCATGACCTAACTTAAATACCTATATCCAACAAGGAGCGAAGGACCAGGTGAAGACATAACAGAAGGTTCGGGGATGTCTTCGGGAAAAATCTGGTAATCTTCACCAGAAGTAGGAATTCCCTCACTAGGAGAAGGATCAGATGAGTCCATATTTGACTCCGCCGTAAGATATTGCAGGAGACGATGGGGACTAGGAGTTATGATAGCAGCTAAAAAAGGTGATCCTGATGTAAGAGGAGGGAATTTTTCACCAACTCCAAATCCAAACCAAGTGTTGGACAAGGGCCAATTGAAGTCAACTGGTCCTCCAAAGGGAAGTTCAGATATAACCGGTCCCCCGTCGAGAAACTCGGATACAATGGGATGTTGATACTTAGCATAGGACTGAGAGACCTCTGATGAATTTTCTGTGTAAGGACTACCAGTAGATGAAACTAAGGGTTCTGCCACTGTGACTGTAACGAAAAGAGGAAGAGATTAAAAGCAAAGACACAAAGGCAAAAGCCAAGGCAAACAAAAACAACCCGAAAGATAAATCTCTAAATGGGCGTGTGATCGTAGGTGATTAATTTTACCTCATTGAAACTGGAAAATTCACTGTTTCATGTTTTAAGAGTCTAGAAACAAATAAAATATGACTCTATCACTTTTAGTTTGGAAGCAAGCGTGAAAGGACAAGCGCTTGATGATCTTTTCAAATTTAGTGAGTCGGTAAAGATCAAAATGATTTCTCTGGTAATATAGGAAAATGGGTGTACCAGATATCCGTGAACTGCCATATACACCTTGGTAAAAATGAAAAATAAATCAACCAAGGACTTGACGTACATGCAGGTAATCTCCCCAAATGTTGTGTCTGGTGTATCACGGGTAAAAGGCAGCAGACTCGGCTTCCTATAGATAAAGGATTGCAACCTAATGGGGTCTCCCTTTATATACTCGATGGTACAGGGAGCACAAGTCCATACTAGCGCTATCTGTATCCAGATGGCGAGCGATAGCTGCTAGGCTTAAAGACGACAGAACACGTCTCTACCTTAGACTACTAGATGTTCCGTTAATGTTCCAATGTTGCCTTAGGTTAATTCGGTAAATTTTAAAGTTGATCTTCAATTTACATTTAAATTTCAAGGCCCTATCGAATGTTGGATCTCATAAAACCTCTAAATGTAAACTACATGCCACAAAACGTCATTTTGTTCAATGAAGAGATATCTACGGGAGGGTTGAGATCTTTCAAATGACAACAAAACGAACACACAAAAACATCCACTACTATTTACAATGCAAGCTAATGAAACTAGAAAAGTTCTTTTCTGGAGTTATATCACACGAATAATGTGAAAGAGCTTTCAATTTTCACTAAGATAATCAAAACGAAAAATATTTTGATTTTGTATTTTTCAGTATATTAGAGAAAATTCACTAAATGAATGAAAAACTAATGAAAACACCAATTCGAGAAATGACAAAGAGAGCTAAAGCAAACAAACTCACTTAATTCAAATTCATGCAATCAAGACTCAAACCGGTGATGAAATCCCTCAAAGCAAAAAAGAATCTCGAAAGAGACTCAAAAAAACCGTGTAATCTAGGCTTGGAGCAACACAAAGCGAAATCGAACGAAAGGAAGGACAATCACTCAATTAACGCAATGATTCAATGAGATGGAACAAGACGAATTCATAGAAGTAGAAACAAAAATGACTGGGCAAGCAAGGACCCAAAACTCCCATGGGAGGCTTAGCACACTGAAGCACCTAGAAGTGCTAGGGCTGGAATGCAAAACTGATAGTAGAGGGAAAAAAACGGGAGGACAAGGGCCAAACGCAGTAAAAAATGACTTCAAGGCACTCAATCAATCATAAAAATGACACCAGGACCAAAACTCAAACTCAGGGAGCCCGAAAGCAAGAAAACCCTAATACCATGAAGCGTTGGCGTGCTTGTTTGGCTATAATCTGCGCCAAAAAGGCATTGGCACGAGGGCCTAACTAGAAACAAGTGCCAGCTGGCGCGACTGTTAGGATAAAAACCGCGCCAATCAAATTTACCCTAGAAAAACAATGAAAAAGGACTAAAAGAGACTGGATCTGGTATTCTGGGGGCTGATCAGGGGTTTAACACCAAGGAAGGTGAACTAGAAACGCAGATAAATCAATCAAAAGCCAAGAAAGAACCCAAAGGAGGAAGGACTAACTTCCACTGAATTCCCTAGTGGAGTCGCCAAATTGTTGAGGAGGTAAATACCCTCTGCGGACATAGGAGATCCCACTAGCCCTAGATTGGGTATAGCAACAATCGAATCATGCAAAGACGTTGGTTCCTAGTTACAAGAAAAACAAAGATCAAGATAAGTAGCCTACCTCAAATTCCATGCCGTTGTTGTCGATTGAGAAGCGGTGCTCCTCACCTCTAGCTTGATAGATCACAATCCTTTCGTTCGTCACATCCGGACACCTGTACACACCCAGAGAGACGATGACATACAACGTAATACTGAAAGCATGTAACTATATATCAGTCAGAGAGGATAGAATTCATTGCATCACATGAAAGAGTAGACACAAGTATGGAACCAAAGTCAGAGTCACTTATATTATAAATGACAAAAGGGATATTACAACCAAGTGCTATGACGCTATGATCTTCCTTCAGCGGGCTTCCAGTGGAGCGTGTCTCAATAAAGCCTATCGAGAATCTGGACAAAGCTCTCTCTCTTAAGGGGTTCTCTTCTTCTCTGCTCTCAATAGTAGCCCGGCTATAGTTTCCTTCCTACAAGTTCAGGTAGCTAGCAAATAGAGAGGGAAAGCTTTTATAGATGGAGGAAGGGAAGTTGGGATCCCTATAATCATGGGATAGGCCCTATCTCTAAGGAAGGTTCCATGAGAGGTGGAAAACCACTTCCTATACATGGAGATCCGGAGCCAAACCACTCAACTTCTTTTGACGATTCATTCAGGAGTTTGTTAGAACCAAACTTCCACCATTTATTTTTAAAAAACATGCCTTAATAAGCTTAGTGCCAGTGATACATAGGGACAGAGCGCCAGTTGGCGCACATTCTAATGTGGATTTCCCTCATTGGCGCGAGGGACGAATTGGCTAGTCACGCCAAGGCTAAAACATCTGTTTTTAGGGTTTTTCAGAGGAAAATTTCTTCAGGAGAATGTTTTTCCTTATGCAAGAGGATGCCATGAAGGTGTTTTCAGGAAATTTTACTATTCACAGGTCATGGGAATAGTCCTCCAATGTACTGGATGAGGGATTGCAAGGACGGTGACAAAATGCTGTGTAACACTTTCTTAAATAAAAGAAAAACTGAGCAAGGCAAAGGAAGGAAGGAATAAAAACTTTATTTATGGTTTGATCCTCATTTATTTTGCCTTAGAGCGGATTCCACTGATGCAGCCTTTGCATGTGACATTGGGTGTGTCTAACCCTAGAGATCCGAGGATGCAGAGATGGGTAGAAATGATGGCTAGACATCCAGGCCAAGCATCCATCATTTTCTCAATTGCATTCTTCACCTGGTTCAAGCGACAGGTTATCGCCATCGATGAGTATGCATATGCAGTCATTGACTTCCGAGGAGATCCAGATTTAGCTTTTGCCAGAAAGCGCTCAGTGGGGTGAAATCGGTAAGAATTTTTTGACCATGATTTTTTATTTTTCTAGGGTTTATACATGTTTTTGTATTTTGATGTTTTCCCAAGACTAAACTAAAGTTTTAATTTAATTCAGATGTGGGTCCAGCTCAACCAGTATAGGAACAATAGCATGAAGTGGATGAGCCAGCAGAGAGGGTTGTCGGGAGAGAAGTCCTTCAGGATTTAGACATGGTTGAGACTCTTACTGAGCTTTGGCAACACATAGAGAGGTTTACCTTGAGGATACTGGATTGTCGGATTGAAGAGTTACCCATGTGACTGCAGCTCCATACTATCAGTGTTCCTAACCGCTGGATGCGGTTATTGCATAGGATAGCTAGATCAATAGCATGTTACCATGAGCATCAGTAGTTTACTTTTGACATGTTGCATACATTTTGAGGTCAGATGACCAATGTGTCTTGGGCATAAATTTTGTAAAAACCTATAACTATCTATCTATTTGATTTCAGTATTTTCCTATGTTTATTGTGCAATCCTTTTCAATTATGTGAATGTATATTTACATGTGTTGCAAATGTCTGTTGCTAAATAATTGGTCAATGTGTTCAAGTTTCTGGATATGTGTTGATATTGAATAAAATCAAAATGTATTTCCAAAAGTAAAACTCTTAGGAACATATGATGCAGTTTTGGATTTCTAATAGTATAAACACTAGTAATTTGTAATACCACAAGTTGTGAGTCTAACCTTATGATGATGCGGTTAATACCAAATGAAATGGCATCAGAGAGAAGTTCGATCAATGCGCTATACTCAGCAATATTTTTTGTCGATATACCAATACAAATCCCTTGAAAACTCACTAAGTCGCCGTTTGGAGTGAAAATGGCCTATGCTGTAGAGGATAGGTTCTACATACTATGAATAGCACCATCGTCATACCCAACAAATGGATCCAAAGATGCAAAAATCTGCGATGAAATGTAAAGCATATTACTAACATCAAGAAAAATCTAATAAACAAACTAAGAGAGTGAATGCAAATAAACAGCATATATATACAATATAATACAAAAAATTACTATTCTCATGATTAAGCATAGTAACATTTCAGATACAACCCATTTTGGGGTTGCGCCAATGGAATTCCATTATAATCTACCAACTCATAGGCACCTTTATCAACAAGTCTTTTGACAATATAGGGGCCATGCCATAATGGCTCAAATTTCCCTGTACCTATTACATCAGCTTCCTGATCATAAATAAGGACCAAGTCTCCCTCTAAGAAAATTCGAGGCTATACATGCTTGTCATATTGTGCCTTTATTCATATCTTATGTGCTTCGCTGGCTAATTGGACTTCATGACGCGTTTCATCAAGATGGATGAGGTTAAAATGATGCGCTTCTTCATCTAAGGTGTCAGGTAACAATCCAATTGTGAGTTTTAAGGAAGGTATTTCACATTGGATTGGCAAGATAACTTCCAGACCATACACCAATTGAAAGGGGGTAAATCCAGTTGTGTTTCTCACCGAGGTTTGGTACACCCATAAGGCCGAGTACAGGATCAAATGCCAGTTTCGTTTATGAACTCCTATCATTTTTTGAAGCATTCGTTTAATAATTTTTCTAATAGCCTCAACTTTTCCATTTGATTGTGGATAATAAGGAGTATAACTATCATGTAACAGTCCTATCTTGGCAATAAAATCAGTCATTATGTGATTACGAAAATGCTTACCATGATCTGTGACTATAGCTTGTGGGACCCTAAACCATGCAATGACATGATTAAATAAAAACAATGCAGTTGTTTATCCCGTGTTGTTGAATGTATGCATCGCTTCAGCCCACTTGGTAAAGTATTCTACTGCGACATTAATATAACCATACCCCTTAGATGAATGAGGGTTATAGGTCATGAAGTCAATGCCCTATTTCAAAAATGGTCCCACAGAGACTACAAGATGCATTGGCGCTGGCAGTTTGTGGATTTTACAATCAAATATCTGGCACGCATGACAAATTTTGACAGCGAGGATCTAGTCATGAAATATGGTAGGCCAAAATCAATTGGCACGAAGTATATTCTGCGCGGTAGCGTATCCAAACAAGTGTCCACCACAAGCCATAGAATGAAAATCATTTAAAACCTTTTCGACTTGCTCATGAGTGAGGCGCCTTCTTAAAATTGTATTGACACCACGATGATAAAGTGTATCTCTGACGATTAGATAATATTTGGCTTGGTATCGAATACGTCGATGGTAAGAGCAAGAGGTATCAGGCCAAAAATTCTGGGTCTGGAGATAAATGATAAAATCCCCATACCAAGGATCAGATGATATGATCAGAAACAGAGACTCGTCAGGAATAGATGGTTCTGACATAGTAGCAGTACTATCAGAGGGAAGGTCACATAGAAGCTTAGCCAAAACTAAAGACTTCTTTGACATGGATTTGATGAATTCCAACTCAAATTCCTACAAAATGACAATCCATTTTGAATAATTTCCCCCCAGCAATTGACGTGCTAAAATATAAGTCATGGGGTTGCAATCTAAAATGAAAATGGTCTTCCAGAACAGGATATAGTGGCGAAATATTTGGACAACTTGAACAACTGCCAAGGCAATATTTTCTACGTACGAATACTTCACTTCCATATCAATGGTATTACAACTCAAATAATAGATCAGATGTTCTATCCCATTTTCTATTTGTACCAATACCATAAAAATGGTCATATCAGCCATGACCATATATAATAAATAATCACTTTGATAATTGGAGGGATACATTAATGATGCCTGGAAAAGAGTATCCTTGACAACATTAAAAGAATCTTGCGCAACTTGGTCCCAATGGAAGGGAATCCCCTTTTTCAAGAGCCGAGTAAATCCTTTAGCCATTTTGGCATAGTTTGGTATGAACCTCCTTAGGAAGTTAGGATTTCCTTAAAGTTTCTATAACTGAAGAAAATTTGATGGCACAGAAAAATCAAGAATGGCCTAGACCTTCAATGGGTCTATTTGAATTCCTTCTTTTCAGACGACAAATCCTAGAAAATGACCAGAACCAACACAAAAAACACATTTATGTGGATTGAGGTGTATTTTGTAGTGTCAGCAGTGTAAAAAGATAACTCTCAAATGCATCAAGTGATCAGTCTGATTTCATGAATGTGTGGGTAAATCGTCTATATAGGGTTGAACAATGTGCCTGATGTCATTGAAAGCATAATGCATGGCTCTCTAAAAATTTGCGCAAGCATTCTTTAAACCAAATGGGATTTTTCTGTAAGAAAATGTGCCCCAGGGGCAGATGAATGATGTCTTATATTGGTCCTCTGGGTGGATATTGATTTGATTGTAGCCATAAAATCCATCCATGAACGAAAAGATTTCGCATCCAACACAATTGTTAATAATCTGGTCGACAAAGGGAGTAGGATAGTTGTCTTTTGAACAAGCAAGATTGACATCCCGATAATCGACACACATTATGATGGTTCCTTGATTTTTCATAACAAGAATGATGTTGGAAACCCACTCAGTTAGCGTAACACGAAAATGAAACCAGCACGCAAAAAATTTTCAACTTCTGCTTTAATGGCAGTGGCCTTCTTTGGATGAACAGGATGAAAGCGTTGACATACTGGCTTGAAATCAGGGTACATATTAATAGTGTGTTCAAAGATACTAGTATCTATGCCTGGCATTTCCTTGTAAGGCCAAGAAAATATATCACAGAATTCACGAAAGAGAGAGAGATATGTTTTGAGTTCTGATGGAGAACAAGATAAGCCGACATGAATTTCTTCTACAACGTTGGGTCGAAATATCGATAGAAATGGTTTCTTCAATATTTGAAATTTTTTGCATGGAATCGATTGCATTAATAGGAAAATAATTCGAAAAGAAATTTTTGATCGATGGGTGATATAGTACACTAAGATTATCTTCTTCATAATTAGGAAGATGGGAACGATGATGATAATATTCCCATGGTTCTCCTTCTAACATCGTGGTTTCCAGAATATTCTCATATGTTAAGAAATTTGAGGAAAAAGGATCAGATTGAGTACCAAAATCTAACGAACGATCTACACAAAAAACCGACGACGGTGATTTCGTATTCGCTGCCCAAGCCAGATATATTGATTTCTATGCCATCTCAATGGGGCTGGGTAGTAGAAACTCATCCAACGTAACACCTTCAGAATCACCTATACTCTTTCTTAAGCCACATGGAGTGGAAGAGATCATGTAGGATGTATCTATACTTGCAATTTCTGCGGACGTTGTAGGCGGCGGTAATGAAAAGGTTCCCATGAGAGTGGAATCCTTTAAGAGTCCTACACCAATGTTCTAAAGTGTGATTTGGGGTGCGTGAACTAATGGAATAGTTCCAATTACCTGGGAACTGGAGGCAAAGAAGGATAGATGATTGATGACTGCGATAACACCTTTATGTGGAAAGGAGATTATTCTGAAATATGTAGAAACAATCGTAGTCATAACATATACCCATGGCCTTCCAAGTAGAATATTGTATTCAAGGGGTCTGTCAACAAACTCAACTTCAACATTCATTGTTTTTCCCCCTAGTTCAACATGAAGGTTATAATACCACAAGGCTTATATGTACATCCATTGAAAGCTTTCAACGTCGTTGGCGATTGAGATAGGCACGGTGAGCCAAGTGACTTCCAACAGTTTAGATACATAATGCACGTATATGCTCCCTCATCAATAATAGTACGATGAAAAAGGTGATTGAGAACATTTACTTGGATGGAGAATGTCGATTCTGCTGGTAATTGCGACACATAGCCCATATGATTAAAGACTACGAGATTAGAATCAGTCGGATAAATTCCACCAATTTCTGACAACAAAGCTTGTTTCTAGGAGGAAAAATTTTGTAGCACCTCAAGCACTGACATAGTTGAAGGGGATTGAGCCAAATATTCAAATATATTATAATTTTGAGCAGCTCTGGCTCGAGGATTAAATTTTGATTTATGGACAACTCTCTTCAGTGGCTTGATTTTTAACTCAGCAATAATAGGTGGCAATATTGATTCCATAGACGGATTCATGGTCGAGGTAGTAGGTTTATCAATAGCTTGACTACCATAATATTTATTACGCGTTGACATCAAAACATCTATTGATGGATTCATGATAGATAACATAAGCACTTGGGAACTTGTTGGTGAGGTAAATCCCCTCTACGGATAGAGGCAATCCCACTAGCCCTAGAGTGGGTCTAGCCACAAATGAGACAAGCTATAATATTGATTCCTAGTTAATGAATGAACGAAGATTCGATAGATGACTTACTGGAGGTCCTACGCTGTTGCTGTCGTCAGAAAGAGTGGCTGCCTCTCATTCCTGGTTTGAAAAATCACGATCCGCTCATTCTCACGCTCAGATACCTGCACATACACAAGAAACAAAAACGATATACAACATACTATTTCACATTCATAACTATCAGTCAGTCAAAGAAGACTAAATCAATTGCATCAGATAATAATAACATAATTATGGAACCAACACCATAGTTGAGTATATTAGTGAAATAAATGAAGAGTACAACCAAGCTTCAACATTGCGGTCTCCTCCAACAGGGTTCCGGTGAAGCGTGTTTCACAAAGTTTCATCAGGAATTCAGATGAGGCTCTCTCTACAGAATTATCCTTAGTTCTACCTTCTCAATAACAATTACTCAGCTATAGTATCTCTTCTCCAAGTTCAGCTTCTGGGCTATATGTTTAGCTATCTTTCATAAAAGGAGAAGTCCTATTTATATAGAGGGAGAGGGAGAGGTTAGGATCCCTATAATCATGGAAGGGAGACCTATCTTCAAGGATTGTTCCATTGGAGGAGGAAACCACTACCTAAAGAGGGAGATCCGTGGTTCATCAACTTAACCACTTCCTGTGACTCATCCCTGAGGTGGTTAGAAGGAAACTTCCACCTCTATTTTGTTAAAAAAAATTCCTAAAATAACTGGCGTGGGCACAACACAGAGACAGAGCGCCAGCTAGAACGGGCTCTAGTCTAGATCCTCCACATTGGCGTGAGGGGTGAACTGGCTACCCGCACCAAGGCCAAAACATAGGTTTTTGTGGGCTTTTTGAGGAAATGTTAAACACGAGAAATGATGTCCTTATGCAGAAGGATTCAAAGAAGGTGTTTGCAGAGTATGACACTGCTCATAGGTCATGGGAAAGGCCCTCCAATATGCGGGGCAAAGGATTGCAGGGACGGTGACAAAATTCTGTGTAACAGATGCCCCCTAAAGCATGAGGTTTGAGAGAGGGAGGGGTGAAATTATTAATGAGAATGCGTTCGACAAAAACAATGCTGTCAGAAAACATGCAAGTGTGAATACAACTGATACATCTGATACTTGACATGTGGCATGGGCACAACCATCCATAATATAGTACATAAATAGTGAGATCTGAGGTATGGACATAGCCATCCAGCAGTAGGGATCAACAAACAGACTCAGGTATGGTCGCAACCATGCAATCAAAAGAGTCATATAATAAGTCATAGTAATCCACAAAGAACCCATAGCCTGGGTTTCATCAGATAAAACCCAGGGTCTTGCACTCCATCTCGATTCGAACAAAGTAAAAATTTGAGCATGCGAATATGTGAGTTGAAGTCAAACATGGAAGAAAATCATCTGATTACCAGCCAATGATGAAAGTCGTTAACAGATGCGAGAGAAACCACCAATAATGACAATGGATCTCAAGGTACAAAAGGTACAATCCATAGAATGTGAACAATGATCTGATGTCGAACACCAGCAAAGTTAGTCGATCTAAGGCCAATGACATGGACCTTACGTCGAATGCAAAGAACCTGCCATTAAGGCATGAAGGCTCTAAGGTACCTGAAGGGAGTCTCTAGATCAACTTCCTAGATAATGAGTTGGAGTCGACAGGAAGTGACCTGACCAAAGGTGGGCCATAATGTTTCCCAAATCATCTATACGAGATAGAGGAATATGATTTTTGTGAATCAATACCAACAGAGAATCAGAGGGAGGTTGAAAACTTCAGAGGAAAAATTCTCTTGAACATATTGGCGGCACGACACTGGATTTGGCAGCATTTTACATCAAGGGATATGAGGTCACGGTGATGTGGCAAAGAGCAAATGAGCAGTAAAAAGAGATTACCCAAACCCATGGAGGCAAACAAATGACGAAGTGAGATGTCCCCAACTTGACACGAATACAGACAAGTGCCATGTTCAAGAGTGACATACTGCCAACACGACTATAATCTGGTTCCATTTTCTCCCACCATTTCTGGCGAGTACCCAAATTATTTTTGAAAAAAAAGCTTGAAGGGGATAGCATATGCTTGCGAGGTAAGTTTTTCCTTTGGAAAAATCCAACCTAGTACATTTTATGAGCCCTAGGAAGGAGGAACTCGAGTAACATCATAACAATGGAGTCTGATGTCATCAATTTTAACGAGTTTGACAAAGGAATAACTCGACATATTTTCATGTTTAGAGAGTTTGAAAATAAAGTGGAAAAGAAAACTCTAGCAGTCCCTTTTCGTAAGTAGTCTCACAGATCTAGAAAGGTAGAAAATTGTGTTTGAGAGAACCTCTTAATCGCGATAGGCTAAGGTATTCCTTTTTCGTAAATAATCTATCCCATCCTGAAAAAGGGGTAAATGTATACTGGGTAGATATCATTTCGCAGCCAATTTAACGAGTTCAAAATGACAAGCATCTCGGTAATCTTTTTCAGTTTTAGAGAGTCAAAAAAGAGCTGGAAGACAACTCTAGTAGTGAATTTTTTGTGTTTTTACCGATTCTGAAAAAGTATAAAATACAACTCATTTCTTCGTCATAACCATGTGAAAACCTGTTGCTGTACAAAAAGGCGTGTGTAAAGTGTATTCCTCGAAAATGTGATAAAATAATCAACAAATATGTTTTAAAACCTAATTTAAGATTTAGAAAAGTTATAAAATGGCATAAGTGGTAAAAATTATTTACTTTTCACATTTACCTCTTTGTAGAGCAACAATGACCCATTTTCCTTGCGATTTTGTGGCGACGATTGCGAGCAATCCAGTGAACCAATCTTGATTCCGTCAGTTTCAGGTAAGAGCCGACATCATTTGCCATATTTTGAGCTAAATTTCATTACCTTTATGTGTCATTTTTAATCCTTTAGGGTTGGATTTGTCAAAACTAGGGCATCGCAGTTGGCGTGGGTTTTAGGCACGGACTCGTTCCAATCACCCCTTTTTTACACAGGGATCGCGCCCATTGGCACGACTATTAGTGAAACAGTCGCGCCAACTACACAACCCAAAATTCACCTAAATTTAAAGAAAATTCAACCGTTTTCTTGCAAATTTCGATGCCTAAGGAGAATTACAATGCTCGTATGAACAATGTCTGTAGGTACCAAGCATAAAAGATGGTAATTGAGTGGAAAGAGAGAACACATTAAGGAGGATGAACTAGCCATGGAGAAAGAACAATGCATGAATTTCCTCAGAAACTGTGGGCTAAATAAATTCTTCCTGACACCGTGCCTCTGGGCTCAACCAGAATTTCTTCAATATTTGATAAGAATTTGGGACGAAGATCAAGAAAAGTTTGTCCTTCGAGATCAAGAGCTTGAACTCAAAGTCTCTAATGTGTATTTTATCACTGGATTGTTGCATAGGGGTGTAGTCCCTATCTTGAGCGGAACTCGTCCTTCCGGGGAAAGCATGGCAATGGTAATTGACAGGGTGTGCCGAGGGGCATGAAAAGGAATAGGGACTGGAAAATTTGACATCCAAACCATCCCTAATATGGCACTAAAAGTAGTTCTGCACACTATCATGCGGGTTGCAAGATCACAAGCATCGCATGAGGCCACAAAGACACAACTGCTTCTTGCCTCAGAGTGCATGAACCCGACTCTCTTCAACTAGGATGAGGCCGTGACTATTAACATCAAGTGGAAACTTACCATGTGTAAGAAGACCAAACTAAAGCAGTTTTGGTATGGATCAATTCTGGTATCGTTCTTCTTGGAACGACTACCCATATTCCAACATCAGGAGGTCATTGTCTCGATGCCACCACCCAGAGAACCATGGATGGCCCGATGGGCTGTGCTGATGCCTAGAACAGGGGGTGGCCAAAAGATGTCTTGGAGGCCAGAGTTTTTTGATTGGCTCCATCGACAACTGATTGTCATGGAGGATTTTCCCTATGCTGGCACAAACTTCACCGGTGATCCAAACCTCCCACTCCCGGAGGGAGAGGATTGGCATGAAGAGCTAGGTGAGACTCATTTTTTATTTTCATGAGTTTATAATTTTTTGGTATATATGCATGTTATAATGGCTAATCTTATATGTGTGCAGATGTGGGCCCAGAGCGACCTACAGGTATGTCGCTGATAGTGAGGCGAACTCCTCGTGATTTCGATCCTCATGGTGAGGGCAGTGACGAGGAGATAGTACAGAACCTAGATGGGATCATCCGTGGGATCCCAAACTATGCTCATTTCGATGATGTTTCTCGTTCTTATCAGAGGCACACTGTAGGGGTGAACAGTCATATGCATCACTTGCTTAGGCGGTTGGTACAGGCGGTGACATGCTATCATGAGCCCCATGCCGATTAGGCACTTAGGCTTTTATTTCCACACATTTTTGAGAGACATGTTGTCTCGCGATGTAACTAAAACATAAATATATATATATATTTTTGGGTTTTATGATGCACACGTTGCAAACAATCGATATATATATATATACATCTATTTTCTACATGGGTCTATTTACATATGATGATGTTCTATAAATTGCGCAAATGTCTATCTAGCACAATGTTAACTATTACATCAGTTAATGTATTCATTCATCTTGGTATATGTTAATATGTGATGAAATCAAAATGTATTTCAAGTAAACGAATATGCAAATACAATCTCAAAATGCATGGGTTTCGAACCAAATAATGACCGTTAAGTTGAAGAACAACAAGCTGCGAATCCAAATTCACAAGCAATGCGCGTATGCCGAGGTTAACTGCCTCGGTTAATAGTTCCAAAATAGCACTATATTTAGTGACATTGTTTGTAGTTGTTCCTAGACAAATACCTTATAGGTTAATCAACTCACCAATAGGATCGTAAATTACCTAGGCTGCCGAAGACAAGTTCCTGGTACTGTGGGAAGCACCATCTGCGAAACCGACATAAGGGGAAATAGACATCTGTTGAACAAACAAGACCCAATAAGAAAAAAAAACCTTACAAAGCACATCAAATCAAGCATGCACAAAAATGAAAAAATCACCTATGTACACATATCATGCATGAATGACTCAAGCATAATACTTTTTCAGGTACAACCCATTTCTGGGTTGTGCTAAGGGATAACCTTCATAATAAATAATATCATAAGCCCCATTATGTAACACATGTTTGACGATGTAGGGCCCATGCCACATGGGTTGGAATTTACCTGCCCCTAGCTTGTCATGAGCTTGGTCGTATAGGAGAATGAGGTCACCTTCGATAAAAGAATGAGGGGAAACTATTTGGTCAAAATGAGCTTTGACTCGCTTCTTCTATGTTTCGATGACCAAGGTAGCTAAGCGATGAGTTTCATCCAATATATCTAAGTAGAGGAGATTTTCTTCCTCAGGCAAAGTATTAGGCAGTAATTCCAAAGCTAATTTGAGTGAAGGGATTTCACATTCAATCGAAAGAGTAGCTTATAGACTATATGTTTGTGCTCAACCTAGTGTACCTAAATTGAGTTCATTAATTGTCAACCAGGGTTGGTAAACTGCTAAAGTGTGGTGCACTATATGTGCCTAGGTATTTGTTTCTCACTACGTTGTGTTTAGTGTTTTCTGATGTTTTTGGTTTTATTGTTTTATGTTTGAAAAGGGAAAGAACTAAAAGCTGGTGAAAAGAAGTTGTTAGCATAAACTATGGATGGAAAATAACAAATACAAATACTAAAATAGAGCAAAGCCTAAACTATGGCTGGCAAACAACAAATGCAAAGCTTGATAATGACTTCATTGCAAGGAAATAAATCAAAACATGAGCTTGAAATTATCCAATTCATTCATTAAAGATGTGTTGGAAGAACTTGAGAAATGGACAAGTTAAGTATAAATGAAGTTCTCCTAATTAAACAATCAAACAATCAACTTACAATGTTACAACATCTCATCCATAGTTTAAAGGTTTTTTGGAATATATTTGGAAAAGAACATTTGTAGCATAATAACATTTCTACTCTAAACTAGCTTCTAATTCTGTTCTGCAACTCAATTTAACACCACTAGGCCTCACTCAAAAGTTATAGATTTCCTTTTAGAATAGTCTTTGAGAAAAGGCTTATTTGTGAAATGGTAAAAAGGTTGCAAAATACTCCAGGCCTTAGACTAATACTAGCTTCTGTCCAGATGATTATATATTAATATGAGTTTGGAACAAAAGAAGTTTTGTAAATAATGAAGACCGTGGTATTTAAATTTAACAACTAATACAATTTAAAATGCAATGGATAGCAACTAAACTTGGAATGTTAATACAGTGAGCTAAGACTAAACTAGAGTGTTACTAGTCTACTTGAAGTGCAATGAACAGTGTTAAACTAAAAATCCATTATCAAACTTGAAATGAAATGACAGAGCTGAACTAAATGCATTCTACCTCTGGAGTGCTGTAACTAAATTAACATGCAACTATCCTAAGGAATTCTACAGCCCATCTTGTTCAATATGAATGATATTTTGGAAGAGTTTGTGAAAACGAGTATGGATGTATTATTCAATGCAATTGAACATAAACATAAAACTGAAAGATAATACAACTAGAATCTAAGACACCACAGTTGTTTCTTATTCGTTGTTAATGATGTTTTGGAAGAGTTTTTAAGAGTAAGACCGGCTGTGACACTTAGTGTAAACAAGCAACTAAAACCTACAATACCACAGCTATGCCTTATTCATCGTAATGATATTTTGGAAGAGTTTATTAGAGTAAGTCTAACTGTGATAATTAACAAAAGGAAATGCAACTAAAACCTACAATACCACAGCTATGCCTTATTCATCGTAATGATATTTTGGAAGAGTTTATAAGAGTAAGTCTAGCTGTGATAATTAATGTAAACAAATATGAACATAAACTTCAAAAACTTTCCTAAGCTAGAAATGAAAACGAGACTAAAATACTTATCTAAACCGTATAAACAAGGCTGCTCAGGAGGCAGGGGCCCTCTACCACCAGAGTAGCATGAAATCTACTTCAAGATTGATTCAACGCTTTCAAGGAAATGATGCTTCTTTCATTAAAGAGAAATTACTTCAAAACAGAGTGTTTTCGGACTTCTAAATTCTAGCAATCAACCATAAAATCTAACCTTGTCCCTCGGTTTCCCGAGCATATTTATAAAAAAATTACATAACTGTATCTGAGATAACATAGGAATAATTGTATTTCCTAATTAGAATCGAACTAGAACTCTGAAGGTGGTCTTCGTAATATGGTTAAGGACATCTGGACTGTCCTTATCCTGTTAGGAGTCTACCTCCTAATTTAAGTTCCCACGTGCATAACCGCCTACAAGATTCCGTTCAAACTTTGTGGAGAGAAACAAATGATAAGGAGATGATGTGGAATATGACCATATGTGCTTTTCTCTGAAATGACACCTGGAACATGTGTAGACATGAAGATGGCTGCAGAATTGGCAACTAGCTACAGAATGTCTGCATTTTGTAGCTAGATTTAGTTCAAAAAGTACTACAATGACAAAATCATAAAAACATAGCAAGTTAGTCATGATATTCATTCTCAAAGAAATTTTAACTAATTATATTGATCAATTGAGCTTGAGATTAACAATGGACAAAAGAAATGGAGTGGAATGTGGTGGAAGAAAGAACATTCTTGGAGCTCAACATACCCCCACTGCCAAATTCTTGCATGTCCTCATGCAACTATTCCATGAACTCTGAGACCTCTGCAAGAACATCCAACCCTCTTCTTCTGCTTTTCCTGGTAGTTAAAGGCCTTCTAGGCTTTCTGATGACTAACTTGAACCTTAAATTGGTAAGTGCCCTGATTAAATTTTTGTTTGTCTTTTTCAATTTTTCATTGGACTTTTCCACTTTGTCCATTTGTAGAGACAGGGTTGAATTCATATCAGTTTTCAATTTAACTTGCTCCCTCAAAATATCATTTTCAGTCCTGATATGTCTATTAAGTACTTCTAGCTCGTACTTATCTCTTCCTAGCACATCTATTTCAGACTCTGGTGGACTAGGGGTTCCGTCCCTACTTTCTGAAGCTCTTATCTCCAATGACTCAACATAGTTGTAAATTTATTGCTTTGCAGGGTCTATTTCAAGAGTTTCTTCATCAAAATCCTGCTCAGTAGGTGTTTCTTCGTATTCTATGTTTATGACTCCAGTTTTTTTAACTTTTTTTTTCTTTAGTATCCCCCTCAGTCTGTGGCTCCTCCTCGGTTGAGATGGCCCTTCTCCTTTCCCTTTGGAAAATTTTCTTATGATCCTCTCTTTCTTAAGCTGCTTCTTAATCTGAACTAATTTTTCAGAAATCACTTCTTCACTGCTTTCTTGTATTGTTTTACCAGTTTCAGTTTTGGAGGATTTCCATTTTCTGCTTCTTTTTGTAGGTTTATCTTCAGGTGGAGGTTCCTTTGGTTCCTCAATGTGATTTCTCACCAAGAAGTCATCCCAAGTATCTCCTATTTTTGCTAAATGATGTTCAATTAAAATCTTGACTAAACCATGGTGGTATAAGGTTGTCTCTAGAAATTGAATTCTCTTTTGAACACTTGAAGCCATTTTCTTTAAACTTTGAAGCAAGAAAAAGGGAAAGTTGAGTTCTTCTTCTAGAAAATGCATTATTAATCCAATATGGTAAACATAGAAAGTACCATATCTACCTTCACAAGTGATGAATTTTTGCAGGACAAGCAACATGTTCCTCCATTTGTTTTTTAATGCAGAGCTAGGGATACCCTTTTTAAAAATAGTGACATCCATACCTGGTGACTTGAGTATTTGCTTCCATGCTTCGTTATGAAATTCTATGTTCTTAAAACACCTTTCTCCTTGTCTAGGAAATCTTGTTGCTTCTGCAATAAAAACCTCTGTGACAGTGAATTTAATATCTCCAACTTCAACCTCGGCTCCATTAAAGGATCTTGAAAAAGTTTTAGTAACCTCTTTGTGGAAGCCACTGAATTTTTCAAGGAATTGCAACCATCCTGCTTGTTGTAAGATTTCTCTTATTTGGGGATAGCCTTCCAAGTATTTAGTGCCAACTGGTTCAGTTCTCACGATGAGGCCCATAACTTCTTCTTCAATCTTCAATTCACTAGTCTTCTGCTCTCGGTGGGAATGGCCGTTAACAAATTGTTTTTGCCCCACAAATGTTTCCTCTGTTCATGGTGACAATGGTTGTTACAGAGATACCTCTGTCTCACAGACCGAAATGGTTAAAAGTTGGCTACGAGAAATAATGATATGGAGTGGCTATAGAATGAATATAATGAGGTGAGGATGATGTATATGAGTTGAAAGATATCACAGAAGGAAAGACAGCGGAGATATTTTGTAACGAATTCAAAAATCATCATTAAATGCTCAGTGACGTGACTAATCCAATCACTTCAGTACTTTAACCGTTTAGATTTTTAAATGATGATCGGATATGGGTTTTGAAATGGAGGAATAGAAGGAGTTTTATCCAAAGTTTTTGCGGGGAGGTTAGTAGGCATGATCAACAAAATTAATTAAAACAACTTTTTGAATAATATATAACTGAACTATACTAAAATTTTTCACGATATGTCACCATAACAATTTCATACCTTTGCCTTTGCTTTGATTTTCTTGTGATCTTCATATGCTTTGTTCTCCCCTGAAAATCATTACTTTTTGAGTCCTCATAACCTTCTTGATTTTTCTTGTTCTTGGATATGAAGGATGATTTTGTTGCAAATCAAATGATTACTAGACAGTGCTTTCAGGTTCTCTGGCTACAGAATGTCTGACTGGCTGCAGAATGTCTGATTGGCTGCAGAATGTACCTGTAGAGAACTTTGAATATGGTTTGAAGCTGGAATGATGAAAGGTTGTATGAAATGAATAGTGAAATATGGTAGGATTGAGTATGAATGAAATGAATAATGGAGTGGAATGGATCACAACTTATGAAATGGAGTGAAGTATGAGAAGTGGCCTACAATTCATGATATGTATTATTTAATTGCAGACAAACATCATATTTTAAAAACCTGGAATGAAAATGAGGTGGAGCATGGAGTGAAGTGAATGAAGTGTGGATGAATGAATGAAATGGAAAATGGATGAGTGAATGAAATGGAAAATGGATGGACCATAAGTGAAATGAATCTGCACTTATGATTTTGTAATAACTACTTATAGAAAGAACAAATTTGAAAAGCTAGTGTCAGAAAGATTCTGATTTTCACTCCACCTTTTCTGTATAAACATGCCAATCAGTGATTCGTTTTCATGTTTATACTTTATTTTTTATTTATTTTTTAATATCTGACTTCAGAAAATTCACTTAAGTTGATGAAGAAGAAAAATTCTTCTTCATTAACTTCATATCACTGCTTTCCTGGAACTTCTTGAAAAATTATTCTCTTGAGAGTGGTTTGTGATACAGCTTCAATCTATGACCATTCACAAGAAAAGTGACCTCTTCTTCATCTATTGTCCTGATTTTTATTGCTCCATTATGAAAAATTCTTATAATTTCATATGGCCCAAGCTAATGTGTTTGAAATTTACCTTGAAAATCCTTGAACTTTGAATCAAACAAGAGATCCCAGTCACCTTCTTTGAACTTCTTCTCCTTGATGTACTTGTCATGCCATCTAGTCCTTTGCTGTTGGACTATACTTTTTTTCTGAACTGCATCTTGTCTGATCTCATCCAATTCATTAATCTGCTCCAATCTGTGCTTTTGTGCCTCTGATAGATCAAGTCCTAGCTGAACTGCCATTTTGAAAGTTTGAATCTGGAACTCTATGGGAAACAAAAATTTCTTTCCATAAACAAGTTCATAAGGAGTATGGCCTGTTGTGTTTCTCCATGTAGTTCTATAGGCCCACAAGGCTTCAGGAAGCCTATCTACCCAATCTCTTCTATGTAAATGAACAGTCTTTGTTAGGATTCCTTCAATGATCTTATTAGTAGATTCCACTTGACCATTTCCTTGTGGATGATAAGGAGTAGATTTTCTATGTATGATTTTGTACTTCTCCATCATTTGCTCCACTAGCCTTGATGTAAATTGAGCTCCTTGATCTGTAACAATTTCCCTTGGGACACCAAAACGAGTAAAAATATCCTCAAAAAGAAAAGTAACTACAGATGCTTCATTAGCAAAAATTAATGGCTTGGCCTCTACCCATTTGGTAACATAATCAGTGAAAACTAATATATATCTCTTTTTTCTTGATGGAGGACTAATAGGTCCTACAAAATCCAAAGCCCATTTTTCAAAAGGTTCAATATGTACCTGAGGTTGTAATGGCATCTTACCTGAAGGAGAAGGTTTCCCTACCCTTTGGCAACTGTCACACCTTTTGACATACTCTTTAACATCTTTAAACAAGGATGGCCAATAATATCCTAAATGAAGGATCTTATATGCTGTCCTCTTATCAGCAAAGTGTCCGCCACAAGGTTCATCATGACATGCTTTGAGAATCTCAGGCATCTCATCTTCCCGAACACATCTCCTAATGATAAAATCTAGACCAGTCTTGTACAAATCATTAGCAACCCATGAATATTTTGCATTGTCATGAATGATTTTTCTTTTGTCTCTTGCATTCATTATTGAAGGAAATTTTCCTGAAACTAAATAATTAGCAATGTCAGCAAACCAAGGAGTCTGAGTAGAAATTGCAAAAATATATTCATCAGGAAATTGATCTTCAACTGGAGTGTCATCTTTGATGTTTTGGAGTCTAGATAGGAAATCAGCTACTGTGTTTTGTTTTCCAGGCCTATCTATAATGGTAATGTTGAATTCTTTTAAAAGAAATAACCATCTTATGACTCTGCCATTAGTAATTGATTTGTTCATTAAGTATCTAATTGTAGAATGATCTGTGTGAACAAAATTTTCATAGCCTATTATATAGTGTCTGAATTTGTTTATGGCATGAACAACAGCTAAAAGCGCTTTTTCAGTTACAGTATATTTTAACTCTGTAGGGGTCAAATTTTTACTGGTATAGTAGATGGCATAAGGAATCAGGTCTTTTTGTCCCAATACTGCTCCTAGAGCTGTATCTGAGGCATCTGTTGAAATATGAAAAGGTAACTTCTAGCTAGGTCCCCTTAAAATAGGTGCTTCGGAAATTTTTGTTTTCAGGGTCTCAAAGGCTAACTGGCAATCAGGATTCCATTTGAATTCACAATCTTTGGTAAGTAATTTGAAGAGTGGAGATGCTATCTTGGTGAAGGTTTCTATAAATCTTCGATAATATCCTGTAAATCCTAGAAAAATCCTAACATCTTTTTGACAACTTGGAATAGATAAGTTAGAGATGACTTCAACTTTTGACTCATCAACTCTAATCCCATCCCCTGAAATGTGATGTCCCAAAACAATTCCTTCAATAAACATCATAAAACACTTTTCATGACTAAGTGAAATATTTTCTTCTTTACATCTTTTTAAGACTTTTTCCAAGTTTTCTAATTCTTCTTCAAATGTGTTTCCATAAACTGTGAAATCATCCATACACACCTCTACACAATCATGTATTAGATCTGAAAAAATTCCTAATACTGCCCTTTGAAATGTTGCAGGTGCATTGCATAATCCAAATGGAAATACTCGGTAAGCATAGGTACCCCAAGGACAGGTAAATGTGGTTTTGTCTTGATCCTCAAGTGCTACTTGAATTTGATTATAACCACTAAACCCATCTAGAAATGAGAAGTACTTTTTACCAGCTAAGGTATCTAACACCTGATCTATGAAAGGTAGGGGAAAATGATCTTTAAGAGTAGCTTTGTTTAATTCTCGGTAGTCAATACATACCCTCCATTTACCATTTTTCTTTGGCACAATTACCAAAGGAGAAACCCACTGACTATCCGAAATAGGATAGATAAAGTTGACATTCAACAATTTCTGCAATTCTTCTTTAACAATCTCCCTAAGATTTGGATTCATCCGTCTTTGAGGTTGTCTGATTGGTTTACAATTTTCCTCTATGTAGATGTGATGAGTGCAAGTCTTGGGGCTTATCCCTCTCATATCAGTGTACTCCCATGCATATGCAGAAGAATGTCTCTGTAAAATTTTGACTAGCTCTTCTTGTTGAGATTTTTCTAGGTTCTTGTTTATGTTTAAAGTTCTGCCTGGAAATATCTCACTTGTAGAGTTGCCAAATTTATCCATAGAATGAAGAGACATCTGTCTTGATGATAAAAACTCAATGTTGGATTCTTCTTGAAATTGTTCATGTTTTCATTCCGAAGAAGATTCAAATTTTTCTAAAGTATTCAGAATTTGACTATCTTCACTAATTTCTGAAATTGTGAAGAGAGGTTGTAAGTCTTCTTCATCCTCTATCCATTGAGTATCATCTAAATCTGTAATTGTCCTTGCTGGAGGATACAAAGTGAATTTCTTAGTTCAACTACCATCATAGATGTACATATCACCAGATCTACAACTAATGAAAGCATCAGTTGTAGCTAACCAAGGTCTCCCTAATATAATAGGATGTCCTCCTAGATTATTCTTAGGAGTTAGGATCATAAAATCCACAAGGTACTCCCAAGAATCTAGGGACATTGGAATGTCTTCTATTACCCCATCAGGTTTGATCACAGATCTGTCTTCTAATTGTAATAATGTGGGGTATCAGAAGGATAGGAAGTTAGTTATGCGACACGTCCTCATGACCTTGTTAAATATAAATGTGTGTTGTGATTGAATCTCAATTAAATGATGGGCCCTAACTGAATCCCACAGGTCAGGCCACCCAGACAACATACATCATGACCTCCTGCTTTGCTTTCAAATCAGTTAAATTCACGTCTCTTGCTCACTGGGTACTACACTCAGCATAACCAACAGCTTTTTTTTTTTAAAAAGTGACCTCACAAATGTGGATTTTATAAGGTAAGAAAATACGCAGTTGTTCTCACTTTGATAAAACTCATTTATTATTTTTGCCAAAATTGGAATTTCCTTGATGGCTTGTAATAATGGAATCTTAATGCAAACATTTCTCAGCTCATCTAGGAAATCATAATTAGGCACCATAATTTGTTTTTCTACACCTCTATCAATTTGTAATCTTTCTAGAAAGGGAAGTGTAGGAGTGGATGTTGATAGCTGCTCTAATACAAGAGTTGAAATTATTGATTCTTTTTGTTTTGATTTTTCAATGTTTGGGTCTTGAAAAGATGTATCTTCTTCAAGACTTTTATTTTCCCGTAGAGAATCTTCCTCAGAGTTATCTTGTTCTTGTATGATCACAGAAGGTTTCCTCTTTTCAAGTATTCTTCTAGACCTAAGTTGAACATCACTAAGGTCTATAGGAGTAATTAAATAAGTTGGAAACTGTTGGCCTTCTATCATATATGTATTCTGAGGATTTTTATTGTTGGGGTTTGGTATGGGTTGAGTAGGCAACTGATTTTATTTCTGAGGAAATGGTAAGGGAAGTGGTTGATTTTGATGTCGTGGATTTTGAGGATTTTGTTGAGGATTCTGTTGAAAATTTTGTTGAGGAGGGAAATGTGGATATGGTGGATAGGATGGTGGATACTGATAGTACTGAGAGTATCTTCCATAGGGATTTTGTGAACCTTATGCCCAATCTTGAGATTGATTTTGAAATTGGGGCCAAGGTTGCTGCCAAGAATTCCAATTTGGTGGAGGTTGATTATACATTTGATCATGAAATCCTTGTGTTTGAGGTCCTTGCCAAGGTCTTCTAGAGACAAAATTAAGAGATTCTGTGGAATTTGCAGAAGTTTCCTCTTGAAAGACAACTTTAAGACCAGGAAGTGAAGGAAAACTCTTGGTCTCATGTTTTTCTGAACAAATTACACAAGTCTCTACAACTTTTTCATCCAGAGGACACTCTCTTAAGGCATGCTTCTTTCTACATTTGGGACAAAAGGTTTCTAAGGCATAAAATTTAGATTTTTGCTTATTTTGTAACTTAAGGGTGTCTATTTGTTCACTAAGACTCCCTAAGATATCATATTTGAAATCATCAAGCATATGTCCTATTTCTGCCCTACTTACTGTCCTAGAAGCAAACTTACTTGCCCTTGCAAGAGCAGGGTCTCTTGGGCCTTTTACAGTTTTGGATTTCCCTCTTGAAAGGTTAATACATAACTCAGATATTTCAGGTAATGTGAGCTGAGATATATCCCCTTTTCCCATCATGTTGAGGTTATCCAACCATTCATCCCTAATTGTCTTCAACAAGAGAGCTTTTAAGGTGTCTTGATCTAAGTTCTCCATTTTTGCTCTTTTGATGTTGTAATGAAATCTCTCCAAAAAATCTTCCAGGTTTTCATCCTATTTTTGTATCATCTTGAACACTTCCTCCTTATGATTAACTGGCATACAATAATCCAAATACCTCTCTAGAAATTCTTGTTTCATGTCTTCCCATGTCCTAATAGAAATGTTGATCAAACTCATAAACCACTTCAATGCTGCTCCTTTCAATGTTGAAGGGAATAGTTTAAGTTTTTGAGTATTATGTAAGTAGTCATAATTTCCACACATGACTTCAAATTAAAATAGGAAGGTTTCAGGATCTTCATTTTTAAGTCCATAGAAGTTTGGAAGGACAGAGGGTGAAATGTTTTTCATAGCTGTATTGGTTTCTTCATCTACTATAGGAAACCCAAAAGAGCTTCCCATCTCTCTTCTACCTCTTACTCTGCCTCCTTCACCTTCTGCACCTCTACCTCCTTCTCCTCTACCTCTACCTCTACCCCCTCCAAATAATTTGTGTTATCCATTAAAGACTCCTCCTCCCCCTTCTTCTGCCATAGTTGATTCTTCTGTGGAAGTGGAAAAGTTTGTGTCTCCGGTAGGAGTCCTTGAATCTTCTTCTAAGACAGGTTCACTAGATGAAGTGGAAGGTCTTTCTAATGGAATATCTGATCTTAAGTCTTCTAGAAGTCTAGGATCAGTAAAGGATGGAATGTGGGTCTGAGTTGGAGGTGTGCTGGCTCTAGATCTTGATGAAACAAGTGGTGTTCTAGGAATCAAAATTCTGCTTCTACTTCTTATGAATCTACCCCTTGAGTCTCTCTCTCTACGCATATCATTGTTTTTGGGAGTTAAGAAACAAGGCTACCTAGTTACACTTCCCTGGAAACGATGCCAAAATGTTTGTGCTCAACCTAGTGTACCTAAATTGAGTTAATTAATTGTCAACCAGGGTTGGTAAACTGCTGAAGTGTGGTGCACTATATGTGCCTAGGTATTTGTTTCTCACTACGTTGTGTTTAGTGTTTTCTGATGTTTTTGGTTTTATTGTTTTATGTTTGAAAAGGGAAAGAACTAAATGTTGGTGAAAATAAGTTGTTAGCCTAAACTATGGATGGCAAATAACAAATGCAAATACTAAAACAGATCAAAGCCTAAACTATGGCTGGCAAACAACAAATGCAAAGCTTGATAATGACTTCATTGCAAGGAAATAAATCACAACATGAGCTTGAACTTATCCAATTCATTCATTAAAGATGTGTTGGAAGAACTTGAGAAATCGACAAGTTAAGTATAAATTAAGTTCTCCTAATTAAACAATCAAACAATCAACTTACAATGTTACAACATCTCATCCATGGTTTAAAGGTTTATTGGAATATATTTGGAAAAGAACATTTGTAGCATAATAAGATTTCTACTCTAAACTAGCTTCTAATTCTGTTCTGCAACTAAATTTAACACCAATAGGCCTCACTCAAAAGTTATAGATTTCCTTTTTAGAATAGTCTTTGAGAAAAGGCTTGTTTGTGAAATGGTAAAAAGGTTGCAAAATACTCCAGGTCTTAGACTGATACTAGCTTCTGTCCAAATGATTATGTATTAATATGAGTTTGGAACAAAAGAAGTTTTGTAAATAATGAAGACCGTAGTATTTAAATTTAACAACTAATACAATTTAAAATGCAATGGATAACAACTAAACTTGGAATGTTAATACAGTGAGCTAAGACTAAACTAGAGTGTTACTAATCTACTTGAAGTGCAGTGAACAATGTTAAACTAAAAAGCCATTATCAAACTTGAAATGAAATGACAGAGCTGAACTAGATGCATTCTACCTCCGGAGTGCTGTAACTAAATTAACATGCAACTATCCTAAGGAATTCTACAGCCCATCTTGTTCAATATGAATGATATTTTGGAAGAGTTTGTGAAAGCGAGTATGGCTGTATTATTCAATGCAATTGAACATAAACATAAAAATGAAAGAAAATACAACTAGAATCTAAGACACCACAGCTGTTTCTTATTCATTGTTAATGATGTTTTGGAACAGTTTGTAAGAGTAAGACCGACTGTGACGCTTAGTGTAAACAAGCAACTAAAACCTACAGTACCACAGCCATGCCTTATTCATCGTAATGATATTTTGGAAGAGTTTATTAGAGTAAGTCTAACTGTGATAATTAACAAAAGGAAATGCAAATAAAACCTACAGTACCACAGCTATGCCTTATTCATCGTAATGATATTTTGGAAGAGTTTATTAGAGTAAGTCTAGCTGTGATAATTAATGTAAACAAATATGAACATAAACTTCAAAAACTTTCCTAAGCTAGAAATGAAAACGAGACTAAAATACTTATCTAAAACGTATAAACAAGGCTTCTCAGGAGGCAGGGGCCCTCTACCACCAGAGTAGCATGAAATCTACTTAAATATTGATTCAATGCTTTCAGGGAAATGATGTTTCTTTCATTAAAGAGAAATTACTTCAAAACAGAGTGTTTTCGGACTTCTGAAATCTAGCAATCAACCATAAAATCTAACCTCGTCCCTCAGTTTCCCGAGCATATTTATAAAAAAATTACATAACCATATCTGAGATAACATAGGAATAATTGTCTTTCCTAATTAGAATCGAACTAGAACTCTGAAGGTGGTCTTCGTAATATGGTTAAGGACATCTGGACTGTCCTTATCCTGTTAGGAGTCTACCTCCTAATTTAAGTTCCCGCGTGCATAACCGCCTACAGGATTCCGTTCAAACTTCGTGGAGAGAAAAAAATGATAAGGAGATGATGTGGAATATGACCATATGTGCTTTTCTCTGAAATGACACCTGGAACCTGTGTAGACATGAAGATGGCTGCAGAATTGGCAACTAGCTACAGAATGTCTACATTTTGTAGCTAGATTTAGTTCAAAAAGTACTACAATGACAAAATCATAAAAACATAGCAAGTTAGTCATGATATTCATTCTCAAAGAAATTTTAACTAATTCTATTGATCAATTTAGCCTGATATTAACAATGGACAAAAGAAATGGAGTGGAATGTGGTGGAAGAAAGAATATTCTTGGAGCTCAACACTATATACCAACTAAAACGGGGTAAATCCAGTCGCACTCTTAATCAATTTTCAGTAAGCCCGAAGAGCTGAAAACAACATGAGACGCCAATTGGATTTATGGATCCCAATTGTTCGTTGAAGCATTGTAACAAGAAATTTTTTTACGGGTTCAACTTGGCCATTAGCTTGAGGTTAATAAGGTGTTGAGCTGTCATGACGCAGATCCAACTTAGATGTCAGCTCTGCCATCATATAGTACCGAAAATGAGAATCGTGATCAGTAACGATGGCCTGAGGGACACCAAACCGAGTAATAACATGATTGAATATGAATTGCACTGCTATTTTACCGTCCACAGCCAGTGTAGGCATTGCTTCGGCCCATTTTGTAAAATAATCAACAACGACGATAATATAGGCATGCCACCCAGCCGAACGAGGGTTACACGTCATAAAATCGATGCCCCATTTGGAAAAAGGACCAATGGTAATGACAGGGTGTAAAGGAAAAAGTGGTGCAAACATCTTGCTTTGATATATTTGACATGCATGACATTTGCGTACTGCGACAATGCAATCTTTAAAAATGGACAGCCAGAAATAGGCAGCACAAAGGATCTTCTATGTGGTGGCATAACTAGACATGTGACCACCATAGGCGCCACTGTGGCAGTCATTTAAAACATTATCAGCTTCTTCGAGGGTCAGACATCAGCAGAGTAGAGAATTGACTCCAACATGATAGAGGGTATCTCTGACAATACGATAAGGTTGTGACTGATGCCGAATGCGGCGTCGAGCATCTTTCGTTAACTCATACCTGAAAGTAGAAGTTTGGAAATACATGATGATATCACCGTACCACATATCGAGGGTGCTAATAAAAAAAAGAGTTTCGTCCGGAATATGATCCTCGGAAGAATAAGGAGCAGATTCAGTGAGGAGAAAACAAATCAAATTAGCAAAAATGACTGATTTCTTTGATTTGGCAGTAGTAAACTCCAAATCAAACTCTTGGAGGATAATGATCCACTTCGAGTATTTTCCCCCTAGAAAATTTTGAGATAGAATATAGGTCATGGGGTTACAATCAGAAATCACGATCACGGTGCCTAAAAGTATATAATGACGAAAACGCTGGATAGCCTTGACCGTAGCTAGTGCTAACTTCTCAACATGTACGTAATGCGTTTCAGGGTTGAGAAGGTTTCGAGACAAGTAATAAATGACATGCTCATTACCGTCATCATCATCTTGAACCAAGACCATGGAAATTGTACTGAAGGCGGCAGCTAGATAGAGGGTGAAATCATGATGGTAATTTGGAGGACGTAATAGAGGAGCGTTGACAAGCAACGTCTTAAGCGTATTAAAAGATTGCTGAGCAATCTCATCCCAATAGAAAGGGAAGTCATGTTTTAAAAGTCGTGTGAATCCTTTGGCTACTTCAGCGTAGTTCAGGATAAAACGACATAAGAAATTTTCTTTCCCTTGGAGACTCTGAAGCTAGTGTAACGAGGATGGGGAGCGAAGATTAACAATAGCCTCAACCTTAAGCAGGTCAAGGAAAGTTCCATCATTAGATACGATAAACCGTAAAAGTCTACCAGAATCAACGTAGAAGATGCATTTATGCAAATTGAGTCGAATGTTGTAGCATCTGCAACGAAGAAAGATCTGGCGGAGATGGTCCGAGTAGTCTTTTCGCGCAGCTGAATGAGTTGGAAGGTCATCCAGGTATGGTTGAACAATATGATGAATATTGTGAAAGGCATAAGACATCGCACACTGGAACATAGCCCCAGTAGCCTTCAAGCGGAAAGGGAGTTTCTTATATGTGAATTTTCCCAAGGATAGATAAAAGAAACCTTGTGTTGATCAGACGGGAGAATGTTGATCTGATTATAGCCAGAAAAACCATCCATAAGGGAAAAATCGCACTCCCCGCACAATTGTCAATTATCTGATCAATGAAAGGGGTGGGATAGTTATCCTTAGGACATGCCCAATTGATATCGCGATAATAAACATAGACACGAATTTCTCCCTACTTCTTATCCACAGGGACAATGTTAGAAACCCACCCTGTTAGAGGAATCGGATAAATGAAACCCGCTTTGAGAAGTTTTTCAACTTCATCTTTTATGGCGGCAGCTTTCCAAGGATACACTAGACGAAGACACTGGCGAACATGCTTCACACCTGGGTAGGTGGGAATCTTTTGCACCACAATACTGGGGTCAATTCCAGGCATCTCTTCGTAAGACCAAGCGAAAAACATCACGAAATTCGCGAAAGAGGCTAGTATAAAGTTGGACTTCATCGGAAGAGCAAGCGACTCCCACATGGATGTTCTCGACAATTCCCAGTTTCACAGAAATATCAATATGCATCGTTTGAGTAATGTTACCCATGTTACCTTCAGCGAAGAGTTCATGAGTAAATGTAGGCATTTGAAGTGACGGAGAAGGAACTTGAGACGCAAAACACTCAAGACAGTTAGGCATTGCACCAAGGCCAGGCATAAACAAGGAACGATGATGCCCATCGCTCCATGGTAGGTCTTCGAGAGACATGGTTTCCATGATAGCCTCATCGGATGGAAAAAATTATTTCAAAGGATCAGGAAAATTTGTATCTCCGAGCCAAGGGGATTGAGAATAAACGTCGAGAGACATGCTTAAAGGAGCACCTTCAGAAGGGGGAGAATCAGATGCAGCTGTAATCTTACAATAATTGATTTTGATTGGACTAAGCGGCATTGAATCCCAAAATGAAGCAACTTGTTCAGGTAATGGGATGATCCATGGGTCATCCGACTGAGAGACCATATTAACTTGAACGGTATTTGGTGGTGGAAGGGGAAAGATACCTATGAGAGCGAGATATTTGAAAAGACCCGGCCCTACACTCTCAGGGGGAGAAGGAATATGATCCACGTATGGCACGTTGTTCTCAGAAGACGAGGTAAATAATGACAATTGGTCGAAAGTAATGATTTTTCCCTCGTGTGGAAACTTTAAAAGACGGAAGAGGGTGGGCGGAACACACATCATAGCGTGAGTCCAACTGCGACCGAGTAGAAGATTGTAATTTAGTTTAGTGTCAACAAATTCTACTTCAACATTGACTGTCTTTCCTTGCAACGTGATAAGAAAGCTAGCGAGAACACCCAAGGGTTTCGATTCCCTTCCATCAAATGCCTCATGGGCATTGGGTGACGAAGTCAGGGCTGGAGAGCCAATAGCCTTCTAGCAAGTAGATGACATGACACAGGTAGATGCACCTTTTTCCATAATGGCTCTATGGATGTTGAGACTGTTAATGCCGACTTGTATGACAAGCGCAATTTGGTGCGGAAGTCGGGGGACGAAATTCTCTAAGTCAAAATAGAGAAGGCTAGAATCAGCAGGATCAATCCTGCCGATCATAGATAATAACGATGTCCGTTGAGATGGAAAACTTTGAAGCACTTCTAATGCAGACATCGCGGATGGCGCCTGTGCTAAATCATCAACAATACTGTAATGATGAGCAGCATGGGTGTTAGGATTATAAGAATATTTCTGGAGAACACCTTTAGAAGGTGGTCGTACAACGGGTTCAACACTAGGCCTTTCAATCTCAAGAGGACCAGAGGCAGGTGGGGGAGGAGGACCATCGAAGATCTCTTTCCTAGCTGTCTGGCATGATCCAGCATAATATTTCAACCGAGTAGTGATGGAAACGGGTGCAGAACCGTTCATCATGAATACTTGAGAGCCAAATGATGCAGATGGTGGAGGTTGCTCAACCATATGTGTTTGCTGAGATGGGAAAGGTTCTTTAAGGACCGTCACAGTTCCCTTAGCACCTTTGAGCAGTTGAATAACCTCGGATCGTCTACGAAAATCCTTAGTGTAGTTTTCCTCATCACAAATCAAACAGGGATACTTCGGCATTCGTTGTGAACCATCATCAGAATGAGGTTTAGATGATTCTAGTTTTGGGGCATCGAATTTGGCCTTGCCTTTTCCCTTCTTTCTCCCCTTAGAAGTCTTGTCTATAGGATTGGCCTGAACGGCGTTGACCTCGGAGGTTTTACCAGAATATAGGGTAGGCTGAGGAGCAAAACCATTGGAAGAATTTGATTTCCGCTTCCCATTGGGAAGACTTGCGTGAAGTCTAAGACACGGAACCAATAACATCATCGACCGATGGGGTAGCCGGAGCTTTATAGCTCCATGGTCCTGGAGCCTCAGTTAAGATGTCATACAATATGCCCGATTGAGAGTACACTAAATCAAGGTACTGGGCGCAAGCAATGGCTTGTTCCTCGGTTACACATGCCCCCATGGCGATGTCTTTCGCAATATGATTGAAAAAAGAGGTAGTGAACCAATGAGTAAGAAGCTGATTAGGAAATTCGAACTTGATCAGGTGACAACGCCATCTCCATTCATGAATTTGGTCCGAGATATGGGTAGCCCGGTCCTGTTTCAAGGATGTTAGGAGATGCATCCTGACTTCATAACGAACCGACAATTGGAAATGAGTAAGGAATGCCATAGTGAGAGTGTTGAAATATTGAAAGATACCATGAGGCAGTTCGATGTACCATTTGGCAGTAGCTCCAGTGAGAGTGCACTGGAAAAGATGGAGTCGAACAAATTCATCCACCCAAGAATTGGAAGAACACCATAAATGGTATGTCATGATGTGTGCTTGGGGGTCTTCACCAGACTTGCCCTAAAACTTGGGACAATCACCTGGAACCTTCGTTGGAACCGGAGGTCAATATGGATTATGAAGAATTGGATCATTTGTCAATTTGGACACATCCGGTAACTCCAACGTGACGAGAAAAGTTAATTAAGGGTTAAAAGGCATAACAGGTCCTCGATAAGGACCCGTACCCATACTCCATTCTGGTTGAGTATAACTATTCCCCCATTGGTTTTGTCTCGGAGGATTTGGACCATAAGGGGTATAAGATGGATAATTTTGTTGATATTGCGGCTGAGGACCAGGATACTGGGGTTGAAAACCAGGATACTGATTCTGAGTATACGAGGGTCCCGATTGAGCAGCATAAGAATTTTGCTGCGGAATATAAGTATGGCCTAGATTTTGAGGGTAATAAGCAGGACCTTGAGGCGCGCTGTAAACTGGTCGATATTGAACTTGAGGGTAATAACCGCCTTGGGGTCGAATGGGCTGCTGATAAGTAGGGCCTTGCTGAGCTGGATAAGTCGGGCGCAGAGGTTGATTCAACTGTGGCATAGAATAGAGCGGTGGCTGAGCAGGGTGGACTGTCTATGCAGGTTGGCCTGGCTGAGCAGGTTAACCTGACTGATGAGGGCCACTAGGTTGCCCCTGATGAGCAGGTTGGCCTAATGGCTACAGTGGGCCAGGTTGTGCTTGATAACCAGGTTGACCTGGAGCAGGACCATAAGATGGTCCTGGCTGTGCAACATTTGGACCAATTGGAATATATGGCTATTGTGGTTGCACCAAAGGTTGTGATGGATAGATTTTCTCCACAGGACCGTATGAAGGTCTAGGTTGATATATCAGTTGCCCAGTTGTTCCTTGAGGTTGCCCTAGTTGGACCATAGGCTGAGCTTGTAAAGGTTGACCTTGAGGATTGTACGACTGTCCTTGCGGGCCGTAAAATAATCGCTACTGGACCGAAGGTTGTCCTTGTAAGGGTTGCCCTTGTGGGTCGTACGCATACCCTTGCTGCATCGAAGGTTGTCCCTGGAAGGGTTTTCCTTACTGGTTAGAAGGTTGCACAGGCAAGGTAGGTATAAAAATGGAAAGGAACTGATAAGCCTTAGGAGCAAGAAAATAGATAGGGTTGTCGTGCTCATCATATTGAAATGGAAGTGAATAAATTGGGGTACCATCCGTGCCATAATGAGAAAAATAAGACCAATAAGGATCCTGAGGGGACTGATTAGTCTGGGAGCTCTGCTGCTGAACAACCAGCCGATACTCCTCAAAGGAAAGGCTGCCAGGGATTGCCATGGCAATTGAAGTCTCTACCACAGACGAAAATCCTGATGAATAAGCGGTGATGACCAGTGACGATGCACCCACGCAGACAGTAAGCCTAGTGGGGATAGACGTAACAAAAGGTGTCTAAGAGACAGGTGTCATCGGTGACATCCATAATGATGGGAGAATCACCCTCCTTGACGGTGTTGATGTTGCCATGGAGGAAATACTGGCTATAATCTGACCCAAAGACCTATATCCAGCTGGAAGCAACACCGATGGTGAAGATTGAGCAGGCTCTTGATGGATATCTTCTGGGAAAAGTTGGTATTCTTCATCAGAATAGAAATACCCTCACTGCTAATAGGACCAGACGAGTCCATGTCTGACTCCACCGTGAGATCTTGTAAAAGACTATGGGGACTAGGAGGTATGATAGCAGCCAAAAATGGAAATCCTGATGTAAGAGGGGGAAAATGTTCCCTGACCCCAAACCCAAACCAAGCATTTGAAAGAGGCAAATGGAACTCAACCAGTTCTCCAAAGGGGTACTCTGATGAGATGATAGGCTGCTGAAGCTCGGCAGACCTAGAGGTTCGAGAAATTTCAGATGAATCGTCCGAGAAAGGAATACGTGTAGATGAAAATGATGGTTCCGCCATTGTGACTGTAGCACACCAGAAAAGGGAAAAAGAATGGAAAAGAATACTCTTGGATCAAAACAAAGGCAAACAAAGATAGGCCAAGTAACCAAACTTTAATGGGCGTGTAATCGTAGGTAGTTTATTTTACCACATTGAAACCAAAAATTTGTTGTTTCATGTTTTAAGAGTCAATAAATAGTCAAATATGACTCTAGTCTCTTTCAGTTTTAAACGAGCGCGAAAGGACAAGTGCTCGATGATATTTTCAAATTTATGGAGTCAGTAAAGATCGAAAATGACTGCTCAGGTAGTCTAGGTAAAAGGGTGTACCAGGTTCACATGAACTTCCATATACACATTGGTGATAAAATGAAGGAAGAATTAACCAAGGACTTGACGTACGTGCAGGTAGTCTTCCTGAATGTTGTGTTCGGTGTATCACAGTTACAAGGCTGTAGAATCATCTCCCTATGGATAAAAGGATTGCAACCTAGAGGGCTCTCCCTTTATATACTTGACAGTATGGGGAGCGCAAGTCCATACTAGTGCTATTTGCAGCCAGATGGTGAGCGAAAACTGCTAGGTTTAACGATGCCGAAACACGTCTCTAACTTAGACCACTAAATATTTCATTTAGTTTAATTGAATAAATTTTAAGTTGATCTTGTATTTATGTTTCAATTCCAAGGTCCTACCGAATGTTGGATCTCACAAATCCCTGAATGCAAGCTACATGCCATAAAATAACATTTCGTTTGATGAAAAGCTATCTACGAGAAAGTTTAGGAGTTTTAGAGCGATAGCAAATAATGAGATGCACCCACGCAGACAGTAGGCCTAGTGGGGAGAGACGTAAAAAAAGGTGTCGTCGGCGACATCCATAATGATGGGAGAACCAGCCCCCTTGACAGTGTTGATGTTACCATGGAGGCAATACCGGCTATAATATGACCCAAAGACCTATATTCGGCTGGAAGCGACATCGATGGTGAAGATTGAGCAGGCTCTTGATGGATATCTTCCAAGAAATTTGGTATTCTTCATCAGAACTGAAATACCCTAACTGCTAATAGGACCAGACGAGTCCATGTCTGACTCCACCATGAGATTTTGTAAAAGACTACAGGGACTAGGAGGTATGATAGCAGCCAAAAATGGCAATCCTGATGTAAGAGGGGGAAAATGTTCCTTGACCCCAAACCCAAACCAAGCGTTTGAAAGAGGAAAATGGAACTCAACCGGTTCTCCAAAGGGGTACTCTGACAAGATGATAGGTTGCTAAAGCTCGGCAGACCTAGAGGTTCGAGAAGTTTCAAATGAATCGTCTGAGAAAGGACTGCCAATAGACGAAAATTATGGTTCCACCACTGTGACTATAGCACACCAGAAAAGGGAAAAATAACGGAAAAGAAGACTCTTGGATCAAAACCAAGGAAAAAAAAGATAGGCCAAGTAACCAAACTTTAACGGGTGTGTAATCGTAGGTAGTTTATTTTACCACATTAAAACGAAAAAATTTGTTGTTTCATGTTTTAAGAGTCAAGAAATAGTTAAAGATGACTCTAGTCTCTTTCAGTTTTAAACGAGCGCGAAAGGACAAGTGCTCGATGATATTTTCAAATTTATGGAGTGAGTAAAGATCGAAAATGACTGCTCAGGTAGTCTAGGTAAAAGGGTGTACTAGGTTCCCGTGAACTGTCATATACACATTGGTAATAAAATGAAAGAATAATTAACCAAGGACTTGATGTACGTGCAGGTAGTCTTCCTGAACGCTGTGTTCGGTGTATCACGGTTACAAGGTGGCAGAATTGGCTCCCTACGGATAAAAGGATTGCAACCTAGAGGGGTCTCCCTTTATATACTCGACAGTATGGGGAGCACAAGTCCATACTAGTGCTATTTGTAGCCAGATTGCAAGCGAGAGCTGCTAGGTTTAACGACGCCGAAATACGTCACTAACTTAGACCACTAAATATTTCGTTAGGTTTCTATGTTGCCTTAGGTTAATTGAATAAATTTTAAGTTGATATTGTATTTATGTTTCAATTCCAAGGTCCTACTGAATGTTGGATCTCACAAATTCCTAAATGCAAGCTACATGCCATAAAATACCATTTCGTTCAATGAAAAGCTATCTACGAGAAATTTTAGGAGTTTTCAAGCGATAGAAAATAATGAGATGCACCCAGGAAGACAGTAGGCCTAGTGGGGACAAACGTAGAAAAAGGTGTCGAAGAGACAGGTTTTGTCGGAAACATCCATAATGATGGGAGAATTTTCCCCCTTGACGGTGTTGATGTTGCCATGGAGGTAATATCGGCTATAATCTGACCCAAAGACCTATATCCGGCTGGAAGTGACACCGATGGTGAAGATTGAGAAGGATCTTGATGGATATCTTCCGGGAAAAGTTGGTATTCTTCATCAGAACAGAAATACCCTCACTGCTAATAGGACCAGACGAATCCATGTCTGACTCCACCGTGAGATCTTGTAAAAGACTACGGGGACTAGGAGGTATGATAGTAGCCAAAAATGGCAATCCCGATGTAAGAGGGGGAAAATGTTCCCTGACCCCAAACCAAACCAAGCATTTGAAAGAGGCAAATGGAACTCAACTAGTTCTCCAAAGGGGTACTCTGACGAGATGATAGGCTGTTGAAGCTCGGCAGACCTAGAGGTTCGAGAAGTTTTAGATGAATCTTCCGAGAAAGGACTGCGAGTAGACGAAAATGATGGTTCCACCACTGTGACTGTAGCACACTAGAAAATGGAAAAAGAATGGAAAAGAAGACTCTTGGATCAAAACCAAGGAAAACAAAGATAGGCCAAGTAACCAAACTTTAATGGGCGTGTAATCATAGGTAGTTTATTTTACCACATTGAAACCAAAAATTTGTTGTTTCATGTTTTAAGAGTCAAGAAACAGTCAAAGATGACTCTAGTCTCTTTCAGTCTTAAATGAGCACGAAAGGACAAGTGCTCGATGATCTTTTCAAATTTATGGAGTCAGTAAAGATCGAAAATGACTGCTCAGGTAGTCTAGGTAAAAGGGTGTATCAGGTTTCCGTGAACTTCCATATACACATTGGTAATAAAATGAAAGAAGAATTAACCAAGGACTTGACGTACCTGCAGGTAGTCTTCCTGAATGCTGTGTTCGGTGTATCACAGTTACAAGGTGGCAGAATCAACTCGCTACAGATAAAAGGATTGCAACCTAGAGGGGTCTCCCTTTATATAATCGACAGTATGGGGAGCGCAAGTCCATACTAGTGCTATTTGTAGCCAGATGGCAAGCGACAGCTGCTAGGTTTAACGACGCCGAAACACATCTCTAACTTAGACCACTAAATATTTCGTTAGGTTTCAATGTTGCCTTAGGTTAATTGAATAAATTTTAAGTTGATCTTGTATTTATGTTTCAATTCGAAGGTCCTACCAAATTTTGGACCTCACAAATCCCTAAATGCAAGCTACATGCCATAAAATACCATTTCGTTCGATGAAAATCTATCTACGAGAAAGTTTAGGAGTTTTCAAGTGATAGAAAATAATGAGAACACACAGAAGCATCCACTACAGTATCTGATGCAAGCTAATGAAAATGAGAAATCTTTCCTAGAATTCCCAATGCTAGTTATGTGAAAGATTTTCCAATTCCACAATGCAAACAAGAATGCAAGCACAATTTTTTTTTTTTTTTCAATGTAATAGAGCAAACAATGCACTAAATGACATGAAAAACAAACCTTCACACTAGTTTGAGAATATCAATGCGAGAGTCGAAGCGAAACAATTCAATCAACTCAAAAGCAAAAAAAAAAAAAACTCAAACCAATGTTACAATCTCTCAAATCGAAGAAAGATGTCGAAACAAACCCATACAAGCAATGTAATCTATGGTTCGAGTGACAAGAAGCACAACTGAATGAAAGAGACAAGACTCATTTCACCAAATGCAATCACTCAAATGGATCAAGGGAGCCGAATGCAATCAAACAAGGAATGAAGTTGACCGTGAAACAGAAGACCCAAACTCCTACAGGAGGCTCAGCATACCAAAGCACTAGAAAACCCTAAGGCTACAATGCTGACAGGAAAGGGATAAACAACTGAAGGAAAGAGGTTGTTCACAATCACAAACAATCCCAAAGCACTCAAAACATGTCAATAAATCACCCAGAAACACAAGTACTGACCAAAAACTCCAAAACAAGGCAAACCCTAATACCTACAGGAATTGGCGCGACTGTTTGGCTATAATCAACGCCAAACAGGGGATAATGCGGGTGCTGAACTAGAAACAAGCGCCAGTGGCCACGACTGTCAGACTGGAAAACGTGCCAAGCCAGTTAACCTTAGTAAAAGGAAAATTTTAAAGGACAGAGGTCAAGTCTGATCCTTTGGGGCTGAACAGGGGTCTTAGACTCAGAAAAAATAATCAGAAAAGGCAAGCTAAGTAAGCAAAGACCAAGAATAAGACCTAATGGACTAAATACTGATCCCTAGCGGAGTCACCAAATTTTTTGTGAAGTAAATTCCCTCTGCGGACAAAAGCGAAACCACTAGCCCTAGAGTGGGTCTAGCCACAATCGAGACAAGATATAATATTGATTCCTAGTTAACGAATGAACAAAGATTCAATAGATGACTTACCAAAGGTCCTACGTTGTTGTTGTTGTCGAAAAGAGTGGTTGCCTCTTGTTCCTGGTTTGAAAGATCACGATCCGCTCGTTTTCACGCTAGGATACCTATACACACACAAGAAACAACAACGATATACAACATACTATTTCACATTCGTAACTATCAGTCAGTTGAAGAAGACTAAATCAATTGCATAAGATAATCATAAAACAATGATGGAACCAACACCATAGTCAAGTATATTAATGAAAGAAAGGAAGAGTACAACCAAGCTTCAACGTTGCGGTCTCCACCAACAGGGTTCTAGCAAAGCGAGTCTCACAAAGGCTCTTCGAGAGTTCGAACGGGTCTCTCTCTATGAAATTCTCCTTGGTTCTACCTTCTCAATAGCAATTACTCAGATATAGTATCTCTTCTCCAAGTTCAGCTTCTTGGCTATATGTTCAGCTAGCTTTCATAAAGGGAGAAGTCCTGTTTATATAGAGGGAGAGCGAGAGGTTAGGATCCCTATAATCATGGAAGGGAGACCTATCTTCAAGGATTGTTCCATGGGAGAAGGAAACCACTACCTAAAGAGGGAGATCCATGGCTCATCAACTTAACCACTTCCTGTGACTCATCCCTAAGGTGGTTAGAAGGAAACTTCCACCTCTATTTTGTTAAAAAACATTCCTAAAACAGCTGGTGTGGGCACAACACAGGGACAGAGCACCAACTAGCGTAGGCTCTAGTGTAGATCCTCCACATTGGCGCGAGGGGTGAACTGGTTACTCACACCAAGGCCAAAACATAGGTTTTTGTGGGCTTTTTGAGGAAATGTTCAACAGGAGAAATGATGTACTTATTCAGAAGGATGAAAAGAATGTGTTTGTAGAGTATGACACTGCTCACAGGTCATGGGAAGGACCCTCCAATATGTGGGGCGAAGGATTGCAGGGACAGTGACAAAATGTTCTGTAACAGAACTAGAAGTTGGATCCGTCGCAACCAAATTTGTGTCCGGATTCGGAAACGGATATGTCAACACAGCTGACGCATGTGAGGTCTTAACCATTTTTTAGACTTTAGCGCAGTGAGTAAAATCCTGAATAAAGTGCTCCTCATTATAGATTATGCAAGGGTAACAAGGTTTCTGATTTCCACATGATTGATTAGATGATATTTCCTGTAGGGTAGATGTTTGTTTTTTCTTTCATTTCCCTTTTTTCTTACTTCCGAGTTGCTTGTTACTTTTTCCCTTGTCAAAGGACACGACATGGATTTCAGAAGAAGGCGCAGGATCATATGTTGTAGTATGATGTGTGCTTGTAGCACTGATCATACCGTCTCCGGCATGAGAGTCCTTTGATGGAGGAGGAATAGTAAAATGAGATCGTGACACATTAGGAATTTTCTCATAGAGCATGCCAGACTGAGTATAAATCAAGTCTAAATATTGGGCATGAGCAATGACCTGCTCTTCAATGATGACTCCACCCTTAGCCACATCCTCAGTTATAGATGGTAACATGGACTTAATGAACCACTCAACAAGGAGCTCATCAGGAACAAATGTATTAACCATTCTACGATGAATATGAATATGATCATAAATGTGAGTAGCATTAGTCTGTTTAAAATTAGTTAAGAGTTCTGTTCTAGTTTGATATCATATGGGTAACTGGAAGTGGGTCAAAAAGACAATATCTAGGGAAGTGAAATTATTAAAAAAATCTCTTGGCAACTCAATGTACCATTTTGCAGCTGGACCAGTGAGCGTACGCTAGAAAATACATAGTCAAACAAAGTCATAATTCAGGGAGTTAGATGAACACCACAAATGATAAGTCATAACATGAGTCGAGGAGTCTTCCCCAAGGTTTCCATTGAACTTATGAATATCTTAGGGTAATTTAAGAGGTATCACCGACCACCAAGGAGCATAATTGATTGGATCATTGGTAATTCAGTTTAAATATGGTAACTCTAAAGTTGCAACAAAGGGAAACTGTCAATTGAGGTCGAGTTGAGCATAGCCAGGGTATGATGGAATTAATTGCGCAACAGGACTTTGAGCACCAACATAAGGAATATGTTGTTGGCAACCTAGATAGGGGTTGTTTTTATAGGAAAACGCTTAAGGATTTTATTGACAAAAACGTGGGTACGATACTTGTTGAAATGAAGGTTGTGGCATTTGAGCCTGAGGCTACCAAGGGGTATGTCCACCAATGTTATGACCCAAATTAGGATAACTTGGATTCGGTTGAGGATAGGTATAACTTGGTTGTGGCTGCGACATACCATAATATGGTAATCCAACTTGTGAATAAATGATTCCAGATACAGGTGGTTGTTGTAAACCAGCCGAAGGATTTGGAGTATGAGGGCCCAATACTTGATAGTATTGAGTTAAAGGATCTACTTGAGATGGCTGAGGAACAACAATTTGATCCTGTAATAGGGGTAAAGATGTATTGACAAGTGGATTTGATGTCGGTGGAATAGATTGAACCTGTTGAAACGAGTGTACAACTGTTTGTGGTTTGATAGGCAGAGTGGGCTTCCATTTACAAACATTCATTTCGACATTATGTTGATGTTGAGGTGGTAAATCCCCTCTACGGATAGAGGCGATCCCAATAGCCCTAGAGTGGGTCTAGCAACAATCGAAACACGCTATGATACCAAATCCTAGGTACGAAAGACAAAGCTACGATAGATAGCCTACCTCAAGTCCTACACTATTGTTGTCGAAGGAGATGTGCTACTTCCCGCTCCTAGCTTGATAGGTCACTATCCTTTTGCTCACCATGCCCGAACACTTGTACACATGCAAAGAAGAAATGACGGCATACAACGTAACGATTCAACCATGTAACTATAAATCAGTCAAAAAATATTAAACTAAATTTCATTACACAGATAAATAACACAATAGTGGAACCGATAACATAGTCGAGCATATATTAAAATGTGAAAGAAAGATTACAACCGATTTCTGACATCGCACTCTTCCTTTGGCAGGGCTTCCAACGGAGCATGTCTCACAAAGCTTGTGGGGAATTTGGACAAGGCTCTCTCTATTACAGGTGTCTCCTTGGCTCTGCTCTCAATAGTCACTCAAATATAGTTTCCTTCCCAAATGTTCAGCTTCCAAGCATTCAACTAGCTTGTAAATGGAGAGGCCAGACTTTTATAGAGGGAGGAAGGGAGGTTGGGATCCCTATAATCATGGGATAGAGCCCCATCTCATAGGAAGGTTCCATGAGAGGTGGAAAACTACTTCCTGATCAGGGAGATCCAGAGGCAAACAACCCAAATTCTTTTTGATGATTCATTCCGAGTTTGTTAGAATCAAACTTCCGCAATTTATTTTTAAAAAAAATTCCTTAATAGGCTTGGCATGAGCAAGACATAGGGACAAA